>OZ004721.1:959043-1124043 GCA_963924515.1 Vespertilio murinus | reverse complement strand
GTTCGGGGTAAGAAAGGAACCGGTTACCCAGAGCCCTGGGCAGCCCTCTCCCCGCACAGTCGGCCTCGGGTGTTTACAGTCTGGGCCAGCTCTCTCCCCGGCGGGAACGCCCGCAATAAAAAATGCCCTTTTCGTGGCGGAAAGTGTGTTCCCCGTCCAGCCAGCCCACAGCCCGTAAGACACGGACGCCCGTACAACGGCCCCGGGCTCTGGTGCCCAGAGAGGGACGCTTCGTGCCCGCGGCACCCCCCCCCCCTGATCCTGACCGGCCTGAAGTCTAAGCAGGGATTTGGCCGGCCTGGCTCAGGGGCTGGGCATCGGCCGATGACCCAGGAGGTCAGGGTTCGATTCCCAGTCGGGGCACAGGCTGGGGTTGTGGGCTCCATCCCCAGTAGGGGGCGTGCAGGAGGCAGCCGATGCATCAATGATCCTCTCTCATCGTGGATGTTTCTCTCTCTCTCTCTCTCTCTCTCTCCACCTCTCCCTTTCTCTCTGAAATCAATAAAAATGATTTTTTTTAATAAATAAAAAGAAGCCAAAACCGGTGTGGCTCAGTGGATAGAGCGCCGGCCTGCGGACTGAAGGGTCCCAGGTTCGATGCCGGTCAAGGGCATGGACCTTGGTGACGGGCACATCCCCAGTAGGGGGCGTGCAGGAGGCGGCTGATCGATGATTCTCTCTCATGGATGTTTCTGGCTCTCTATCCCTCTCCCTTCCTCTCTGTAAAAAACAAACCATAATATATATATATATATATATATATATATATATATATATATATATATATATATATATTTTTTTTTAATTTTTTAATATATATTTTATTGATTTTTTTACAGAGAGGAAGGGAGAGGGATAGAGAGCTAGAAACGTCGATGAGAGAGAACCATCGACCAGCGGCGCCCCCAGGACCCGACACCCCGAAGTCGCCCTGCGCACCAGCCCGTGGGGGTGTGGCGGGAGCTCGGGCAGAGGCGCGGACTGATGTGGCCGCCCACGGTCCCTCTCCGCGGCGTGGCAGCCTCTCTGACGATGCCAGCGTCACCGGGGGCACCTGCGGTTTCGATTGTAGCCCCGGCCCAGAGGTCAATGTCAAGAAAGGAGGTCTTGTGCAATCCTGTGTTTTCTTTCTTTTTTTTTTTTTTAATCCTCCCCCGAGGATATTTTCCTGTTGATTTTTTTAAAAAATGTATTGCCGAGACCGGTGTGGCTCAGCGGACAGAGCATCGGCCTGCGGACTGAGGGTCCCGGGTTCGATGCCGGCCAAGGGCATGGACCTTGGCGGCGGGCACATCCCCAGGAGGGGGCGTGCAGGAGGCGGCTGATCGATGATTCTCTCTCATGGATGTTTCTGGCTCTCTGTCCCTCTCTCTTCCTCTCTGTAAAAAAATCGGGCGTCTTCGGGGTGTTGGGTCCTGGGGCGCCGCTGGAGGGAGCGGACTCGTGTCCCCCAATCTCCCAGCCCCCCCTGGGGCCCGTGATGAGACGGGCTGACCCCCTTCCTCCTCCTCCTCCTCCTCCTCCTCCTCCTCCTCCTCCTCCTCCTCCCGGGCCGGCCTCTCCCACACGCGGTTAATCCCGGGCCAGATGGCCGCCCTCCGACCGCGCCGGTGGGCAGAGGAGCTGACGCCGGCTCCCGGCCGCGGCCTGGACCCGGTCCACGGTCTCCTGACGTGACCTCGCTCCTGGGAGACGCCGGAGAGGAGAGATGGTTGTGTGTGTGTGTGTGTTTTTTTTTTCCTTCTTCTTCCCCCCTTTTTGAGGTCAGAGCGATTATAAATATCCAGGCCTCCCTCCGTGACTCACCCCGGCGGCCGCGGCGCGTAATGACAGGAGGGAGCTGGTCAGGCGTCGGCGCAAATAGCGCGCCGATGTGGCGGGCGACGATGCCACCCTCCATCCCACAACCCCCCCGGCCAGCGTGGCTCCGTGGCTGAGCGTCGTCGACCCGGGAACCGGGAGGTCAGGGTTCGATTCCCTGGTCAAGGGCACAGGCCCGGGTTGCGGGCCGTCGTTTGCCCACGGCTGGCCTGGGAGAAGCCCACCTCCACCTCGGGGGGGGGGGGGGGGGGATGGGGAAGGCCCCGCCCATTTGAACACGAAACAGGTGTTGTTTTGTGGTTGTTTAAATAGACTTTATTGGGTTTTTTTGTGTTTTTTTTACAGAGAGGAAGGGAGAGGGAAGAGAGAGAGTTAGGAACATCCATCAGCTGCCTCCTGCACACCCCCCAACTGGGGACCTGCCCGCCACCAAGGTCCGTGCCCTTGACCGGAATCGAACCCGGGACCCTTCAGTCCGCAGGCCGACGCTCTATCCCAGCCGTGGGCAAACTATGGTCCTCGGGGGCCGGATCTGGCCCGTCCGGCTGTCCTCTCCGGCCCGCGGAGCCGGAAGAGCGGAGGAGGGTTCTCTGGCTCTCCCCTCCGCGCCTTCACCAGCAGCCCGAGAGGAGAGTGCCAGCACGGTCAGGCTGCTTTTGTTCCTCCGGCCCTCCGGTCCCGTGTAAGAACCCATTGTGGCCCTCGAGTCAAAAAGTTTGCCCACCCCTGCTCTAGCCACCGAACTACATCCGTTTCGGCTTGAACAATAAACAGTTCTGACTTAAAACACACACACACACACGCACACGAACACGCACACACTCTCTCTCTCTCTCTCTCTCTCTCTCTCTCACACACACACACACACACACACACACACACACACACACAAACTGCATGTCTCCAAACCTCGCTCCGTGGCTCCTTGTGTCTTTCCATTTAGGCCTCCTGCATGTGCCGGGCAGCTAGCGCCCTCTGCTGGCCTCCCGCCTGAAGTTTTAAAAGGAAAAGGAGAGAGAGAGAGAGAGAGAGAGAGAGAGAGAGAGAGAGAGAGAGAGAGAGAGAGAGAGAGAGAGAAGAGAACAGGGTGAAAAAACACATTTCCTTCGAATGCCGGGAAACTCTGCTGACTAAGCAGAAGGAAAAAGAATGAAATCTGCTGATGTGACCGAGTCTGAGGCCTGTTGTCTCTAACTCACTACTCACACCCGGGAGGAGGTCGGGGTTCGGTTCCCGGTCAGGGGCACAGGCACAGGTTGTGGGTTCAAACCCCCTCCCCCCGCTGGGGGGCGTGCAGGAGGCAGCCGGTCCGTGATCCTCTCTCCTCGTGGATGTTTCTGTCTCTCTCTCTCTCTCTCCCCCTCTCCTTTTCTCTCTGAAATCAACACAATTTTTTTTAAAAAGTAAAGTAAGACCGGCTGGTGTGGCTCAGTGGTTGACCATGGACCTAAGAACCAGGAGGTCATGGGTTTGATTCCTGGTCAGGGCACAGGTCCGGGTTGTGGGGTCGACACCCCAGTAGGGGGTGTGTGGGAGGCCGCCGATGAGTGATCCTCTCTCATCGTGGAGGTTTCTCTCTCTCCCTCTCCTCTCTCTGGCATCAATACAAATTTATTTTTTTTTTTTTAATTATTTTTTTTATAAATATATTTTATTGATATTTTACAGAGAGGAAGGGAGAGAGAGAGAGAGCTAGAAACGTCGATGAGAGAGAAACATCGACCAGTTGCCTCTTGCACACCCCCTACTGGGGATGTGCCCGAAACCAATGTACATGCCCTTGACCGGAATCGAACCTGGGACCTTTCAGTCCGCAGACCGACGCTCTACCCACTGAGCCAAACCGGCTTCGGCATCAATACAAATTTAAAAAAGAAAAGAAAAGACAAGAAAGAAAAAGAAAGAAAGAAAGAAAGAAAGAAAGAAAGAAAGAAAGAGAGAGAGAGAAAGAAAGAAAGAAAGCCCAGCAGTGTGGCTCAGTGGTTGAGCGTTGACCTAGGAACCTGAAGGTCACGGGTTCGATTCCCGGTCGGGGCACAGGCCTAGGTATCTGGTTTGACCCCCAGGGTGGGGTATGCAGGAGGCAGCCGGCCCAGGATTCTCATCACTGATGTTGTCTCTCTCTCTCTCTCTCTCTCTCTCTCTCTCTCTCTCTCTCTCTCTTTCTCCCTCCACATCCCTTCCTCTGTGATATCAATAAGCATATTCTTAAATAAAAATGACAGGAAAAGGGAGGGAAGGAGAGAGCTGGCTGCATGGAACATGGAGCACATGCCAAGCACACGCCAAGCACATGCCAAGCACACGCCAAGCACACGCCAAAAGCGGGACGGTCTGGTCCACCTCACCCTACGACCAGCCGTGGGCAAACTACGGCCCTCGGCAAAGCTGAGAGAGCGGAGGAGGGCTCTCTGGCTCTCCCCTCCGCTCCTTCCCCAGCAGCCGGAGAGGAGAGTGCCAGCACGGTCAGGCTGCTTTTGTTCCTCCGGCCCTCCCTCCGGTCCCGTGTAAGAGCCCACGGTGGCCCTCGCGTCAGAAAGTTTGCCCACCCCTTGCCTAAACCGGTGTGGCTCCGTGGATAGAGCATCTGCCTGCGGACTGAAAGGTCCCGGGTTCGATTCCGGTCAAGGGCGTGGACCTTGGCGGCGGGCACATCCCCAGTAGGGGGGTGTGCAAGAGGCAGCTGGTCAATGTTTCTCTCTCATCGATGTTTCCAGCTCTCTCTCTCTCTCCTTTCCTCTCTGTGAAAATTCAATAAAAATATTTTAAAAAAAAGAAAGTTTGCCCACCCCTGCCCTGCGCCCTGACCATGCAGCCGCCCCCGGGGGACGATGGGCTGAGCCTCCGACGGCACTGACGACCTCCGACCTCCGCCTGCGGGGATGGGGGTCCCTGTTTCTCAGAGCTCCCCGCAGCCTCAGAGCAGGGAACCCCGGGCCGGGCCGGGCGGGAGGGAGGGAAGGGGGGGCAGAGCCCTGAGCAAGTCGGGGACACCTGCCCCCCCCGCCTCCCCCTCCTCCAGATGTTTGTCATCAGCCGGGCCGGGGAGAGCCGGCGGCCCCCCCCCCCAGCCCCCCGGTCCCGAGCCGGCGGCGGCGGCGGGCGCTAAGGGGGCCCTCGCACGCGAGGCGCTCGGCCCGGCCTCGCGGCAGGCGCGCACCAGATGTGGCTGTTTGTGTTGGCCGGGCCCCGAGGGCGGGCGGCTTTGGGGCTGACAGGTACGGGAAGGCCGCTGCGTAAACACCCCAAATTGCCTCTGGCAGGCTAAGCCCCCCGAGCGCCGAGGGCAGCCGGGGGGGGCCCCCCTCTCACCGGCACCGAACCCCCCACTCCCCACCCCCCGCCCCGGAGCCGAGACCCCGCGGGCCTCTGAGGGCCGAGGCCGCAAACCCACTGTCCGCAGAGCCAACCATCCGCAGAGCCACGACGGAGGGACGTGGCTCTGGACAGCCACATCTTTTATTTTTATTATTTTTAATTTTTTAAAATATATTTTATTGCTATTTTACAGAGAGGAAGGGAGAGGGACAGAGAGCTAGAAACGTCGATGAGAGAGAAACATCCATCAGCTGCCTCTTGCACGCCCCCCACCGGGAATGTGCCCGCCACCAAGGTCCATGCCCTTGACCGGAATCGAACCCAGGACCTTTCAGTCCGCAGGCCGACGCTCTATCCACTGAGCCAAACCGGTTTTGGGCCTATTTTTAATTTCTAATGCATTTTGTTGATAAGAGAGAGGGATAGGGAGCCAGAAACATCGATGAGAGAGAACCGTCGACCAGCCGCCTCCTGCACACCCTCTACTGGGGATGTGCCCGCAACCCAGGTCCATGCCCTTGACCAGAATGGAACCCGGGACCCTTCAGTCCGCAGGCCGCTCCGTGTACATCAACATCGGTTGTCTTTACTGAGCATCGTGTCCACATAGGAGTGCGTTAAGATCTCACCGAGGCCGAAGATCTCCCGCTGCGAGGCCGAAGCGTTAACGTTCATAAAAACTAGCTTCGCCGGAACCGGCGTGGCTCAGTGGACAGAGTGTCGGCCTGCGGACTGAAAGGTCCCGGGTTCGATTCCGGTCAAGGGCACGGACCTTGGTTGCTGCGGGCACATCCCCAGTGGGGGGTGTGCAGGAGGCAGCTGGTCGATGATTCTCTCACATCGACGTTTCTGACTCTCTATCCCTCTCCCTTCCTCTCTGTAAAAAAAAAAAATCAATAAAATATATTTTTTTAAATAATAAAAAATAAATAAAAACTGGCTTCTCCGGGGAACAGCCGCGTCCCAGCGACTGCCTTTTCCCACGCGCTCTCACCGTCGCGTGCGCGAAGCCCATTTCTTCAGGACGTGGTTTTTTTTCTCTCCCCTTTACGGGGGACGTTGAGAAATGCGCTCGGACAGCAAAATTAGCCGGCTGCCTTGGATTTGCCGTCGGTTGATTGCCCTCCTCTGTGTTTCTTGGCGGCTGCGGGGACTCGGGGGACCTGGGGGGGCGGGGGGGACGCTGACGGCGGGGTGCAGGCGGCCGCTGGACGTGACACCCCGTCCCACGCGGGCCACCTTCACATTGGAGGCACGCCCGCCCCCCCCCCCGAGCCCGCTGCCGGCCTGTCCCCCACGCCCGCTCCTCGACGCGCCCCCGGCCGGCTGGGCCGATGGAATTTCTTATTTTTTATTTTTTCAAGGAGAAGCATTGGTGGGGACGGCATGTGGCGACGCTTGGCAGACGGAGGGGGAGAAAAATAGATCCGCTCAGAACGACCCGTTTCTTTCTGTCAGAAGGAGAAGAAAAAAAAAGAATATTGGGAATGGCAACGTGGCACTCACGTGGCACTCACGTGGCACTCACGTGGCGACCCGTGGAATGCTGTGGGCACGGCCACGGGGGCCGGCCGTGCGGGGTCCGGGCCGGGCCCTCCGTGGGGAAAGGGGAGAAGCACCCGCCGCCCCCACCCGGCCGTGTCACCCCGTGTTTCTCTGCCGGAGGAGTCGGCTTGCTTGCTGCCCGCGGAGACGTGGCTGCTTTCCTGCCCTGGTCGGCCGGCCGGCGGGGAGCCGGGGGGCTGGGGGCCCCCAGGTGGGGCCGGCGCAGGCCCTGGCACGTCCGCGCGGCGATGGGTTTATTCCGCTCGTCAAAGGATAATGAGAAGCAGAGTCTGTTGCAAGAAAAAAATAAAAATAACAAAAAAAATGAAACGCAGGCCCCGAAGCCGGTGTGGCTCCGAGGATGGAGCGTCGGCCTGCGGACTGGAGGGGTCCCGGGTTCGATGCCGGTCAAGGGCACGTACCTTGGTTGCAGGCACATCCCCAGTGGGGGGCGTGCAGGAGGCAGCTGGTGGATGATTCTAATTCTCATAGGTGTTTCTAGCTCTCTGTCCCTCTCCCTTCCTCTCTGTTAAAAAAAAAATTAATAAAATATTTTTTAAGCCGAAACCGGTGTGGCTCCGTGGATAGAGCGTCGGCCTGCGGACTAAAGGGTCCCGGGTTTGATTCCAGTCAAGGGCATGTGCCTTGGTTGTGGGCACATTCCCGGTAGGAGGTGTGCAAGAGGCAGCTGACCGATGATTCTCTCTCATCCATATTTCTAGCTCTCTATTCCTCTCTCGTCCTCTCTGTGAAAAATCAATAAAAAATATATTTAAAAATAAAAATAAAATACAGAACGTGGCCACGGGATCCTCTGTCGGGAGCGTTGCCCCCCGAGATGCAGCCTCCTCCACCGTCCCCGCAGGGCGTGGGGACCCTGGCGAGCGTCCACCCCCTCGCAGGACCCCGGGCCCCTCGGGCGACAGGAAATAAAGCGCCACGTGAGACCACAAAAGGCCGCATCAAACACACACGCGCGCGCATTTGGTCTGTTGTTGTTGTTGTTTTTTTTTCGGTTGGCAATGGCTTTTCAGAAACAAAACCATTACACATTAATGATAGGCCTCCCGCCTTCCATTTCTCGAGACGAATCGAAAACGTTACGTGTGATGATAAAAAAGAAAAATTAAAGAAACGAAAATGCGCACACACACAGAGAGACCGTGTCGGCTGCGCTCTGACTGTGCAGACGAACATCGCGGGGAAGCGTGTAATTTGTCTGCGGGGCCCGAAGGCAAATTACACTTATTTGGCGAAAAGGCTCGAATCCGTTTCGTTTTTTTACTTAAGACACGGCTTCGTGGGTGAGAGGGTTTTTTTTGTTGTTGTTTTTTAAATAAGGGTCTAACCCTTCCTCTCCACAATACAACTTTACATGCTTAAAAAAAATTATATATATATATATATATATCTCGAAACCAGTGTGGCTCAGTGGATAGAGCGTCCGCCTGCGGACTGGAGGGTCCCGGGTTCGATTCCCGTCCAGGGCACAGGCCCAGGTTGGGGGCTGGATCCCCAGTGTGGGGCGTGCAGGAGGCGGCCGGTCCATGATTCTCTCTCATCACGGATGTTTCTATCTCTCTCTGCCTCTCCCTTCCTCTCTGAAGTCAATAAAAATATATTTTTTAAAAATAGAATCAGCCGAAACCGGTGTGGCTCAGTGGACAGAGCGTCGGCCTGCGGACTGAAGGGTCCCGGGTTCGGTTCCGGTCAAGGGCACGGAACCGAACCCTTGGTGGCGGGCACATCCCCGGTGGAAGGTGTGCAGGAGGCAGCTGATCGATGTTTCTCATCAATATTTCTTTCTATCTCTCTCCTCCCTCTCTATAAAAAAAAAATCAATAAAATATATTTTTCTAAAAATAGAATCAAAAAATAAATAAATAAAAGAGTCACGTTCGTTGGAAACGCCCCAAGAATGAACACAGGGAGCTTACGGGGCGTTTAGCGTACGCGCACACACACGCACACACACATACACACGTGTGTATTCCGTGTCCGTGCTCTCCTGACCCCACCGCAGAGCGCTGTCTGATTGTGTGTTTAGAATCCCCCGGGAGAGGCCCGGCTCTCCCCCTGATCCCCCTAAGCCGGGCCTAACGAGGAACAGACAGGCCGGCCCGGGGCCGCCCTCGCCCACCGGGGGGTCGCTGAGACACGCGCCGCCCACTGCACCGCCCGCCCGCTCAGGGCCGAGCTCACGTCCCGCCGAGGCCGGCTCCGGGCAGGGCCTGGGCCCTCGGCGCCGCGGGCGGGGGCCACTCTCCGAGGACCCCTCTGGGCCCCCAGAGGCCCCGAACCCTGGGTGAGCCCTGGAGTGGCCGCACGTGGCCCCTACCCTCCCTCTCTCCCTCCCTCGAACCCTCCATCTGCTCCTTGGGTCTTTACCAGGACGTTTGAGAAGGGAGTGGCCAAGGCAGACCTCTGTGGTTTAAAAAAAAAAAAAGTTAAAAATGTCATCATTGGCCCTGGCCGGTGTGGCTCAGTGGATAGAGCGTCGGCCTCGGGGACTGAAGTGTCCCGGGTTCGATTCCCGGTCAAGGGCACAGGCCCGGGTGGCGGGCTCCATCCCCAGTGGGGGGCGTGCGGGAGGCGGCCGGTCCAGGATTCTCTCTCATCACAGGTGTTTCTCTCTCTCTCTTTCCCCCTCTCCCTTCCTCTCTGACATCAATAAAAGTATGTTTTTTTATAAGAAGAAGAAGAAGCAGCCGAAACTGGTGTGGCTCCGTGGGCAGAGCATCGGCCTGCGGACCGAAGGGTCCCGGGTTCGATGCCAGTCAAGGGCATGTGCCTTGGTGGCGGGCACGTCCCCGGTGGGGGGCGTGCAGGAGGCGGCCGGCGTGTTTCTCTCTCATCGACGTCTCTGGCTCTCTGTGTCTGCAGGGCCGGCCCCCAAACCCGCCGGAACGGGGCACCCTGGGGTGCCCCCTGCCCCTCGAGGAATGGGTGGGCGCCGCCGCCGATCTCGGGGGAGACGGATGGGACGGGCACCTCGTCTCCCCTCCCTTCCCCTCCCCTCCCCTCGGCCCGGACGGCTGGCCGGCCTCAGCGGTGGCCGCCCGAGGGCCAGGGCGGACAACTGACCCGACCCCAGCGCCTCCGGCCGCTAATGGACTCCGCGGCCGAGCCCCCGAGACAGGAGAGTGGTCCGGGGCGGGAGGGGCTGGGGGCAGAGCCGGCTTCTCCCGGCGGCCGGGGGCACGAGGTGAAGCACGATCGATCGATCGATCGATCAATCGATCGATGCCCAAAGCGTTTCTTTCTTTTTTTTTTTAAGGGCTGCCCTCAGGCCCGGGCTGGTGTGGCTCAGTGGACAGAGCATCCGCCTGCGGACTGAAGGGTCCCGGGTTCGATTCCCGGCCAAGGGCACAGGCCCGGGTTGCGGGCTCCATCCCCAGGGTGGGGGGGCGTGCAGGAGGCAGCCGATCCGTGATTCTCATTATGGACGTTTCTCTCTCTCTCTCTCTCTCTCTCTCTCTCTCTCTCTCTCTCTCTCCCTCTCCCTTCCTCTCTGAAATCATTAAAATATATTTTTAATAAATATATTTTATTGATTTTTTTTTTTTTTACAGAGAGGAAGGGAGAGGGATAGAGAGCTAGAAACATCGATGAGAGGGAACCATCTATCAGCTGCCTCCTGCACGCCCCCTACCGGGGATGTGCCCACCACCAAGGTCCATGCCCTTGACCAGCAATCGAACCCGGAGCCCCTCAGTCCCCAGGCCGACGCTCTATGCACTGAACTACACCGGTTTTTGCAACAAAATATATATTTTTTAAAAATAAGTAAGTAAAGGGTTGCCCTCGGCATAGATAAATTTCTATATTTTATTTTATTTTATATTTTATTTTATTTTATTATTTAATTTAATTTAATTATTTTATTTTATTTTATTTTATTTTTGGTGATGCTCTCTCCTCCCTCCCCCTGCCCCAGCGAGGTTTTATAAACCTGGGGAAGACCCCTCTCTTAGAAGGTAGAATTGCACGCACCGCCCTCCCTCTCCTCCAGGCTGGCTCGGGTTTCGTTTCTCCTCCCCCGTCCGCTCGGTGGGCGCCGTGGGCCGCACAAAAAAAGTTTCTTTCCGGGGGGCTTCCGTGGCGAGTTCCCCGCGCGCCGGGTCTGCGCTGAAGTTTTCAATTTGCAGTAAGAAGGGCGGTTGCCATCAAAGAGGGGAGAACATGTGGTAGGAATTACTTCGGGCCCAAAAAAAAATAAAAATAAAATAAAAGAGAGAAAGAGGGAGGGAGGGAGGAAGCAATTCGCCCCGGCCGGTGTGGCCCAGTGGACAGAGCGCCGGCCTGTGTGGCCCGAAGGGTCCCCGGGTTCGAGTCCTGGTCAAGGGCGCAGGCTCAGGGTTGTAGGTTTCATCCCCAGGAGGCAGGGGGTGTGCAGGAGGCAGCCGATGGATCTCTCTCTCTCTCTCTCTCTCTCTCTCATTTTGTCTCTCTCACTCTGTCTCTCTCTCTCTGTGTCTCTCTCTCTGTCTCTGTCTCTCTCTCTCTGTCTCTCTCTGTCTCCCTCCCTTCCTCTCTCTCTCTCAAAATGAAAATCAATGAAAACATTAAAAACCATCGCAGGAGACACCGCTCCTTACACGTTCCACGTGTGGAATTCCCGTGGCCCCCAGATCCTCTCCCCCTCCGAAGCCGTGTCGACAGCGTCAGGTACGGGAGGCTGGAGGAGGTTCTCGGGGGACGGCGTGAGGGACCCCGACTGCGAGTCCCCGGCTGGAACGTTCTCTCCGCGTGACCCTGCCAAGACACTGGCCACGCACCCAGCCGTCAGGAAACGTGGAAACCCCTCTTCGTCCTGCGTCCGCACATCCCCGTGGTCACACGAATCCAGCCCGCAGGATCTTCCTGACCTGTCCGCAGACTCCAGTCCTGACCTGGACGGTGTGGCTCAGCGGACAGAGCATCGGCCTGCGAACGGAAGGGTCCCGGGTTCGATTCCGGCCAAGGGCATGGACCTTGGTGGCGGGCACATCCCCGATGGGGGGTGTGCAGGAGGCAGCTGGTCGATGTTTCTCTCTCATCAATGTTTCTGTCTCTCTAGCCCTCTCCCTTCCTCTTGTAGAAAATCAATAAAATATATTTTGGGGCCGAAACTGGTTTGGCTCAGTGGATAGAGCGTCGGCCTGCGGACTGAAAGGTCCCAGGTTCGATTCCGGTCAAGGGCATGTACCTTAGTTGCGGCACATCCCCAGTAGGGGGTGTGCAAGAGGCAGCTGGTCGGTGATTCTCTCTCATCGATGTTTCTAACTCTCTATCCCTCTCTCTTCCTCTCTGTGTAAAATCAATAAAATATATTTTTTTAAAAAATAAAATAAAATAAAATATATTTTGGGGGGGAAAACCGCCACGTACTCCAGCATTTTCCCTTTACAAGGTCCCGTGCGCCTTCCTGCATTGCCACCTCCTGCTGTGACCGCATTTAATTTATTAATCCCTCCCCACCCCACCCCACCCCACCCCACCCTAACCCTCACCCCCCACCCACCCCCCACCCAGCGAGGACCTGGCTCAGGCAGGGAAGCCAGTGCAGACCGTGTCGTTCTGGCGTCCGGCCACCAGGGGTCAGCCTTGCCGTTCCCACCGGCTCCGGCCTGAGCTCACGTGTCCCCGAGTCCCCGGACAGGATGGGCCCAGGGCCTGGCACGGTGCCGCCAGCCGGGCCGGGAGACCCGCCCTTATGCTCCAGCGAGGCCTCCGGTCACCGGTCACCGGTCACTGGGACATGCAGGCGTTTCTTTTTAAAAATATATATTTTATTGATTTTTTACAGAGAGGAAGGGAGAGGGATAGAGAGTTAGAAACATGGATGAGAGAGAATCATCGATCAGCTGCCTCTTCCACCCCCCCACTGGGGATGTGCCTGCAACCAAGGTCCGTGCCCTTGACCAGAATCGAACCCGGGACCCTTCAGCCCGCAGGCCGACGCTCTGTCCACTGAGCCACACCGGTTTCGGCCTGAGTATATGTTCATTGATTCCAGGCAGGAAGGGAGGGGGGCAGGGGAGAGAGAGAGACGGGGGTGTTGTGTGTAGTAAAATGGAATCCGTGGGTGGGTGACCCCCGGGTTCTGTTCGGAAGCTCAAAGCTCACGGCATCGCAAAGGGCCAGGATGGCCCGGCCGGCGTGGCTCAGTAGCTGAGCGTCGACCTGTGAACCGGGAGGTCGGGGTTCGATTCCTGGTCAGGGCACAGGCCCGGGGTGCGGGCTCCATCCCCAGGGTGGGGCGTGCAGGAGGCGGCCGGTCCATGATTCCCTCTCATCGTGGATGTTTCTCTCTCCCTCCCTCTCTGGAATCGGTGATATATATCACCGTTCTATTATATATATATATAATAGAACCAAGGTTTCACAAAACGTACTTGGCTAAGGTCTGTGTACACGTAGGTGTGGCTCTGCGTGTGACACGTGGGGACAAGGTGGGGCTGCGGAAACCGGTGTGGCTCCGTGGACAGAGCGCCGGCCTGCGGACGGGAGGGTCCCGGGTTCGATGCCGGTCAAGGGCATGTGCCTTGGTGGCGGGCACGTCCCCGGTGGGGGTGTGTGTGTGTGTTCAGGAGGCGGCCCGTGGATGCTCCTCTCTCATCGATGTCCCTAGCTCTCTCTCTCTCTCTCTCCCTTCCTCTCTGTAAAAAAAAAAAAAAAAAAATCAATAAAATATATTTTAAAAAATAAAAATGACATACTAGAATGCACACGGATGTGTGTGAGGAAGCTTCCACGTCTGTGCTGCTAGAGAGAGAGAGAGAGAGAGAGAGAGAGAGAGAGAGAGAGGAGGGAGGGGGGAGGGAGGGGAGAGAGGAGGGTGGTCCCCAATCAGGAGGCGCCCCCCCCCCGAAGCCCCTCCGATCTAATTGCCCGAACATGACAGCCGGGCCTGGGGCGTCTCAACTTGACGGGCATAATTGACCCCCAAACACGGCCCCGGCCCCCCCCCCAATCCCCCCGCCGGCCTCAGCGCTGAGGGCCCAGGGCCGACTCGAGCCGTGTTTCTTTTCGTTCCTTTGGCACCGCGGGGTCAGAGACATTAGCAAGTTGAAAGCGAGCGTGGCCCCCCCCCCCGACCCCGGGCCGGCCCCCCCCCTAATCGGCTGCACATGTTGGCGGTTTGCGCCCGACCTCGGGCGGTGAACCCCAAGCCAGCGAGCGAGCGAGCGAGCCGGGCTGGGGATCTGATGGCAGCCGGGCGGGGAGGGCGGGAGGGGCACGCAGACCCTCAGCGCCCGCCCGGCGGCCTGGCCCAGGGCATGAAAGCGTCTGGCTCGGGGGTGGGGGGCAGGGGGGCAGGGGGTGCAGAGGGGATGGGGGGACGGGGGGGGGACGGGGGGACGGGGGGGGGAGAGGGGGCGGTCTGAGAAGGATTCGAGCGGACGTCTGAGTGGTAATTGCCGGCTAATTGTGTTTGGGTTAGTGTCGTCCGGGCTGTGATTTTCACGGCGGCGGCGGGCACGGGGCGGAATGCGTTTCTCAGGCCCCCGGCCGCCCCGCCCGCGGGGGGAGAGGCAGGTGTCGGGAGGCCCCACGCGGCACGGGCTCCAGCTTTCTAAAAAAAATATATATATATATATATATTTTTTTTTTTATGAATTTTTTTTTTCACAGAGAGGAAGGGAGAGGGATAGAGAGTCAGACACATCGATGATGGGAGAGAAACGTCCATCCGCCGCCTCCTGCACGCCTCCGACGGGGGATGTGGCCGCCACCGAGATCCATGCCCTTGACCGGCATCGAACCCGGGACCCTCCAGTCCGCAGGCCGACGCTCCATCCACTGAGCCACACCGGCTAGGGCTCCCCCCCCCCCCCAAACCTCGGGATCGTGTTTTCCTAGAGACCGAAGGATGGTGGACTGGGTCAGGCGGCTTTAAAAATCCTCTTCTTGCCCCGGCCGGGGTGGCTCAGTGGATAGAGCGTCGGCCTGAGGATTGAAAGGTCCCGGGTTCGATTCCAGTCAAGGGCGCACGCCCGGGTTGCAGGCTCCATCCTCAGTGTGGGGCGTGCAAGAGGCAGCCGGTCCATGATTCTCACTCATCATGGATGCTTCTCTCTCTCTCTCCTCTCTCTCTCTCTCTTCTCTTTCTTTCTCTCTCTTCTCTCTCTTTCTCTCTCTTCTTTCTCTTTCCCTCTCTTCTCTCTCCTCTCCCTCTCTCTCTTCTCTCTTTCTTTCTCTCTTCTCTCCCCCCCTCTCTTCTCTCTCTCTCCTCTCTCTCTCTTCCTCTCTCTCTCTCTCCTCTCTCTTCTCTCTCTCTTCTCTCTCTTTCTTTCTCTCTTCTCTCCCCCCTCTCTCTTCTCTCTCTCTCCTTCTCTCTCTCTCTTCCTCTCTCTCTCCTCTCTCTCTCTCTCCTCCCCCCTCTCTCCCTCCCTCCCCCACACGCAGATATAAAACAACAAAATCAATCCCCCCAAAAAGGAACCCCCTCTCCCCCCACCGAACCCCACCGCGCCCCACTTTCCCGAGCCTCTGTCCCGGGCCACACACGGCGCCGTCCCGGGTCCCGGGTCCCGGGCGGGCGGGGGGGACCTTCCCAAAGTTCTCGCCTCCGTGTCTGTGTCCCCCCGGTCCCCCCGGTCCCCCCGCCTCCCGGTGACAAGCCGCTGTCTCCTCTCGGCGGCGGCGGCGGCGGCGGCGCGGGGTGTCAGGAGGGAGATTATATATTTCCCGCGGCAAATGGAAGGCTGCCCTCGGCTCCTCGGCGGGGACAGGCACCCTTTAATCATACTTTTCATCTCGGGGCATTGAAACCCCCGTCACCAAGGACAGCGCCATAAATAAAAAGTGTGTGTCCGCGTCGCCGCCGCCGCCATCCGCCGTGCGCACCGTGTGTGGGTCTCTCTCTCTCTCTCTCTCTCTCTCTCCCCGTCTTCTTCTTCTCCACCTGCCGGCCCGCCGCGCGGGGCATTAAGCACGCGCCGGCCGGGCGCGGGGATTTATAACCATTTATCACGCGCGGCCGGAGCCGCCGGCCGGGGGTGGAGAGATGGGGAAATAAACGCGTGGAGGCCTCCACACCTCCGGGCCCGGGAGAGAGAGAGAGGCCCCCCGATCTCGCCCGCAAATGAAAAGCAAAGTGAGTCTCTGTGTCTTGTCAGGGAGTAATGAGAGGCGAGGGGCTTTATTCACGGCCGAGGCCGGGACGCGGGGGCTGCCCGCCCCGCGCTGATGGATGGCCGGCCGGCCCGGGCGCCGGCGGGCTCTGCATAACGGTATCGTTAGCCGCCCGCGGGCGCGCGGCACCCATAAAGCGTTCTGGCCGGGTGCGTGGCTGTAATTCAGCCGCCCGGCCACGAACACCGTCCCCGGGGGCCTCGTGGGGCCACGTGTATCCGACGCCCACTGGTCCCCGACGGAGTCCATCCCCCCAGGGGGCCCCGGCGGGCGGACCCCGACAATCCCACAGGAGGGGGGCGGTGGCCGTCCCCACGCCCCCGTGTCCCGTGTCCCCCCCTCCCAATGGGAGACCCGTCGGTTGTTGGTGTTGTGACTTTGGAAAGGGACGCCAGTCCTGGCTGGGGTGGCTCGGTGGGTAGATGTGGTCCCTTCGGTGGTCGGAAGGGTCCCCGGGTTCGATTCCGGCTAAAGGGCACCGGCCTGGGTGGCGGGTTCGAGCCCCCGTGGGGGGTGTGCGTGCAGGAGGCAGCCGGTCCGAGATGCCCTCTCATCCTGGATGTTTCTGTCTCTCTCTCCCCCTCTCCCTTCCTCTCTGAAAGCAATGAAAATTGCTTAAAAATATATATTTTATTGATTTTTTTTACGGAGAGGAAGGGAGAGGGAGAGAGAGCTAGAAACATCGAAGAGAGAGAGAAACATCGACCAGCTGCCTCCTGCACGACCCCCACCTGGAAATGTGGCCGCCACCAAGGTCCATGCCCTTGACCGGAATCGAACCCGGGACCCTTCAGTCCGCAGGCCGACGCTCTATCCACTGAGCCACACCAGTTTCGGCATTTTTTTTTTTTAAAGAAAGGAACGCCGGGCCAGGCCTCGGTCCGCCGGCCAGCGGGAGGGGCCGTGAGAACGTTCCACGTCGAGAATGCCATTGGCACGCCACCCGGCTAAGCCCCAGTGCCACGTCCAGCCACGACGGGGAGGGGTGTTTGGAGAATCGGAAGATCCGACACAGCCAGACGTTTTGTTTGTTTGTTTTAAATACAGACTTTTGATTGATTTCAGAGAGGAAGGGAGAGGTAGAGGGAGAGAGAGAGAGAGAGAAATAGATACATGACGATGAGAGAGAATCACGGACCGGCCGCCTCCTGCACGCCCCCCTCCACTGGGGATGGAGCCCGCAACCCGGGCACGTGCCCCTGGCCGGAATCAAACCCGGGACCCCCCGAGTTTTCAGGCCGGCGCCTTACCCACGGAGCCATGCCACCCGGGTACAACAACCACGTGGGAATAGAGATCTGGCCCGGCCGGCGTGGCTCCGAGGCAGAGCGTCCACCTAGGAACCAGGAGGTCAGGGTTCGATTCCCGGTCAGGGCACAGGCCCGGGGGGCAGGCTCCGTCCCCAGCGGGGGGACGTGCCGGAGGCAGCCGATCCGTGGTTCTCTCTCCTCACGGATGTTCCTCTCTCCCTCTCCCTCTCCCTCCCTCCCTCTCTGACACCAGTACAAACGTATGTAAAAGGAAAAAAAAAAAGAAAGGGAGGAAAGAGATTGCCCCCGGGGCCGTGTTTACCAAGCGCCGGCACGGAGGTCTGGCGTCGAGTTAGGGGGATTGCGACACGGCGCGGCGTTGCCGCCGGTTAAATGTTAACGCGGAGCCGCGGCCCCTCACCGGCTCCGGGACCTCTGCCCCCGAGGCCACAGGCCACTCGCTCCGCCTTCAGCCTGACCGCCCGGCCCTCGGCGTGTCTCCACGTGGGGGGCCCACACGCCCCGGGTTCCCCGCAGACCCCCCGCCCGCCTCAGGCTGCACCCCGGGGCCCGTGGCTGAGCCCCTGAGGCCCTAGTGGGGAGGGCATGCGGCTGGACATGAACATAGTCCTGGCTGCCTTCACTGTGTGGCTCAGTGGGCAGAGCGCTTGGAGGGTCCCGGGTTCGATGCCGGTTAAGGGCATGGACCTTGGTGGCGGGCACATCCCCAGTGGTGGTGGGGGAGGGGGTGCAGGAGGCAGCTGACGGATGTCTCTCTCTCATCGATGTTTCTAGCTCTCTCTCCCTCTCCCTTCTTCTCTGTAAAAAAATCAATTAAAAAAATATATTTAAAAAAAGAGTGACCCGGCGTCATCTTCCCACCAGGCCCGCTCGGGCCTCCCAGAGTCACAGCCGGGGTGCGGACCCCACAGACAACCTCCCGGGAGGTCTGTTTTGCATAACAAACGCTTGCCGGGAGCCAGGTGTGGTCGGGGAGGCTCAGCTCGGGGCCGTTATAATTTATAATTATCTCTCCGGAGCGCACGGGCGGAGGAGGAAGCAGAAGTGCGGCCGGGCCGCCCCGCGCCCGAGGCCACAGAACCAGTTTGGGGTGGAGCTGGCGTCACCGCCGCCTGAGGGTGCTGAGACTCAGGGACTGCGTGTGCGTGTCTGTGCACGTGTGTGTGTCTGTGCACGTGTGTGTCTGTGCATGTGTGTGTATGTGCACGTGTGTGTCTGTGCATGTGTATGTCTCTGTGCATGTGTGTGTGTGCACGGTGTCTGTGTGAGTGTGTGCGCGTGCATGTCTGTGCATGTGTGTGTCTGTGCACGGGTGTGTGCGTGTGCTTCTGTGCACGTGTGCTTCTGTGCACGGGTATGTGTCTGTACACGTGGGTGTGTCTGTGCATGGGTGGGTGTGCGTGTGCACGTGCGTGTCTGTGCACATGTTTGTCTGTGCACGGGTGTGTGTCTGTGCACAGGTGTGTGTCTGTGCATGAGTGTGTCTGTGCATGTGCGTGTGTGTGTGTGTGTGTGTGTGTGTGTGTGCTTGTGCGAAAATGTAGGCTCCTGGTGCCCCCTGATTCACAGCCAGACCAGGGAGAGGTGATACTGTTTTTTTTTAAAACAAAAATAGATATATTTTTATTGATTTCCGAGAAGGAGGGAGGGGGGGGAGAGAGAAACACCCATGATGAGAGTCACTGGTCGGCCGCCTCCTGCCCGCTCCGCCCGCCCCCCGTGGGGATCGAGCCCGCAACCTGGGCGCGCCCCCAACTGGAGTCGAACCCGGGCGGGACCCCTCAGTCCGCCGGCCAGCGCTCCGTCCACCGAGCCACACCAGCCCGGGCCGCCGTCTTCACGGGGAGACAGCAGGACTGGAGGAACCACCCCCCGTCGTACCCCCAAGTCACACCCGGGGTTTGGGGGTCCTAGCCTCCCGCATCCCTGTTTCCCGTCTCCACGGCAACCTCCGTGCCCCCCCCCCCCCCCCCCGGTGTGGACGCTGCCGGGAACAGCGTGCTGCCGGCTCACCCGGGTCTGACTCACCCTCCCTCCCTCCCGGCCTTCCCATCAGGAAGACAGGGATCACTTCCCGGTTATTTTTCTACTCATTTTCCCCCAATTTATTATTATTTTTTAAAAATATATACATATATCTTCATTGATTTCAGAGCGGGAGAGAGGGAGAGAGAGGGAGAAACATCAATGACGAGAGAGAGAGTCCTCCCGCACGCCCCTTCCCCCCTCCTCCCTCCCCCACTGGGGACGGAGCCTGCACCCCGGGCGTGTGGCCTGGCCAGGAATCGAACCTTGACCTTGGGGGTCAGAGGTCAGCGCTCGGCCCCTGAGCCAGGCGGGCCGCGGTTTAAAAAATAAACAGGGACCCGCAGCATTCCGTCCGGCTGCGTGGCTGCCCTCGCCCAGTGGCCGGCACGCCGCGGCTCTGGAGCCACGTGGGGCTCTCGGGCCCCTGGAGGGCGGCCCTTCCACAGAATGCCACGGCCCGGGCGAGCCTGTGTGGAAGACGTGGCGTGAGGAGAGGTTTACGTTTAAAAAACGTGGCTCTCGCCAAAACCGGTGTGGCTCAGCGGGTAGAGCGTCGGCCTGCGGACGGAAGGGTCCCGGGTTCGATTCCGGTCAAGGGCATGTACATTGGTTGCAGGCACATCCCCGGTGGGGGGCGTGCAGGAGGCGGCTGGTCGATGGTTCTCTCTCATCGACGTTTCTAGCTCTCTATCCCTCTCCCTTCCTCTCTGTAAAATATCAATAAAATATATTTTAAAAAAACACACAAAAAACGTGGCCCTCCAGAGACAAGTCCGTCGCGGTGCTGTGGGTGTTTGACTCTGTGTGTGGGGGGGAGATGGTATGTCTCCCAGCAACTAGTGGGAGCTTTGGGGGTCGGGGAGCAACACAAGAGACACAACTGGGCCCTCACCGGTGTGGTTCACTGGGTAGGGCTTCGCCCTGAGGACTGAAGGGTCCCGGGTTCGATTCTGGCCGAGGGCAGGTGGTTGCAGGCTCCTCCCAGGCCCGGCCCTGGTCGGGGTGCGTGCAGGAGGCAGCCTATCGATGTCTCTCTCTGTCTCCCCTCATCCCTTCCACTCTCTCTAAACATCAATGGAGCCCTCACCGGTGTGGCTCAGTGGATAGAGCATCGGCCTGCGGACTGAGGGGTCCCGGGTTCGATTCCGGTCAAGGGCATGGACCTTGGTTGCGGGCACGTCCCCGGTAGACCAGCACACTGATTTTTCTTTAAAAAAATAAAATATTTTATTGATTTTTTTTTTTTTTTTTTTTTTTTACAGAGAGGAAGGGAGAGGGAGAAAGAGCTAGAAGCGTCGATGAGAAAGAAACATCGACCAGCTGCCTCCTGCATGCCCCCCCACCGGGGATGTGCCCGCAACCAAGGTCCATGCCCTTGACTGGAATCGAACCCGGGACCCTTCCGTCCGCAGACCGGCGCTCTATCCGCCGAGCCACACGGGTCTCGGGGATTTCCCTAACATTCCGTGTACTCGGGGTTGGCATTTTTACTTTCTTTTTCTTTTTTTAAATATATTTTATTGATTTTTCACAGAGAGGAAGAGAGAGTTAGAAACATCCATGAGAGAGAGAGTCATCGACCAGCTGCCTCCTGCACGCCCCCCACTGGGGATGTGCCCGCCACCCAGGTCCATGCCCTTGACCGGCATCGAACCCGGGACCCTTCCGTCCGCAGGCCGAAAAGCTCTATCCACTGAGCAAACCCTGGTTTGGGCGGCATTTTTACTTTCTAATCTGAAGGAACGGAATAGCACCCCCTCTTCTCTGCCTCCCTCACTCCCCCCCCCCATCGCCCCGCTTCAGCGACGGGCTGGCCGGTTACCGCACGCGCGCTGTCGGCGCGGCCGCGGCTCGCGCTGAGGGATAGGCAGCCGAATCGACCTTGATGAAGTGTGTCTCCCTTTGTCTCTGCCGGGAGAGTTTATCCGGCAGGCATGATGGGCGCTAACAGCCGCCCCCCTCCCCGGCGGCGGCGGGCGGCGGGCGGGGGCCTGTCCGTCTCCCTGATGGATGGAGTTCGCACCCCGAGGTGAGTCTGCTCCGGTGCTCAAGGCTGACGCGGGGAGCGGGCTGCGGTGACAGGTTTCTCATCTTGATCACCGCGCGGCGGGACCGGGCCGGCCGGCGCTCGGCTCGTCCCGATGCTGCCCTTCACGGATGGGCTGGCCTGCCTGCGTCCCGGCCCCCGGCAGACGCCGCCGACACCCCGAGGGAGGGAGGGAGGGAGGGAGGCCGGCGTGTGTCACCGGGGCCTGAGGTTGGTGAATGAATGAATGCTCGGTCTTCCCTACTCACGCCGAACCCAGAACCTCCTCGACCGGGGGGTGTTCTTCCAGCCCCACCGGCCCCGGCCCCGGCCCCCGAAGCTAGCTGTAGGGAGTTGGGGAAACATGAGTGTGTCTTGTCTTCATGTGGCTCGGACCCAGGGCCTGTGACAGCCCTGCAGACGCCCAGGGGGCGGCCCAGGGGACTCGGGAATCACCCCAGGGTTTCAGTGGGGACGTACCTCCGGGGATGGGGGGGGGTCCCGTAGGAGGATGGAACCGTGGGGGTGTATGGAGCTGGACATTTCGCCACGGACACGGGCTTGCGGTGGGAGAAAGCACGCTATTCGGACACACGGGATGGTCACCGGTCCGGGGTGTATCGGTGCCGTGTGCGTGTGCGTGTGCGTGAAGTGACGGGGTTTGCTTTTTTTAAAAAAAAAGTATATTTTTTAATTGATTTTAAAAAATATATTTTATTGATATTTTACAGAGGGGAAGGGAGAGGGACAGAGAGCTGGAAATGCCGATGAGAGAGAAACACAGACCAGCTGCCTCCTCCACCGGGGATGTGCCCGCCACCAAGGTCCATGCCCTTGACCGGAATCGAACCCGGGACCTTTCAGTCCGCAGGCCGACGCTCTATCCACTGAGCCACACCGGTTTTGGCAGGGTTTTTTATTTTTTTTATTTTTTGCATCTTTCCTGGGACATGGGTGCCTGGGGGGACAGGAGGCACCGGGGATGGGTTTTTTTTTTTTGGGGGGGGGGTCGAGGTTTGGATTTCAAGGGGCGACTTGGCCCTGGCCCCCTGTTTGCACGGACTCCTCAGGGCGCTGCTGCTCTCCTGGCCTGCGGGTGGGTTTCCGCAGGTGTCATCCCAGGGTTGGGGGGGCCTCAGGGTGGCCAGGCCGGGGCCTCGGGCCGAGACCCAGCAGGCGTGGGGCTGACCCTGCACCTTCAGGCCGGCTGGCGGCGAGACAACTTTTTCCTTTTTTTTTTTTAAGTAATCTCTTTTTTTTAATTGATTTTATTGGTTTTTTACAGAGAGGAAGGGAGAGGGGCAGAGAGCCAGAAACACCGATGAGAGAGAAACATCGACCAGCTGCCTCCTGCACGCCCCCCACTGGGGATGTGCCCGCCACCAAGGTCCATGCCCTCGACCGGGATCGAACCCGGGACCCTTCAGTCCGCAGACCGACGCTCTACCCACTGAGCCACACCGGCTTTGGCAA
Source organism: Vespertilio murinus (assembly GCA_963924515.1). Classification (NCBI taxonomy): domain Eukaryota; kingdom Metazoa; phylum Chordata; class Mammalia; order Chiroptera; family Vespertilionidae; genus Vespertilio; species Vespertilio murinus. Next base: position 1,101,441 of record OZ004721.1, on the reverse strand, counting down.
GTTTTTTTTCTTCTTCTTTATTCTTTTTGCAGCGGGACCGCTACTGCGGCTTCCCGGGCGGGCGGGCGGGCGGGCCGCGTCCCAGGAGGTCGCGGGGGCCCCGCGGGGGCGCCCACCGCGTGAATCACCGCGAGCGCGGGGCCTCCGGGGCCCCCGTGGCTCCAGGCGGCGCCCGCGGGTTCGGCCCCGGCCCCTGGGGGCACTGCGTACCGTTCAGGGGAGCGCGTGCCCCGACCCGCGTGCCCCGACCCTGCGTGCGTGCCCCGACCCCGCGTGCCCCGACCCTGCGTGCGTCCGTGCGTGCGTGCGCGCAGCCCTCAGTTTCCCCGCCGCGGCCAGCGTGCGCAGCCCCCGCCCGCCCGCCCGCCCGCCCGCCGGACATCCCGCCTCCCCCTCCTCGCCCCCGCCTGTCCGTCAGCCGCCGCCCACCAATCAGGCCGCGGAGAGGGAGTCCCGCCGGCCACGCCCCCTTCCCCAGCAGCCCCCCCTGGCAATGGTAGTAGCAGCGGCGGTGGGCTCAACCGCCCCGGTGATGGACAGGCCGGGGGGGGGGGCGGGAGGGGGGCCGGGCGGAAGCGGCGTCCGCGCCTGCGCACTCGCGCCGGCGCCGCGCTCCCCCGCGGGCCGGGCCGGCCGCTCCCAGCAGGCCCCGCGCCCGCCCCGCGCCTGCGCAGTGGCCCGGAGGCTTTTAATTCCATTGTGGAGAGGACGGCGTTATTTTTATTAACCGGAGGCGGCGGCGGCGGCGGCGGGACCGTAAGTGCGGGCGGGGCGGGCCGAACCGGGACCGGGGGCCGGAACCGGGGCCGGGCGGGCCGGGCGGGCCGGGGGCGCCCCCTCCGCGGCCCGGCCCCACCGCCTCTCCGTCTCCCTCCGCAGCCAGGCCGCGCCCGGGGCATGAGAGTCGGCGGCGGCTTCCTCGGCGGCGGCGGCTCCGGTGGAGGAGGTTCCGGCGGCTCCGGTGGAGGAGGTTCCGGCGGCTCCGGTGGAGGAGGTTCCGGCGGCTCCGGTGGAGGAGGTTCCGGTGGCTCCGGTGGAGGAGGTTCCGGCGGCTCCGGTGGAGGAGGTTCCGGTAGCGGCGGCCCCGGCGGCTCCGGCGGCGGGTCCCGGCGGGCGGAGATGGAGCCCGGCTTCCCGCAGGGCCTGGTCATGTTCAACCACCGGCTGCCCCCGGTCGCCAGCTTCGCCCGCCCGGCCGGCCCGGCCGCCCCGCCGCCGCCGCCCTGCGTGCTCGCCCCGCCCGCCGCCCCGGCCGAGCCGCCGCCGCCGCCGGACGTGACTTTCAAGAAGGAGCCGGCGGCCTCCTCCTCCTCCTCCTCCTCCTCCTCGTCCTCCTCCTCGTCCACCTCCGTGTCCGCCTCCTCGGGCTTCCCCGCCGCGGCGCCCCGGACCCCATGGGGCTTCCTGCAGCCGCTGGTGAGCATCAAGCAGGAGAAGCCGGCCGACCCCGACGAGCCGCCGCCGCCGCACCCGCATCACCCGCATCACCATCACCACCACCATCACCACCATCATCACCACTTCGGGGGCCTGTTCGCGGGCGCCGAGGAGCGGGGGCCCCCCGGCCTGGGGGGCGTCATCCAGGACCTCAGCGTCCTGCACCCGCAGCCGCCCCCGCCCCCGCCGCCGTCCCCGCTGCAGGCCCCGCTGCAGGCCGCCCCGCCGCAGGCGCTGCACTCGCACCCGCACCCGCGCGACGGCCTGCTGGGCGGCGAGGAGCCCAAGCCGGACACGCACGCCGCCGCCGCCGCCAAGAAGGCCAAGCGGCCCAGGCCAGAGTCTCAGGGAACCAAAGCCAGCAAGCGGAAGCCGCCCGGTGCGTCCTCAGCATCCTCATCCTCATCTTCCTCCTCCTCCAAGCCGCCCCTGGCCGTCCCCGGGGCCGCGGTGGACGGGGAGGCGGGCGCCGTGCTCTCGCCCAGCCAGAAGCCGCACATCTGCGACCACTGCAGCGCGGCCTTCCGCAGCTCCTACCACCTGCGCCGCCACGTCCTCATCCACACGGGCGAGCGGCCCTTCCAGTGCGGCCAGTGCAACATGGGCTTCATCCAGAAGTACCTGCTGCAGCGGCACGAGAAGATCCACAGCCGCGAGAAGCCCTTCGGCTGCGACCAGTGCAGCATGAAGTTCATCCAGAAGTACCACATGGAGCGGCACAAGCGCACGCACAGCGGCGAGAAGCCCTACAAGTGCGACACCTGCCAGCAGTTCTTCTCCCGCACCGACCGGCTGCTCAAGCACCGGCGCACCTGCGGCGAGGCCGCCGGGGCCGCCAACGCCAACGCCGCCGCCGCCGGGGCCAAGGGGGGCGCCGAGCCGGGCGCCGCCGCCAACCCGGGCGCCATGGCCAGCGTGCTGTCTCAGGGAAGCGGCGGCTCGTCCAGGAGGAAATCTAAGTCTAAGAGCGCCTCGGCCGCCGCCGCCGCCGCCGCCGAGAACAAGGAGCATAAGGCGGGCAAGGCGGGCGAGTCGCCGCTGGCCGGCAGCCTGGGCCTGCAGACCTACTCGGTGGAGATGCCCGCGCTGTCGCCACCCGGCGGGGCCCTGCTGGGCGGCGGCGGCCTGGACGAGCTCCAGAAAAGGGTGCCAAAGCTCATCTTCAAGAAGGGAGGCAGGAAGGGCGCCGACAAGAGCTACCTGAACTTCGTGTCGCCGCTGCCCGACCTCGTGGGGCAGAAGGGCCTGTCCGGGAAGGCGGGCGGCGGCGGCCTGGGCGCCGAGGCCCTCGGCGGCCTGCTCCAGGGCAGCAAGCAGGGCCCGCTCAACAGCGCCTACGACGACGCCATGCAGTTCTCCAAGAAGCGGCGCTACCTGCCCACCGCCACCAGCAACAGTGCCTTCTCCGCCGGCGTGGGCCCCCTGGCCACCCAGCCGTCCGTGATCCAGGCCGCCGGCGGCGGCAGCGTCCTGGAGGGCGAGGGCCCGCTGTCGCTCATGGACGCCGACATCAAGGCGTGCCACGACAAGTCGGGCATCCCGGACGAGGTCCTGCAGAGCATCCTGGACCAGTACTCGGGCAAGCCCGAGAGCCAGAAGGAGGACCCCTTCGGCCTGGCCGAGCCCCGCGTGGATCTGCACGGGGCCGCCGGGGAGCACGCCGAGCTGGTGCCCGAGGGCGGCCTCAGCCCCGGCGCCCAGGCCCCCGCCGGCGGCGGTGGCGGCGGCGACAAGGCGGTGGTGCTGCAGGAATACTCCAAATACCTCCAGCAGGCCTTCGAGAAGTCCACCAACGCCGGCTTCGCGCTGGGCCACGGCTTCCAGTTCGTGAGCCTGTCCTCGCCCCTGCACAACCACACGCTGTTCCCGGAGAAGCAGATGTACACTACGTCCCCCCTCGAGTGTGGCTTCGGCCAGTCTGTTACCTCAGTGTTGCCGTCCTCGTTGCCAAAGCCTCCCTTCGGGATGCTGTTCGGATCCCAGCCGGGCCTGTACCTGTCGGCTCTGGACGCCTCCCACCAGCAGCTGACCCCCTCCCAGGAGCTGGACGATCTGATCGACTCCCAGAAGAGCCTCGAGACCTCCTCCGCCTTCCCGGCCTCGGCCCAGAAGCTGCCGGGCCAGAAGGAGCCGCCCAAGGCCCTGGAGCCCGCGGCGGGCTTCCCGCTGCCCTCTCAGGAGCTCGGCGGCCCCATGGGCGCCCCGAAGGACGCGGAGCCGCGGGCCACCTACCAGATCGAGAACTTTGCACAGGCGTTCGGGTCCCAGTTCAAGGCGGGCGGCAGGGTGCCAATGACCTTTGTCAGCGCCTCCAACGGCGAGGTGGACCACAGGGTCAGGACCTCGGTGTCAGATTTCTCAGGGTACACGGCCATGATGTCGGACGGGAGCGAGCCATGCAGCACGAGGGCCAAGACGCCCACCAGCCAGAGTTACAGGTAAGCCCGGCGGCGGCGGCGGCCGGGGTCCGAGGATGCGGTTCTGTTTCGTTCTGAGAACACTGCCATTGGAATGTTTGTACACGATCCTCCGAATAATGTAATGCCCTTAATGTAATGCCCTTTCAATGCAACTTTTCATATTTAGTTTATTTTGTTAGTGTGATTTTAGCTCTGTTTCTATTATGATTTTTAATGGGAAATCGATAGATTAAACCTAGTTTGACATTTCAAAAGTGACAATGTTTAGCAATCAAATTTACATGTATAGAGACCGTCAGGGACTAGCCCACACGTTTTAAATGCAAAAAAACACAAAAAGTAAAAAACCAAAAAAAAAAGGGAGAAAAAAGAAAACCCGATGTAAAATACAGAACAAAAAAAAAAAAACTTTGTTGCTAGGATTAAGGTTACTCTAATTGCTTTACTCTCAGGAAAGTGTAATAACGCATGGGAATTCTGTACGCTGTCGCTGTAATGGAATGTCCAGTTTACAGATGGGATGGCATTCGTCTCACCGTTTGAGGAAGGGATCGGAAACATTTCACGTTGCTCTGTCTGGGCTGACAGGATCTGCGTTTCCCCGGGCGAGGGGGGGGTTGAGAGCATTTCAGAAGGCTGGCGCGATGTCAGCCCCGAGACGCTGTGTGTGCGGCCTCCGTCCGAGCTTCCCCCAGCCGGCAGGACAGAGCCCGGCCTTTGATCAGAGCCGGGATCGATAGCTTTAATGAAAGAAGACAAGACTCTTAAAAAGCATCCTCTCCTTGCCCACCTGTGCCCAGGCTGCGGCTCCACCCACAGCCAGCTGCCGCCTGGCCCAGGGTCGCAGCCCGAGACGGGGTTCAGTGTTAGGGCCCCCGCGGGAGTTCCCAGTTCGTTGGAACTGGGGGTGCGTGTGTCATACACACGGCCTAGGGGCGCTCTCCTCTTGTTGCACGTCACCCACACTTCTGGGTGTTTTGTTTTTTGTTTTGTTTTGTTTTTTCCTTTTAAACCTACCCTCTTCCTAAGAGTTCTGGGCCCTCCTTGTCTGGACAGTTTCGGTTTTAGAGCGAGCTACATTCCAATAAGCATTTCATACGTCTGTGGCGTCCACGCAGCAGACAGTGAGAGACACACGTGCCACTCCCACCTTGGACGACAGGAGAGAAGCCCACGTAGGTTTCTGCGTGGCGTAACGCCCACGTGCTCGGAGCTGGAGAGCAGAGCTGCCCACGGTGTGTAATTCCAGCCGGTGCCATAGCCGACGGGAGGGGCCGGCGCCGCCTCCCACTGACCTCAGAGCCCCTCGGGGGGGCCGCGGCCTCGGCTGCCCAGTGCGCAGGGCGTCCCTCAGTATTGTGTGTGCGTGGGGGGGTCGTGGGAAGTGACCCCTCCTCGCTGTCCACCCGGACTGCCTGCCATCTGCAGCTGCTGGCCACCGGCTCCGCCCCAAACCACTTTTAGCCATGGTGTGTGTTTTTTTTTCCCCTGGTTGCATTTTTTAATTACTACCGGGTGTTGACGCGATGAGTTTTTATGTACTTTTGGTGATGTCTCAGTGTCACGTCCTCTGCTGGCGTCAGGAAAAGTCCCACTGTTTGCCGTCTCATTGTGTAGCCAGCCAGCCGCCACCGCCACGGCCTCCACGTACAATACAGTCATTAGTTTTGTGCAAGCGCACGGCACAAAATTCTGTTACGAAAGCAGTGTTTGGGAAATAAGGAATTCTTAAGATGGTTACAGGATACTAGTTAACCCCCCCACCTCCACCCTTTCCTCCCCCAAGCGTGCTTCTGCCAGCCGAAGGGCCCCCCCGTGTCACTGCAGGGTCCTTAGGAAACGAGACGTGTTTGACCCTCTCGCATACACTCGGCTCTGAAGTCTGTATCTCTCATTTGGGGACGCGGTTCAGTTCTGTGGGGCGCGGGTCCGAGCCGTGAGGGGCGGAGGGGATCGCCCCGCTGGGCCCGCGATGTGCGGCCCCCGTGTTTTGTTTTATACAGGTTTTGGATTTCTCTAACTTTTATTGTGTGTACTGAACCTGCATATGTATTATTCTGATTGTTTGCTCTAGTTTACTACCAATAAAAGACCTGTTAATCACAAACTCGCACAAGAGGTGTCCTCTGCTTCCTGCCCGGCTCCTTCCAGATCTTTCTGGGCCTGCGCCTCCGGAGACGCCCGTCGGTGGGGTGGCCGCGGGCGGGGACCGCTGCTTCCCTGCTTGTGTGTGTTTTCTCTTTCAACCCGAGTAGTCCATGTTTCCCGGTCTGTTTGAAAACTGGTTGGCTGTTTTCCTCGTGTTTGAGGCTGGCTGTGTGAAAGCAGAGACATTTAACGTGTGAGATGGGACGGGGTTCGCCATCCTACACATTACCCCGGAGCGGTTGGTGCGGCTTCATTCCAAGTCGATGAGAGAGGAACATGGACCAGCTGCCTCCTGCACGCCCCCCACCGGGGATGTGCCCGCCACCAAGGTCCATGCCCCTGACCGGAATTGAACCCGGGACCCTCCAGTCCGCAGGCCGGTGCTCTAGCCACTGGGCCACACCGGTTTCAGCCCGGCTCATTTGGAAAGAGCAGCCGGTTGCCCCATCGAGGACCGGATCAGCAGGGCGGCGCTGGTGGCTCGGGTGCCGGGTTGCGCACTCGCGAGGAAGCCGACGCAAGCGTTCGCCGCAGAGCCAGTTCCTCCTTCTGGGGGGGGGGGGGGGGCGGCTGAGACGGGAGGGGGGGGTGCGGGCGGCCGTGCCCTCGGCCAGGTCGGTGGCGGGGTTGCCAAACCCGACCCTCCCACCGCGGCCGTCCTCAGAGGTGAGAGAGCAGACAGAGCCCAGCAGGTGTGCTCAGTGGGTAGAGCACCGGCCTGCAGACCTAAGGGTCCCGGGTTCGATTCTGGTCAAGGGCACGGACCTCGGTTGCAGGCTCCGGCCGGGGGGGGTGGGTAGATGGCAGGGGGGGGGAGATGGCGTGGAGGAGGCAGCCCATCTCTGTGTCTCTCTGTCTCGCCCTCTCTCCTCCAGGTCTCTAAAAGTCAATGGGAAAATATCCTCGGGGGAGGATTAACAAAAACAAACAAAAGAAAGAAGGCGAACTGGCAGGCCTGGAGTTTCCCTCTCGCCAGAGGCTGCGGTAAAAGGGGGGAACATCCTCGCTAAGGGCTCTAAGCTCAGCTCCAGGAAACAGACTGGTCCATGCCCTTGACCGGAATCGAACCCGGGACCCTTCAGCCCGCTGAGCCACACCTGTTCCGGCTGTTTCCCAAATGTTAACCCTTCTATAGTTTCTATAACACTGAGTACCCCTCGTCAAAAAAAAAAAAAGTATATATTTTCATAACCATCAAAATAAATTTTCTTTTTTTCTTTTTTTTTGGTATACACACAATAATAAACAAAAAATAAAATTATTCATCATACAATATAAGTAAAAGTAATAGTATAAATAACATTCATGTGCACACCGGGCCGTCTCACGCCTCACCAGGCTGTCCTGACTTGACTCCTGAGAATGTGGAATCAGGCGCAGCTGAGCTCGGTGCAGGCATATCCCTACCGAACCCCGGGGCCACGCGTACCCCCACCCAACTCTCCCCGTCCCCCTGGGGGCCACACTTTGGGAATCACTGGGGATCCGTCTGATTTACCCTCACGGCGCCCCCTCCCCCGGCGTGGGCTGCTTCGCACCCGAACATCCAGGGCACAAGCCGCTGGGGCCGAAGAGACTCACGAGCATCACGTGTTCGGGGAAACGCCGGCCGGGTTCGAGGGGAGGCGGTGACGAGGCCGGGAGCCGCTGTAGCCGGCAAACCTCGGCCCGGACCCGCCGGGGCTCGGACCCCTGGGAAGTGGGGTCCCCGGGGCAGCGGCTGGTTTGGGGGTTCTCTGTTCTTACTGGGAGGAGGGGGGGGGGAGGGGGCAGGGCCCACACAGGTGCTCCCCCGGCTGGCCAGGGCGGCCGCGGCGGCTTTCCCAGGCTGGCTGCTTCCCACCTGCTAAAATGACAGGATTTTTTAAAAAAAATACGGTTTTATTGATCTCAGGGAAGAAGGGAGAGAGAGAGAGAGAGAGAGAGAGAGAGAGAGAGAGAGAGAGAGAGGAACATCCATGATGAGAGGAATCATCGATTGGCTGCCTCCTGCACGCCCCACCCTGGGGATGGAGCCCTGACCGGGAATCGAACCCCGACCTCCTGGTTCCCAGGTTGACGCTCCACCAGAGAGCCCCATGGCCGGGCAGGCGCACGGAGGAAGGAGGCTGCTCTGTCTCCGTGACGTCCGGTTATTTTTATGGTTTCCACCGGAAAGATGAAGGGAATGGAAGTTCAGTGTAAACGTCACCTCCTTCCTCAGTTTCCCCCGAAACGAGAAACTTCCCTCGTCCTGCGGGGCGTTCTTCAGTACGGGGTTCACCCACTCACGCACCCACACACTCATTCACCGTTCATTCATTCATTCATTCATTCGCCTACTCATTTACTTATCTATCCATGCATCCATCCACCCACCCATCCACCCACCCATCCACTCATCCATCCATCCCTCCATCCATTTATCCATCCATCCATCCATCCATCCACCCACCCATCCACCCATCCTTCCACCCACCCATCCATCCATCCATCCACCCATCCATCCATCCACCCATCCACCCATCCACCCATCCACCCACCCGTCCATCCACTCATCCATCCACCCATCCATCCATCCACCCATCCATCCATCCATCCATCCACCCATCCATCCATCCATCCACCCATCCATCCACCCATCCATCCATCCACCCACCCACCCATCCACCCATCTATCCATCCACCCACCCATCCATCCATCCATCCATCCATCCATCCACCCACCCACCCACCCATCCACCCATCTATCCATCCACCCACCCATCCATCCATCCATCCATCCATCCACCCACCCACCCATCCATCCACCCATCCATCCATCCATCCATCCACCCATCCATCCATCCATCCACCCATCCACCCATCCATCCACCCATCCATCCATACATCCACCCATCCATCCACCCATCCATCCATCCATCCATCCATCCATCCACCCATCCATTCACTGATCCATCCACTCATCCATTTACTCAGTTCACTTGTTCATTCACTTAGTCACTCACCCACCCACCCATTCACCCACCCACTCAGTCTCTCACCCATTCACCCACTCACTCACTCACCGGGTTGGCTGGGTCCCGGCCACAGCAGTGACGAGATGAGCATCTGCCTTTGCTCTGGCCCCCCCCCCCCCGCGCCTCCTCCCTCCGACCCCACACCCTCAGCCCTACACCCCACACCGCAGTGGCCAGCACGGCCAGCACGGCCACCTGCCAGAGCGTCCGGTCGCCTGGCAGCCCCCGGGGGGCGCGTGCGTCCGCGTTCCGGGCCGCCGGCCGCCCCCCCGCCCGCGCTGTCGCCGTCAGCGGTTTTTATTCTCGGGGACGTGGGCAATTGAACTTTTATTAAGGCAATTCCGGCGCGTCCCCCGCGCGCTCGGCCCTGACCGATGGCGCCGTCAGGGTCCGGCGTGGGGCCGCGGCCGCGGGCGCGATAAATCACCCGTCCTGCCTAGGCGGCGGCGGCGGGAGCCCGTTTTCTGCTGAGAGCGCGCGTCTCCTTGACCCAAGGTCTCCGCAATTTTTGAGCAACTTAGGCTCGCGGGCGGGCGGCGGGCGGCGGGCGGCGGGCGCGGCCTGATGGATCAGAGCGAGCTCCCGGACGGAGAAGGATTCCCCCGGCGGGTCCATCCATAACGGAACCGGGCGGCCTTTCTGTTATTCACCGGCCGCCGGCCCCGGCCGGCTCGGGGCACTGCTCAGCCGGGCCGAGCTTCCCCAGTTCTGCGTTCCGGGACCTTTTAAAAAAATTACACACACACACACACACACACACACACACACACACACACACGTATTTTTAATTGATTTTTACAGAGAGGAAGGGAGAGGGATAGAGAGCTAGAAACATCGATGAGAGAGAAACATCGGCCAGCTGCCTCCTGCACGCCCCCCACCGGGGATGTGCCCGCCACCAAGGTCCATGCCCTTGACCGGAATCGAACCTGGGACCCTTCAGTCCGCAGACCGACGCTCTATCCACGGAGCCACACCGGTTTCAGTTGTGTGTGTATTTTTTATTGATTTTTACCGAGAGGAAGGAAAAGGGAGAGCCAGAAACACCAATGAGATGTGTGTATGTATATATGTACTCATATATGTGTACATGCACGTACACACAGATGTATACATATACACACGGTCATATACATATATACAAGGTTCCCAGCCTCCCAATGAGCCAAGACCAAAACCCATCAGCTGCCCCCTGCACGCCCCCCACCGGGGATGGAGCCCACCACCCGGGCCTGTGCCCCGACCGGGCGTCGAACCCGGACCTCCCGGTTCACAGGTGGACGCTCCGCCACGGAGCCACGCCGGCCGGGCCAGGAGCTGAGATGTCTGTGATTCCCCTCCCGCTTTGTGACATGAGGTGGGGCTCGGGGCCGTGGGTGGGGGGTCCCCCACCCCCCATCTCCGCGTGTCCGTGTGTGTGAGAACCGACCGGACTGTGACCTTGGGCACGGGCGCCATCGCTTCTCAGGGTGCTGACCTTTCTCTCTGCCTTTTGCTCTTGGAAGACGGTCCTCGGCCCCCGCCAGGCTCACCTGCCGGCCGCTGGTTCATCATTACCCCCGGCAGAGGGGCCGGCCGCCCGGCCACGCCGACCCCCGCGTCCCTCGCCCCGTCCCCCCGCCGGTTCCCGGAGACGCCCGGCCCCTGCGGCCGAGGCTCACGGTCACCGGCAGCCGAGCGAGGCCCGCATCAGCCCGAGCTCGCCCGGCGGCGGTCTGTGAGCAGGTGCGGCGTTCCGAGAGGAGTCGCTTGGGAAATGATTTGCAATCCGCCCCGTGGCCATCGGACCCCGCATCCTGTTTGTCCTGTCCGGGGTCCGGGGTCCGGGGTCCGGCAGGCCTGTGGGCGCCCTCCCTGCCCTCCTGCGCCCAGAGGGTCCCCGCCTGCTGCACCCCCGCAGCCCCTCCTGTGCCTGCACCTCCCACCAGGTCCCAGGCCTGGACCCCTCACCCAGGCCGGACGGTGGAGGGAGGAGCCCCCAGGTTTCTCCTCTCCCAGGTCCCCCGGCTGGTGACTCCGACCGCAGGCCATTTTTTGTAGCCAAATGCCGGCCCCCCTTACACCCCTATCCCCCTCCCACCCCCTTCCCGCCTCTCCCAGGGGCAGCCCCGGCGGCCGTGTTTACGGTCTGTGATGCTCGCACTCGGAAGCCAGAGTGAAACCCGGTCCACCACCCACGGCTGGGGTTTCCTCCGCCGCCCGCTCCTCATTCATATGTAAAACCGGCTTAAGACTGGCCGCGCTCCCTCCGGGGAGGGGAGGGGGAGGAAGTTGGCCAACCTGCGGCTCCCTCCCGGGGCCCAGGGCCGCGGAGAACTTGTTTGCGAGAGTTTCAGCATCGAGAACGCAGGCCCACAGCGGTTCCATTTCCTATTAAAACACGTATACGCACACAGAGAGACATGTATGCACACACATACACAGAGAGACATATAAATGCATATGTACACAGGCACATATACACATAGCGAGAAATATGTACATGTACACACAGAGAGATATATGCATACTCAGAGAGACATATATGTACATATACACCGACATGCATATACACATACACACAGGCATATATGTACATATACACACAGAGAGACAGATATGCATATATACATATGTACACAGAAACATATACACAGACACACACACACATATATATATGCACACATTTGTACACACACAGACATATATGTACATAGACACATATCCATAGACATACACACATATATACACACAGAGAGACATATATACACACACACACACAGATATAATATATATAAAATTGACTTCAGAGAGGAAGGGAGAGGGAGAGAGAGAGAAGCATCCACGATGAGAGAGCATCAGGGATTGGCTGCCTCCTGCACACACACCCCACCCTGGGGATGGAGCCCGCACCCCGGGCCTGTGCCCCAACCGGGAACCGAGCCCTGACCCCCTGGTTCAGAGGTCAGCGGCCGGAGGTTGGGTCAGGAGAGGGGCTGGGCCGACGGGGAGCAGCTGGCGAGGGGCTGTGCGGTCCCCTTCGCCCCCTCCCAGGTCCACGGACCACGGACCACGGCTCAGCCGGGTGGCTGCGGCTCGCGTGGCTCCGTGGTGGCACATCAGCCCGGGCACCAATCGACCTCTAGCTCCATTCCTGGTGGGGGCGCTGCGACCCCTACGTCCCCCCGACATTGGAACAGCGTGGGCTGTGGATCCAGGAGGCCCCCCGGCCCCCTGCCCCCCGCCCCTCCTCCCTCGCTGGGCGGGAGAGAAGGAAGAACAATGCCAGGTGAATTTTTAACAGCCCAGCCTCTGGCTGACACAACCCGGAGCTCCCACCTGCCTCCCCGGGGGGTCCAGGGAGGGGCCCCTGGCTCACCTGCCCTTTGACCTGGCTGGGCCCCCGCAGGGAGCGCACCCAGAGGGAGGGCGGCCCCGGGTTCGAGCCCCCGGCACAGGCTCTGGGACGCCCAGCACAGGTGTGCGTGCTGTGGGCCCGGAGCCCCGAGGCAGGTGAGCAACACAAAATCCAGCCCGGCCCGGCCGGTGTGGCTCATGGAGCGTCGACCTGTGACCCAGGAGGTCACGGGTTCGACTCCCGGTGGTCAGGGCACACGCCCGGTTGGTCGCAGGCTCCATCCCCAGTTGGGGCAGGGGAGGGGGCGTGCAGGAGGCAGCTGATAGATGATTCTCTCTCCTCATCGATGCTTCTAGCTCTCTCTCCCTCTCCCTGCCTCTCTGTAAAAAAATCAATAACATTTTATATTAAAAAAAAAAAAAGGAGCCGAAACCGGTGTGGCTCAGTGGATAGAGCGTCGGCCTGCGGACTGAAAGGTCCCGGGTTCGATTCCGGTCAAGGGCATGCACCTCGGTTGCGGGCACATCCCCGGTGGGGGGTGTGCAGGAGGCAGCTGGTCGATGTTTCTCTCTCATTGACGTTTTTAGCTCTCTCTCCCTCTCCCTTCCTCTCTGTAAAAATCAATAAAATATATATTTAAAAAAAAAAAGGACAACAAAGGTTTTATCCGGAGCTCTGCTCAGTGCCTTGAATAAGCCAATTGTTTCTCGCTTTCTCCCCCTCCCCCCCGCCCCCCGCAGCTGCCGACACAGATAACCCTCACAACACGCTATTCACCCCGCAGGGCGAGGTCAGGAGGGCCCCACGCGGACCGGGGGCGATGGGGACCCTCGGCATCGGGAGGTGGGCGTGGGGCGTCCCCAGGAATGGACCTGAGCCGGGCTGACCCGTGGGGGGGGGGGAAAGACGGAGACAGAGCGCTGTTTCTTTTCTTTTCTTTTCTTTTCTTTTTATTTTTCATTGATATTTTACAGAGAGGAAGGGAGAGGGAGAGCGCTAGAAACATCGACGAGAGAGAAACATTGACCAGCTGCCTCCTGCACGCCCCCCACCGGGGATGTGCCCGTAACCAAGGTACGTGCCCTTGGCCAGAATCGAACCCGGGACCCTTCCGTCCGCAGGCCGACGCTCCGTCCACTGAGCCACACCAGCCAGGGCAGGAATGACTCTTTAGATGTCCTGTGAGAGGAAGGGAGACGGAGAGAGAGAGAGAGAGATAGCAACGTCCACAAAGAGAGAGAATCACGGACCGGCTGCCTCCCGCACGCCCCCCACTGGGGATGGAGCCTGCAACCCGGGCCTGTGCCCCGACCGGGAATCGAACCCTGACCTCCCGGTTCAGAGGTCGATGTCCCACTCCTGAGCTGCTCAGGCCGGGCAGGTACTGGAATCCCCCGAGGCCTCTCTGGCCCACGGCTCTCTGACCGCGGCTCCCGGAGGGGAGGGCGGCGGCTCAGCGTCCGGGGCTCGGGGAGGCCGGACCCCGCCAGGGAGCCGTCCCGGAAGGCGTTTCAGGAACTGGGAAGCCCCGGCTCCCGGCTTCTGGGCCCCAGTTCCCGCTGCCCCCCAGTTACCCCCAGTCACCCCCAGTCACCCTGACCCGCAGGCTCCGCCCTCTCTCCCTCTCCCTCCCTCCCTCCCTCCCTCCCTCCCTCCATCCCTCCCTCCCTCCCTCCCCCCTCCGCAGCCACATCCTCTGAGGCCCAGCCACTCAAAGGGCCCGGGCGCCCCCCCCCCCGCCGGCACCGGCGGCAGCTGCGCCCACACGCCAACAACACGCCTGTGACTCAGAGCCGAGCCGTGACGTCCCGACAGCCACGCGTGTGCTCCTGGGCCGGGCCGGGAGGTCCAGGAGGTCCCGGCGCCCCGCTGGGGGGGCGTTCCCGTCTGCCTCCACCCCCCCACCCCACCCCGTGTGGCTTCGATCCCTGATCCCCTGTCAGGGTCGGGGAGCCACCAGCACCCCCCCTCCCCGCCCGGCCCCCCCAGCCAAGCACCCGGCCCCCCAGCCAAGCCCCCGGCCCCCCAGACAAGCACCCAGGCCTGGGCTTTTGCAACGAAAATAATCATCCCACCACCAGGTTGTTTATCTGCTTCCTGTAAACAAGGTTCCCGCCTGCCTGCGCTGTCCCCTGTTTACCCCGGGAGAAGGCACCCCCTCCCCGCACCCCGCCCCCTCGCTCCGCAGGGGAGAGGAGAGGAGGTGCGAACGAACCGGAGCTTCCTCCCCCGCCCCCCACCCCCTCCCCGGGCCGGCCGCCCGCTGGGACCTCCCTGCCTCCCGCCGAGCCGTGGACACCAACCCTTCCCCGGGCCGGACCCGGCCTCTCCGGGCCAACGTCCCGTCCCTTCTGACCCTGAACACCCCACCCCACCAGCCGCCGTGCCCTCCCCGCCCGGGGTCTCCCCGCCCCAGGTCCCCAGCGGGCGGGAAGGTGCTGCTGAGACAAGAAGCCGAGCTGAAAGTCGCTGGGGCCTGAGCCGCCGGGGCTGCCGGAGGGGGAGGGAGGGCCGAGCACAGACAGGCGGTGACTCGGTGACTCGGTGACTCGGTGACCCGAGGAGGCCGCCCCGGCCGCCCCAGCCTCCTGACCGCCCGCCCCCCACCCCACCCCGCTCCAGTTAGCGGGCGCTTGTCGGGGACGTTTTATTAACTTCCTTTCTTTTTCTTTCTTTTTTAAAAAAATGTTTTCATTGCTGTCGGAGAGGAAGGAGGGAGGTGGGGGAGAGGGAGAGAGAATCGGGGACCGGCCGCCTCCTGCCCGCCCCGCCCTGGGGATGGGGACGGAGACGGGGACGGGGACGGAGCCCGCACCCAGCCGGGCCCTTGACCGGGAATCGAACCCTGACCTCGGGGTGCACGGGCGGCCGGCGGCGGCGGAGGTTTTGTTAACCTTCCGGTTCCCGTTCTCGGTTCTCGGAAGCGGGAGAGAGCGAGGCCGGGCCGGCTCGGGGAGGGGAAGGCGGGTTTCTAAGGTTCGTGTGTTTCAGATTCTCACCCGCCCGTGTCGGCTTCTGGAGACGGAGCGGCCGCGGGCGGACAGACAGATGGACGGACAGCGCCCCAGAGCAGATACCTCGCACTGAGGCTTAACTCTCCTCTCTCTCTCTCTCTCTCTCTCTCTCTCTCTCTCTCTCTCTCCTCTCTTCTCTTTCCTCTCTCTCTCAAGCAGATGGAGCGCCGGCCTGCGGACGGAAGGGTCCCGGGTTCGATGCCGGTCAAGGGCACGGGCCTTGGCGGCGGGCACATCCCCGGTGGGGGGCGTGCAGGAGGCGGCTGACGGGTGTTCCTAGCTCTCTCTATCCCTCTCTCTCCCTTCCTCTCTGTAAAACAACAACAACAAAAAATCAATAAAATATACATATTTTTAAAAGATCAACGGAAAAAATATTCTCAGGTGAGGATTAAAAAAGAAAAAGAAGTTTAGAAAAAGAACCCCCCCACCCCCCCCCCCCCGGGTGCCGAGGGCAGAGAGGGAAGGTGTGCGGCCCGGAGCCCTGGGGGGGGGGGGGGTGGCTGGGGGCCTGTGGCTCCCGGAGGTCGGAGGTCGGAGGTCGTGGGAAAAGTCCCGGGAGGCACTGGGACCCGCTGTGTGTGTGGTTCCTCGGGCCCAGGAGACGCCACGGCCGGGACGGGGAGGAGGAGGGTGCTGTGTGGTCCTCCTGAGAGGGTGGGGGGTGGGGGGGTTCGGAGGGGGGTGGGGGGTTCGGAGGGGCGTGGGGGGGTGAGGGACAGATCCCCCTTCGCCCCTCACGGCCCAGCAAAGGGGCCCAGAGCCACGCCCTCCGCCTCAGGGTCACCAGGGCCTGTGAGGTCACCGCCGGGAGCCGACTCTCTGCCGGGAACCCGGACGCGCAGACTGGCCTCCGAGGTCGGACGCACCCAGAGGGAGGGAGGGCGGGCGGGCGGGCGGCCTGCGGGGGGCGCCGTGGGGCGGTGATGTCACCCGGCGGCCATGTGGCCTCGGGGGTCCCCGGCCATTTCCCACGCTGCTTGGCGCCCGCCCCGCGGCAGGGACGGCGACAGTCACTGAGGAGAGGTCGCATCTGCCTTATCTGCCTTTATTTCTTCTTTTTAAGCATTTTTATTTTTTTTTAAAATATAGTTTATTGATATTTTACAGAGAGGAAGGGAGAGAGATAGAGAGCTAGAAACATCGGTGAGAGAGAATCATCGACCAGCTGCCTCTTGCACGCCCCCTACGGGGGATGTGCCCGCTGCCAAGGTCCCTGCCCTTGACCGGAATCGAACCCGGGACCTTTCAGTCCGCAGACCGACGCTCTATCCCCGGAGCCACACCGGTTTCAGCTAAAACTACATTTTTATTGATTTCAGGGAGAGAGGGAGAGGGAGAGAGAGGAACATCCACGATGAGAGAGCATCACACGGACCTGCTGCCTCCTGCACCTCCCACGCCGGGGACGGAGCCCGCCCCCCGGGCCTCTGCCCCCGACCGGGAGCCGAACCCCTGACCTCCCAGTTCCTAGGCCGACGCCCCACCCCTGAGCCACGCGGGCCCGGCTTCTGGGCGTCACGTGCAGCACCCGCCGGCCCCGGGGAGGGGTTCTGCGTGGCCGGCTCCGCATCTGGGTCGGCCCGGGGCCCCGAATGCAGAACCCCCGGCCCCCCTCGGCCCCCAGGCCCCACCCCGAGCCCCGTCCTGCCCCCCTCGAGGGGGGTCCCCCGGCTCAGTCCCCCGGGACCCGTGTCCCGGCGGCGTTCAGCCGTCCTCGGGGATTTACGGCGCGCCCGCCCGCCGGCCCCGCGGGGTCACTTGACCCCCCGGCGTTTACACGTAGTTAATGCCGCCGGCCGCGGTGACGGATGGCGGGGGGCGGGGGGGGGGGGCGGCCTGTCACGCTTTATGGACGCGGCCGCTCGCCCGCGCCCCCCGCCCGGCCGGCAGGTAATTCGAAATGGAATGAGACAGCTCCCGCCGGCAGATGGATGGGCCGGGCCGGCCGTGCCTCCCTCCCTGTGACCCTTGACGAGTTGACACCGCCAAGATTGTGGCTCTAAAAAATGACGGGGCGCAGGCGCGCTTAGGGGGGTGATTTACGGGGGGCCGGGCCGGGGGCAGCGTCTCGGAGCGAGGCGGGGGGCTGGGTGTGTGCGTGCGTGTGCGTGTGTGTGTGTGTGTGTGTGTGTGCGCGTGTCGGGGTCCACGGGGCAGGGTGGGGTCCGTGGCTCTCAGGGACGATCCTAGGGGGCCGGGAGGGGGAAAGGGAGGGGGGGTTGGCTGACAGCACCCCCTACACCCCCTCCCAGCCCCCCGAGTCAGGCAGTGTCTGTGCTGGTGAGGAATCCTCCGCCCGGTCCCAAGGTGAAGAGAGACACCGCCGATGACACCCTCACTGAGCGGCGCTGAGCCGAGCGGTTGTCTCTGGCCCGAGACCACGGACCGTGGATGTGGAGGAGACGTTGGTCCCAGAGGGGAAGGGAGGGGGGGAGGGAGACACGTCCGTGAGGACCGAGGGTCGGGGACCGGCCGGCCGCCTCCTGCACACGCCCCCCACCCACTGGGGATGGAGCCCACACCCCGGGCGTGTGCCCTGATGGGGAATCCAATCAGTGACCATTTTATTCTTTCTTAAATATATATTTTTGTTGATGTCAGAGAGGAAGGAGAGAGAGGAGAGAGAGAGAGAGAGAGAGAGAGAGAGAGAGAGAGAGAGAGAGAGGAGAGAGAGAGAAAGAGAGAGAGGAGAGAGAGAGAGAGAGAGAGAGAGAGACATGATGAGAGAGGATCACGGACCTGCTGCCTCCTGCACACGCCCCCCCCCCCCACTGGGGACGGAGCCCGCACCCCGGGCCTGTGCCCTGATGGGGAATCGAACCCTGACCTCCTGGTTCTGAGGTCGATGCTCAGCCACGGAGCCACGCCGGCCGGGAGGGACTTTTTGCTGGCGTTCTTGGTTTTTTGTTTTTTTTTTGCAAACACGGCCAGTCGCCCTCTGAGGAAGCTGCGATGAGGAGGAGGAAGAGGAGGAGGAGGAGGAGGGGGGGGGGAGGATGGGTTTGAGTTGAGGCCCGAAGGGGAAACCCCACATCTGTCAGAACAAGTGCCTGTGGGTTTTTGTTTTTTGTTTTTTTCTTTTCTGATTCTTTATCCTCACGTGTAGGTTTTCACACCACATGCTGTAGGTCTTAGCTCAACAAGTATTTCCCACGTTATCTTAAATATATATATATATATATATATATATATATATATATATATATATATATTTTTAAATTGATGTCAGAGAGGAAGGGAGAGGGAGAGGGAGAGAGAAACATCCATGATGACACCCTGGGGATGCAGCCCTCACCCCGGGCCTGTGCCCTTGGCCGGGACTCGAACCCGGACCTCCCGGTTCAGAGGTCGGCGCTCCCCACTGAGCCACGCGGGCCGGGCTCCCGCACCGTCCTGGCTCCGTTCCTCCGAGGGGCCTCTCCCCCCAGCAGCTCTGTCCCCGGGGGCGGCCCCGGAAGCACTGACACCAGAAGGTTCTTTCCAGCCCGGAGCGCGCTCCTTCCACACGACTCCCAGGTCCCCGAGACCCTCAGAGGGGGGGCCCTCATAGGGCCCACCCCCACGTGCCCGCCGGCCCACAGCCCCTGCCGGTCCCTGTGGCGTGTGCTTGTGTGTGTGCATGCATGTGTGTGTCTATATGCATTCATGTATATGTGTATATGTGTATATGTGTATATGTGTTCCTCAGTGTGTGAGTACGAGTGTGTGTCTTCCTCTGTGCACGCATGTGTACGTATGAGTGTGCATATCTTCCTTCGTATGTTCATGGGCATACGTGTATGTATGTGCTCACGTGCATGTATATGTATATATGCATGTACATGTTTGCATCTCTCTGTGTGTATGTACATCTCTCTCTGTGTGTGTACATGTGTATGTGCGTGTCTTCCTCCGTGTGTGCATGTGAATATGCATGTGTGTGTGTGTGTGTGTGCGCGCGCGCACACACAGGTGTGTATCTGTGTGTGTGCAGGTGTGTGTGCACAGGTGTGTGTATTTGTGTGTCTGCAGGTGTGCGTGTGCAGGTGTGTGTGTTTGTGCATGTGTGTATGTGTGCAGGTGTGTGTACGTGTGTGTGTGTGCAGGTGTGTGTATTTGTGTGTGTATGTGTGTGTGTGTGTGTCTTGCTCCGTCCTAACCACTGGCTTTGAAACACACTGCTGGGTGGCTCCTGCGACGCGGCCGGCCGCGGCGGACGCCGCTTTACGGGCCGGCGGCGGCGGCGGCTCCATGGCGGCCGGTAATAAGCCGGGGCGGGGGGCGGTGACCCCGGGCCCGGCGGGCGACACCGGAGATTGCTTTGTGACATAAAGCTGTCGGTAACACCGACCGAGTAAAAAACGATCGGGTTCCAATACCGGCGGCGGCGGCGGCGGCGACAGCGCTGAAATACGGCGCCATGGAAAGGAGATTAGTTTTGGGCCCTAAGTCACCGGCTGACAAGACGGAGGAGAGGACAGCCGATTCCTGAACTTTTTAAAAGTTTTTTAATGAGAATATTTATCACGGGGCAAGGCGCTCTCTCTGTCTCCCTCCCTCCCTCCATCTCTCCTCTCTCTCCCCCTCTTTCTCTCATTCTCTCTCATTCTCTCTCTCTTCTTCTCTCTCCTCTCTTCTCTCTCCTCTCTCCCTCTCTCCTTCTTTCTCCGCCTCTCTCTCTCTCTCTCTCTCTCTCTCTCTCTCTCTCTCTCTCTTTCTCTCTCTCCTTCTCTCTCTCTCTCTCCTCTCTCTCTCTCTCTCTCTCTCCTTCTCTCTCTCTCTCTCTCTCTCCTCTCTCTCCCCATCCCATCTCGGCAGCACTAACCTTAGAATAACCCCCTTTACGGGGGAGAAATGCAAATTCCGGGTGACGTTTGTGTCAAATACCATGGAGGCCACTTCGGCCGTGTGAGCGGCCCAACACGCGTGTGTGTCTGTGTTTGCGTGTGCGTGCGTGCGTGTGTGTGCGTGTAGGAGGCCCCACGCGATGTGACAGCGTGTTGAAGGGGCCGGGGGCCCGGTGGCCGGCAAGCCCTCGGGTGTGTAAAGCGTGTCCGTGTGGGGAGGATGGGGAGGGATGGGGAGGATGGGGAGGATGGGGAGGAATGGGGAGGGATGGGGAGGATGGGGAGGATGGGGAGGATGGGGAGGGATGGGGGAATGGAGGAGGAATGGAGGGGAATGGTGAGCAATGCGGAGGAATGCGGACGTCCAGGCGGCGGGCGGGAGCGCCCCCGGGGCAGGCGCTGCGGTTGCACATTAACGGGGCGGATGGGAGGGTGACTCACCCGCCAGGCCTGCTCGGCCCGCAGAGCTGCCGGCCGCGGGGCCGTGACCCGCCCCCGGGAACCGCGGGCTCCGGTGAGGCCGGGCTGAGCCGGGGACCTGGCCGGATGGACGTGGCGCATTCCCGCCTCCCGCCCAGAGCTCAGGGCAGGGGCCGTGGAGGGGCGAGGGCGGGGAGGGCGAGGGCGGGCTGGGGCGCCTCCTTCTGGAGGAGGCTTCCTTCTGGTCACCTTCTCCCCCGAGAGAGCCGGGGCGCCGTCCTGGCCGGGGCTGGGGCTGCCGACCCCCGAGGCCCCGGGCCCCCCCCAGGGCCTGGCCCGTGGCCTCCGCCTCTAACCCCAGCTTCTTCCCCCTTTTTTAATGAATATGTTTTATTGATGATTTACGGAGAGGAAGAGAGAGGGACAGAGAGCCAGAAACACCAAGGAGAGAGAGACATGGACCAGCTGCCTCCTGCACGCCCCCCACTGGGGATGTGCCCGCCACCAAGGTCCATGCCCTTGACTGGAATCGAACCCGGGACCCTTCAATCTGCATGCCAGTGCTCTACCCACTGAGCCACATCGGTTTCGGATGTATTTTTTATTTTTAAAAAATATATACATTTTATTGATTTTTTTTTTTCCACAGGGAGAAAGGGAGAGGGATAGAGAGCAAGGAAAAATCGATGAGAGAGAAACACCCACCAGCTGCCTCCTGCACGCCCCCCACCGGGGATGTGCCTGCCACCAAGGTCCATGCCCTTGACCGGAATCGAACCCGGCACCTTCCGTCCGCAGGCCGACGCTCTGTCCACTGAGCCATACCTGTTTCGGCGAGAATTTTTTTTTTTTTTAATGATTTTAGAGGGAAAGAGAGAGAAACATCCATGATGAGAGAGGATCACGGACCCACTGCCTCCTGCACGCCCCCCACTGGGGATGGAGCCTGACACCCGGGCCTGTGCCCCGACCGGGAATCGAACCCTGACCTCCTGGTTCACAGGTCGACATGAGTAGAGTCTTTCTTGGACCCTAACCTGCCGGAGGAGGGCTCTCCTCGCCTCTCCTGGGTGCACTTCCTCGGAAGGCCAACAGGTGGCAGCCTACACAGCTGCCTGGAGCCGCCCCCAGCTCCTGACCCCAGAGCACTTTGGGGTGTGGTGGTGGGGGACCCCACGGTCCCCTCGCTTGGGCCTGGGCAGGCTGTGGATGTGTGTGTCCCTCAGGCCGCCGTGCCGTGTCCCTGGGGGAGTTCGGGGAAGCCGAGGGGACAGTCGTGGCTGTAAGAACCCACAAGTGACAGACATTTGCTAAATGCACTTAAAGAGAGAGAGAGAGAGAGAGAGAGAGAGAGAGAGAGAGAGAGAGAATAGTGCCCTAGCCCAGGAGTCAGCAAACTCTTCAGTCCGCAGAGCCAAATGTCAACAGGACAACGATGGACATTTCTTTGGAGAGCCACGTTTTAAAAAAAATATATTTTATTGATTTTTTTACAGAGAGGAAGGGAGAGGGATAGTTAGAAACGTCGATGAGAGAGAAATATCGGTCAGCTGTCTCGTGCACACCCTCCACTGGGGATGTGCCCGAAACTAAGGTACATGCCCTGGACCGGAATCGAACCCGGGACCCTTCAGTCCGCAGGCCGACGCTCTATCCACGGAGCCACACCGGTTAGGGGGAGAGCCACATTTTTAAAAACGTAAACCATAGAGGTAGGCACGTTGCTGGGAACTGAATTTGGGGGACTCCTCAGCTGGCCTTCGCCAAACACTCAAAGGGTCAGAGAGCCACGTGTGGCTCGAGAGCCGCAGTTTGCCGACCACGGCTCTAGCTGGTGTGGCTCCGCGGAGAGAGCATCGGCCTGTGGACTGAAGGGTCCCGGGTTCATTTCCGGCCGAGGGCACAGTCCCGGGTGGCGGGCTCAGTCCCCAGTTCGGGGTGTGCAGGAGGCGGATGGTCCACGGTTCTCTCCCCTCATGGATGTTTCTCTCTCTCTCTCCCTCTCCCTTCCTCTCTGAAATAAATGGCAAAAACATACTTTTAAAAAAATACATATTTTTATTGATTTCAGAGAGGAAGGGAGAGGGAGAGAGAGAGATAGAAATACCCATGAGGAGAGAGAATCCTGGACCGGCTGCCTCCCGCACGCCCCCCACTGGGGATGGAGCCCACAACTCGGGCCTGTGCCCCGACCGGGAATCGAACCCTGACCTCCCGGTTCTGAGTGCACTTTGGTTGGTTGGTTGGTCGGTTGGTCGGTGGGGGAGTTGAACACCATCCCTCCCCCCCCCCCCCCCCCCCCAGCACAGAGCTGGGCGGCCGGCTGCACTGACAGCGCTCCTGCGGCACAGCCGGGCGCCCGTGGTTACCACGGAGCATCGCCCTCTAATTCTGGACGAGCCGCCGCCAGAGGTCAGGGAGGGGGCACAGGAGCACACTTCCGCTTCCTGGAACCGAACCCCCTGACCTTGGGGCTCTCCCGCTCCTCGGGGCACTGAGAGGAACAGAAAAGGGGACGTCATCGCACACACACACACTCTCACACACACACACACACACTCACACACACACTCACACACACACTCACACTCTCACACACTCACTCACACACGCACACACACATACACACACACTCACACACACTGACACACACACACTCACACACACTGACACACACACTCACACACTGACACACACACACTCACACACTCTCACACACACACACTCACACTCACACACACTCACACACGCACGCGCACATGCACACACGCACACGTGCACACACTCCCACACACACACGCAGGTTCAGAGAGTTTCCATTTTGACGCTACAATATCACTTTCGTTTTCCGGGAAAGGAGGAGAAGCTCGGGTCTTTGCTTATAAATGCTTTTTTTAAAAAAAATAGATTGTTACTAATGTCAGAGAGGAAGGGAGGGGAAGAGAGAAACACCCACGAAGAGAGAGAGTCGGTCGGCTGCCTCCCGCACGCCCCCTCCAGGGGATCGCGCCCACAGCCCAGCTTGCGCCCGGGGCTGGGATGGAACCCGGGACCCTGCAGCCCGCAGGCCCGCGCTCTGTCCACTGAGCCACACCAGCCGGGACGGATTCATTCGCTCGACGGCGGTTTGATACTTGGTGATGAAGGGCATCGAACCCGTGCTGCTATCTCTGCCCCCCCCCCCAGGCCTCCCACGTAAATGCACCGCGACGGTAGTCATTGGTGTGTGTGACGTGAGGTGAACACGGTTGCAAACCGCTGGCTCAGGGTCCGAGCTGGCCCGGTTCGGGTTCGGGTTCGGGACCGGAGAGCTCCCTGCAGAGGGACCGCCAGCCCGGACCCGGGTGACAGGTGACGGACAGCCCTCACCGCTGGCTCAGGGTCCGAGCTGGCCCGGTTCGGGTTCGGGTTCGGGACTGGAGAGCTCCCTGCAGGGGGGCCGCCAGCCCGGACCCGGGGACGGGTGACGGACAGCCCTCTCCGCTGGCTCAGGGTCCGAGCTGGCCCGGTTCGGGTTCGGGTTCGGGACCGGAGAGCTCCCTGCAGCTGGCCCCCAGCCCGGACCCGGGGACGGTGACGGACAGCCCTCTCCGCTGGCTCAGGGTCCGAGCTGGCCCGGTTCGGGTTCGGGTTCGGGACGGGAGAGCTCCCTGCAGCGGGGCCGCCAGCCCGGACCCGGGGACGGTGACGGACAGCCCTCTCCGCTGGCGGGGCCGGGGCTCCGTCCCGAGGAGATGGGCTCATTAGGGTTAATGAGCTGTTGGCGTTTCCATTAGGTTGTTTTAGGGCTTTACCACCGGCCATAACACCGTGATTCCAGCTCCAAACTGCCCACCGGCGGGTGAGCAGCCGGCCGCGCCGGGCCGTTAGTGTCACCGGGCGGGGCCGGGGGCTCTGCCCGAGTGTGTGTGTGTGTGTCTATTTCTGTGTCTCTGTCTCTGTATGTATGTATGTGTGTGTCTGTGTGTGTGTCTTTCTGTGTGTGTCTCTGTGTGTCTCTGTGTGTATGTATGTGTCTCTGTGTGTCTGTATCTGTGTGTGTATGTCTGTTTGTGTGTGTATGTGTGTCTGTGTGTATGTCTGTTTGTGTGTATGTCTCTCTGTGTATGTGTGTGTCTCTCTGTGTGTCTGTGTGCATGTATGTATGTGTGTCTGTGTGTATGTCTGTCTCTCTCTCTCTCTGTGTATGTGTATGTCTCTGTGTGCCTGTGTCTGTGTGTATGTGTGTGTAGGCATGTGTATGTCCGTCTGTCTCTCTCTGTGTGTGTCTGTGTGTGTATGTCTGTCTCTCTCTGTGTATGTGTGTGTCTCTCTGTGTGTATGTGTGTATGTGTGTGTATGTCTCTCTGTGTGTGTATGTGTATGTCTCTGTGTGTGTATGTCTGTGTGTCTAGAATGCAAGTAAACATTCAGGAACTAGAAATCCTTCTCCGTTTCTCTTAATTCTTTAAAAAATTTTTTTTATTGATGTCAGAGCGGAAGGGCGAGGGAGAAAGAGATAGAAACATCAGTGCTGGGAGAGAACCATCGATTGGATCGGCTGCCTCCTGCAGGCCCCCCACTGGGGACCGAGCTTGCAACCCCAGGCCGTGCCCTGACCTCCTGGTTCCCGGGTCTGTGCTCAGCCATTGCTCCACACCGGCCGGGCTCAATTCTTTAATTTACAACCAAACGGGGCGGGGCCACACGGGCAGAGAGGTGGGGCCACGTGATTGGCCAGAAGTCTGCACATGATCAGGGGGGTGGGGACCCCGTGATTGGCCAGGAGTGTGCACGTGATCAGGGGATGGGGGCCACGTGATTGGCCAGAAGTGTGCACATGATCAGGGGGCGGGGCCACGTGATTGGCCAGAAATGTGCACATGATCAGGGGATGGGGACCCCGTGATTGGCCAGAAGTGTGCACATGATCAGGGGACGGGGCCACATGAACAGGGGGCGGGGCCACGTGATCAGGGAGAGTGGCCGTGGGAAGACACAGCTGAACAAACGTGGCGTTTGCTCCGGGCTCAGCGCCTGCGGGGCCCACGGGCCCGTCACAAACTTTTCGGGGGACCCGCCCCCCTCCCCACGGGGGCGTCTGTGCTGGTGCGCCCACAAATCCGCACCCCTACATCAGTTCTTCCACTCCGGCGGACAGGGCATCCCGGCCCCAGCCCAAAACGTCCCCATCGATTTCCGAGAGAGAGAGAGAGAGAGAGAGAGAGAGAGAGAGAGAGAGAGAGAGAGAAACCCCAACGGTGAGAGAGCATCATGGATCGGCTGCCTCCTGCACGCCCCCTTCTGGGCGGGGATGGAGCCTACAACCCGGGGTCTGTGTGTGTGTGTGTGTGTGTGTGTGTGTGTGTGCCCATGAAAGGGAATCGAACCCAGGACCCTTCAGCCTGCAGGCCGACGCTCTATCCACTGAGCCACACCGGCCAGGGGGCCTCTCACCATCGCTGCGTCCGTCCCTCTCTCCCCGTTCCTCTCTGAAGTCAATGACAAGGTATCTGAAAACCCGCGGAACAGCCGAAGCGGGTGCGGCTCAGTGGATAGAGCGTCGGCCTGCGGACTGAAGGGCCCCGGGTTCGATTCTGGTCAGGGGCATGTGCCTTGGCTGCAGGCACGTCCCCAGTGGGGGGTGTGTGTGCAGGGGGCGGCTGGTCGATGTCTCTCATCGACGCTTCTGGCTCTCTCTCCCTCTCCCTTCCTCTCTGTGAAATATAAATAAAAAATATTAAAAAAAAAAAAGAAAGAGCCGAAATCGGTGTGGCTCAGTGGATAGAGCGTCGGTCTGCGGACTGAAGGGCCCCGGGTTCGATTCCGGTCAAGGGCATGGACCTTAGTTGCGGGCACATCCCCAGCGGGGGGTGTGCAGGCGGCAGCTGGTGGATGTTTCTCTCTCATCGACGTTTCTGGCTCTCTATCCCTCTCTCCCTTCCTTCCTCTCTGTGAAATATCAATAAAAAATATTAAAGAAAAGAAAGAAATATATTTCAACACAAAACAACACACACACACACACACACACGAAACACCAAACTCGGCCCACGGCGGAGGGTCTGGCCGGGAAACTTTCCCGGGTGACCTGGTGCCAGAGGCTCCGGGCTTTCTGTCCGCTGCCGGGGTTTTGGGGGGACTCCGGGGGGACGCCAAGGGTGGCCCCGGCTCCGGAGAGCAGCGCCGGACTCGGGGCCCGGGCGCCCTGCCCCCGGGGCCGGCGATACATCAGCCTCGGACTCCGCCCGAGCCCCGAGGCGACAGGGAAATGACACCCCTTTCTCTTCCCCCGACAGGGCCCATAACTCCTGGCTCTCGGGGGACCGATTGCGCCCGCCGCCGGGAGCCGGGCGCCGTGAAGCGGGGAGCCGGAGGGACGGGAGATGGAGGGGGGTGGGGGTGGGGGTGGGGGTGGCGTCGCTCTGCCTCCAGTCCCCATGCGGGCCTTTCATTGCTGCCTCGGGGCGGGCGTGGGGTTGGTGTGGACCGCTTAATTACATTAATCGGGTCATTAAAACCTCCGCGCCAGCCGCCCTGGGGGTGTGTGGGGGTGGGAGGAGGGAGGGCTGGGGGTGCGTGCTTCCTCATGCTTTGTACCTGAGTATCTGTGAAGTCTTTTTTTTTAAATATATATATTTTTATTGATATTTTACAGAGAGGAAGGGAGAGAGATAGAGAGCTAGAATCGCTGGTGAGAGAGAAACACCGACCAGCTGCCTCCTGCACACGCCCCCCACCGGGGATGTGCCCGCTGCCAAGGTCCGTGCCCCTGACCCAGATCGAACCCGGGACCCTTCAGTCCGCAGGCCGACGCTCTATCCACTGAGCCACACCGGTTTCGGCTGGTGTTTTCATTGGTGTCTTTAGAGAGAGAGAGAGAGGAAGAGAGAGGGGGGGTGGAGTGAGGGGGACAGAGGGATAGACGCACCGGCTGCCTCCCGCACGCCCCGCACTGGGGATCGAGCCCCCCAACCCGATGGGTGTGCCCCGACCTGGGAATTGAACCCGGGACCTCTGGGTTCCGGGCTCAGCACTCAGCCCCGGAGCCACGCCGGCCCATTTCCGGGCGGCCTAAACGTGGGCGACCGGGGTCTCTGCACGACCACCAGGGATGCCCGGAGGGGGGTTGTGAGGGTCCGAGGTGTCCCCCTTCCCGGCCCCCCTGGAACCCACAGTCTCAGGGACGCTCCCTGGGAGCCCCAGCCCCGCAGGAGGAGCCGATTCCGAGGCAGACGCCGCTGCCGCCGCCGCCGCCGTCACCGGCGGCGGCGGGGAGGACGCGCACCTGCCCGGGGCGGCCCGGCCTGTAGTTAACGCTCCGGCCGCCGTGGACAGCCGCGCTCACCGGAGCCCCGACAGCCCATCCATCCCTCGGGCGGCAGCGGCGGCGGCCGCGGCAGATCTTGTTAGGAGAACCGACCGGGTCGGCGGAGAGGGGAGTGCATCCATTCTGCCGGGGCCGCGCTGTCAGGCGCCGGGGGGGGGGGGGGGTCCCCCGTGGAGAGCCAGCCACCCGTGGCCGCGCGTGTGGCCCCGGAGGTCACGGGGCTGCCATCCATCACCGACGCCACCCACGCGGGAGGAGGAGAGAGCAGGAGGCGGCCTGGGCTCTGGGGTGTGTGTGTGTGTGTGTGAGTGCATGTGTCTCTGAGTGTGTGTGTGTGAGTGCATGTGTCTGTGTGTGTGTGCGTGAGTGCATGTGTCTGTGTGTGTGTGTGCGGGTGAGAATAGAGGTGGGGGTGTGGGTGCGGATAGAGGTGGGAATGCGGGTATGGGGGTGCAGGGGGGAGGGGGGGAGGAGGCCGCACACCCCCTCCCCCCACGTGTTGCTGCCGCGCCCCCGGGATGCCCGGGGCATCGATCCCCCCCCCGCCCCCCGGGCCGGCCCGTTAAACACGCGAGCGGCTCCTGTGGGCGCGAGCGAAGCAATTAACCGCGCCGGCGCTGATGACGGGCTATCGACCCCGCGCCGCGGCCCGGTGAGCGACAATATTTTTGATTCCTCCTGACAAACCTCCTTGGAGTGTTAATTAAAGCGCCGGGCGGGCGGGCAGGTGCGGGCATCATTAGGAGGCGCCGGCGTTTCTGCAGCCTTTGCATAGTGAGCGGGGGCCGGGGGCCGGGGGGCCAGGGGGGGCCGGGGGCCGGGGGCGCCCTCGTCTTCATCAGCAGAATCGGCGTCTTCCCGGCTCAGCAGAGCGGGGGGCGGGGGTCTGGGGGGCTTAGGGGGGGTTTAGGGGGGAGGGGGCGCCGGGCCCCGTCCCCCACGGGCCACGCGCTGCCCGGCCCGGGGGTCACCGCGGACTCTCCGAGTCTTGCACGCCCGGCAGCGGCGCCCAAGGCAGCAGATGTGGGAAGGCACGTTGGCAGGGAGCCGGGGCCGGAGCCGGGAGCCGTCTCTGCAGACCCAGTCAGTCCTGCCTGTCGGGGGGGTGGTGGTGGGAGAAGGGAGAGGGAGTCCCCCAGTCGGAGATGGCCATCGCGATTTCAAGAGACTGTGGAGCACTGGCCGGTGTGGCCCAGTGGGTAGAGAGCGCCGGCCTGCAGACGGAAGGGTCCCCGGTTGGATTCTGGGCCCGTGGCCGGGTTGCGGGCTCGATCCCCAGCAGGGGGCGTGCGGGAGGCAGCTGGTCCATGATTCTCTCTCTCTCTCTCTCTCTCTCTCTCTCTCTCTCTCTCTCTCTCTCCCTCTCCCTTCCTCTCTGAGGTGGGGGTGTGGGGATGGGGTTGCGGGTGGGGAGAGAGGAGGGTTTATATATATATTTAAAAAAGAACTGAGCCCTGACCGGTGTGGCTCCGTGGACAGAAAGGTCCCAGGTTCGACGCCAGTCAAGGGCACGGGCCTTGGTGGCAGGCACATCCCCAGTGGGGGGTGTGCAGGAGGCAGCTGATCGATGATACTCTCTCGTCGATGTTTCTTAACTCTCTGTCCCTCTCCCTTCCTCTCTGTAAAAAAAAAAAAAATCAATACAATATATTTATTTTATATATTTTTTAAGGGCAGGTCTTTGGCGTGGACACGGCGTAAACGCGGGACGTGGGCGCTGGGAGTGGACGTGAGCTCGGAGACCGGCCGCGAACGCCTGGAGGCCCGGGGTGCCCGGCTCCAGGCCGCCAGCCGCCGGGGGTCGGGGATCGGGGGTCGGGGGTCACGGCTGATCTGTCACCTCCCCGCGGAGCGCCCGGCCCCCCCTCTGGGACCCCCGGAACGGCCCGCTGTGTGTGTGTGTGTGCCGGAACCTTCTGCCAGCGCCCGCCCGGCCGCCTGCATCCTCCGTGGCTGCGAGCCAGGGGTTGTTTTTTGAAAAATCAAAGGCGAGTTTGGCGTTGCTGTTTCAAAGGTCAGGGAACCGGGCCAGAGGTCTCGGGGCGGCGGGGAGGGCTCTGGGGGGGGTCTTCCAACGGGGGGATGGGGGGATAAGGAGGGGGGCGGGAACGCCGGCTTTGCAGGCAAACAAGTCGCTAACCCAGCGCCGAGCCTCCTGCTCGTCCCTCACTGGGGATCCAGCCCGTATCCTGGGGACACAGCCTGTATCCTGAGGACACAGCCCACAGCCTGGGGACACAGCCCACAGCCTGTGGATACAGCCCGTATCCTGGGGACACAGCCCACAGCCTGGGGACACAGCCCACAGTCTGGGGACACAGCCCACAGTCTGGGGACACAGCCCACGGCCTGGGGACACAGCCCACAGTCTGTGGACACAGCCCACGGTCTGGGGACACAGCCCACAGTCTGGGGACACAGCCCACAGCCTGGGGGTACAGCCCACAGTCTGGGGACACAGCCCACAGCCTGGGGACACAGCCCACAGTCTGGGGACACAGCCCACAGTCTGGGGACACAGCCCACGGCCTGGGGACACAGCCCACAGTCTGGGGACACAGCCCACGGCCTGGGGACACAGCCCACAGTCTGGGACACAGCCCACGGTCTGGGGACACAGCCCACGGCCTGGGGAGACAGCCCACAGTCTGGGGACACAGCCCACGGCCTGGGGACACAGCCCACAGCCTGGGGACACAGCCCACAGTCTGGGGACACAGCCCACAGCCTGGGGACACAGCCCACAGTCTGGGGACACAGCCCACAGTCTGGGGACCGAGCCCACAGACTGGGGACACAGCCCACAGCCTGGGGACACAGCTCACAGCCTGGGATACAGCCCACGGCCTGTGGATACAGTCCACAGCCTGGGGACCGAGCCCGAGTGGTTGGGGGGGGTTCCCCGAGGGCGCACCTCGGGGCGGGGCACCCCGTCACCCCCTCGCTGCCCCCGGGGCCCCCCCAAGCCTCGCCTCCCTCAGACACACGCCTCCTTGTGGGGACCCGGCACAGAACGGCCCTTGATGGCGGGCGGGAGGGCCATCCGTCACGGAGCCGGGCACCCCGAGGACCGATGGGGCCGCCGAGCCCCCCGTCCCCCGCCGGCCGCGCCCCCGTGATGTATGGCCGTTCTCGTCGCCGCGGCGCCGGCCGCCCTGATGGATGCCCCCTCGCTGCCTGCCCCTCGGGGGGCCGCACACAGGGGCCTGTGTGTGCGCCACGGGGCCTCGGCCCCGAACAGGGCTGAGCTCCTCCGAGGGGCACCCACCCCCAGGAGCGGCCCTGTGATCGCGGGGGGGGGGGTCCCCCAGCACCAGGCTGTGAGGCTGCTGCAGGGACTCCCCCTGGGCCGAGGGAGACGCCGAGAAGCGTCTGGCTGCCCCCCTCGGCCGTCACACCGAGCATCCTCCCGAGGATATTTTTCTTTTTCTTTCTTTTTTTTTAAAAAAATATATTTTATTGATTTTTTACAGAGAGGACGGGAGAGGAATAGAGAGCCAGAAACACCGATGAGAGAGAAGCATCGACCAGCTGCCTCCTCCACGTCCCCCACTGGGGATGTGCCTGCCACCAAGGTCCATGCCCTTGACCGGAATCGAACCCGGGACCCTTCCAGTCCGCAGGCCGACGCTCCGTCCACGGAGCCACACCGGTGTCCGGCCGCGTGGATATTTTTCTGACGCTTTTTAGAGAGCGTGGAAGGGCCCCAGCCAGTTTGGCTCAGTGGGTAGAGCGCCAGCTCGTAGACCGAAGGGTCCCGGGTTCGATTCTGGTCAAGGGCACGTGCCTCGCTGGCCCTGGTCTGGGGGCGGGGAGGGCAGGAGGCAACCCATCCATGTGTCTCTCTCGCCTTGATGTCTCTCTCTCTCTAGAAAATCAATGGAAAAAAATGTCACCCGGCCGAAACCAGTGTGGCTCAGTGGGCAGAGCGTCGGCCTGCGGACTGTAAGGTCCCGGGTTCGATTCCCGTCAAGGGCATGGACCTTGGTTGCGGGCACATCCCCAGTAGGGGGTGTGCAGGAGGCGGCTGATGGGTGTTTCTCTCTCATCGTGGATGTTTCTAGCTCTCTCTCCCTCTCCCTTCCTCTCTGTAAAAAAAAAAAAAAAAATCAATAAAATACGTTTAAAAATATATATATATCATCCAGTGAGGATTGGAGAGAGTGGGAGGGAGGGGGAGGGACGGGGAGAAACCTCGCTGTGAGGGAGACACATCGCCCAGGGCGCCCCCCCCCCCGCCCCCCGAGCCTGCAACCCTGCAACCCCGGTGCGTGCCCTTGACCGGAGTCGAACCCGGGGCCCTCCGGTCCGTGGCTGACGCTCTGCGTCCACGGGTCAAGCCCCGCCGTGTTTTTCTTTCCGGGTTTCCGCTCCCCCCCACTCCCCGGGCACCTGCCTCGGCGGCGGCGGCGTTGATGGAGACCAGGAGGCCCGATTCCGACGCAGGAAGTCTGCGCCCCGAGTCCCCGGGGCCCCCCGGGCCCTGACAGGCAGCCGGGGCCGGGCGGGAGCCGCCGCGGGTCACAGCGGCTGTCACGCCGAGGGGGCCGTGACGGGCGTGTTCGGAGCTGACAGGTGCCCCCCCCCCCCCGCCCCCTGTCACTCTCCCGGCAGGCCCGGCCCGGCCCCGGGGCGGCCGTGGGTGTGGCTCCGCCCGCCTGTGGCCCCCCAGACCCCCGGGGGGCGGGCGGGGAGGAGGGCGGGGGCCACGGGCCGGCCCGAGGGGTGACCCTGTCGGAGAGAATTTCCTTCCGCAGCGTCTGGAAGGAGCGGTCTCTCCTCCTCATCCCCTCCCCGCGAGTCCGGAGCCCCGAACAGGACCCGAGTGACAGCGCCGGGCAGCGTCTCTCGGTACAGATGCCCCCAACTTACGATGGCTCTGGTTAGGGTTTTTTATTATTATTATTATTATTTTTTTACTTTATGAGCATCTGTATACAAATATCTATGTATTTATGTATCTACCTATGTATCCATCCATGTATCCACTTATATGTCCATCTTTGTATCTGTGTATCCATCTATGTATCTATGTATCTATCCATCTATGTATCCACTTATATTTCTATCTATGTATCCACTTATATGTCCATCTATGTATCCATGTATCCATCTATGAATCCACCTCTTTATCCATCCATGTATCCACTTATATGTCCATCTATGTATCTATGTATTCATCTATGTATCCACCTATGTATCCACTTATATGTCCATGTATGTATCTATGTATCCATCTATGAATCCATCTATGTATCTATGTATCCATCTATGTATCTATCCATCTATGTATCCATCCATGTATCCACTTATATGTCCATCAATGGTCGATTCCTTTGGGGTTTTTCCCACCAAAGGAATAAGACTTCTTCATCCTTTTCGTTTAGCGACGTCGCTGGTTCAATTCCCGGTCAATCAGGGCTCATGGCCTGGGTGTGGGCTCGATCCCCAGGATGCGTGTGTGTGTGTGTGTGTGTGTGTGTGTGTGTGTGTGTGTGTGTATAGCAGCCAATCAGTGATTCTCATCACTGATATTACTCTCTCTCTCTCTCTCTCTCTCTCTCTCTCTCTCTCTCTCTCTCATCTCTCCTCTCCTCTCCTCTCCCTTCCTCTAAAATAAAATGTAAGTGATAGAGAATAGCTCCTTCCTCTCTGGCTCATTGCAGTGTCCTGGGCAGCAGGTCCAACAAACAGATACAACGTATCAGAGGAGTGGATTCAATGTATCAGAAGAACGGATACGATGTATCAGAGGAGCGGACAGTGTATCAGATGAGCGGATACAATGTGTACATCAGGGGGTTAAGAACTGGGCTACTTCAGCATCTGCTACTGTTGCCACTTTGCTCCTCCTCCTCCTCCTCCTCCTCCTCCTCCTCCTCCTCCTCCTCATTCTCACCTGAGTACTCATCATCGGCAAGACGCTTACATCGACTTTCCGCGCCCGGCTCTCGTCCGGTGGAGGAGAGCGGAGCCGGGGTGGCCAGGCCTCTAGTCTGACGGCCCCCCAGCCCCCTCGCCCCCACCCCGGGTCTGTGGTCCCCAGCCCGCTCCTGCCTCCCGGAGGGTCCCCCGGCCGCGGGGTGAGGACGGTTGTGGTGCCTTTTCTCCTCCCCTCCTCTCCCTCCTCCACCCTCGGGCGCGGCCGGGCCCGAACCGGCACCAGGGAGACGGCCGGCACCTTCCTGGATTCCACGCCGTTCACCGGGCGGCGCGCACCCGGGCCCTGGAGCTCAGAGCAGCTGGCCGGGTGGGCGGTGCCCGGCTCGTGCCCGGATTCAGCGAGAGGGCGCCCCGTCCCTCCGTCCATCCCTCTGTCCGTTCCCGCACCCCGAAGCCGGGGCCAGAGGTGAGCTCAGCCACCGCCAAGCCGGACTCCCGCCCCCCACCCACCCTCCCCACTCCCTCACCTCGGTGCCCGCTGCCGCCCACCCCGCCCCCCGCCCACCCCCCGGGCGCTCGGCGTCCAGTCACCCCGAACCGCCGGCCATTAGGAGGGATTTATGGGCGCTCCGGGCTGTCTGCGCCCCCGGCGGCGGCTCCGGGGGGACGGCTCTGCCTCCGTGACCTCGCCCTGAAGGGGATGGCGGGAGGCAGCTCCCCGGGGGCCCCCCCCCGGCCCCCCTCCCCCGGGGGACCCCAAAGGGCCTGGGTGGGCGGCTGTCTCAGGTGCAGAGGGCCCGTCGCATCCTTCCCTGTCCATGGCTCCTTGGCCGAGCAGACTAGGTGTCAGTGGAAGCTTTTTCCCCCTTTTCTTTCTTTTTTCTTATTCCTGCAAAAAGCTTTATTGTTTCATTTGGTCCAATGCATGGGGGAGGGCTTCGGGGTGGTTAAAAGAGTGGCTAGTGGCCCTAGACGGTGTGTCTCAGTGGATAGAGCGTCAGCCTATGGGCTGAAAGGTCCCGGGTTCGATTCCGGCCAAGGGCACAGGCCCGGGTTGCGGGCTCCATCCCCAGTAGGGGGTGTGCGGGAGGCAGCTGGTCCACGATTCCCTCTCATCGCGGATGTTTCTGTCTCTCCCTGTCCCTTTCTCTCTGAGATCAATATATATATATATATATATATATATTTAAAAAGAATGGCTAGTAGCCGAAGCCGGTTTGGCTCAGCGGATAGAGCGTCGGCCTGCGGACTGAAAGGTCTTGGGTTCGATTCCGGTCAAGGGCATGGACCTTGGTGGCGGGCACATCCCCGGTGGGGGGTGTGCAGGAGGCAGCTGATTGATGATTCTCTCTCATCGACATTTCTAACTCTCTATCCCTCTCCCTTCCTTTCTGTAAGAAATCAATAAAATATATATTAAAAATAATAATAATAATTTAAAAAATCTCTCCGGTGAGGATTCACCACCCCCCCTCCCTTAGCGGGGTTTTGGCCGGCCTGTTCCCCCACGATGGTACTGGCACGCGTGCAAACACGTACCCACACGCGTGTCCCAGGCCCCCGCCAGCCCCCGCACGCCGGGCCCTCCCGGGACCCTCGGCTGAGACCAGAGGCGTCCCCGATTGGCGGGCCGCGCTGGGGCCGCTTCCTGCCGCTGGGAAAACAGGACGTGGCATCCCCGAGGGCCGTGCGTACCTCAGCTGGTGGAAAGCCCCGACTCCGGCCCCCCCCCTGTCCCCCCGTCCCCCCCACCTGGCCATCGAGCGGCCCCCGCGCCGGAGAGAAAGGCAGGAAGTGCCGAGGATGCTTCCCTGGGGAGCTGCCATCGTGTGCACACAGATACCCCCCCACACACACACCCCCCACACCCCCACACACACCCCCCACGGGCCTCACGTGGCCTCGGCTCCGCACAGACGAGGGGCCACGATGCTGCCTTCACCCTGGGGGGCCGGGGGGGAGGGCCCTCTATGGGACCTGGTCTCCCAGGCTTTTTCTGTGTTCTGGGTGACCCCCCCCCCCTTTAACAATCCTTCCACCTTTGGAGCTGCCGGCCATGGTCTTGTCTCCCGTGTCCCCCTCCCGCCCTTGAGGGGCTGCTGCCCAGCGGCGTGGAATCCGTACACGGGGGCCGGGCGGGGGAGGGGGGGGTGTCCCTCAGCCCAGCCTGCACCCTCTCCAATCTGGGACACCCCTCTCGCCATCCGGGACTGCTGGCTCCCAACTGCTCACCTGCTCGCCTGCCTGCCTGCCTGATGGCCCCTAACCGCTTCTGCCTGCCAGCCTGGTCACCCCCTAACCACTCCCCTGCCAGCCTGATCGCCCCCTAACCACTCCCCTGCCAGCCTGATCCCCTGCCGGCCTGATCACCCCTAACCACTCCCCTGCCAGCCTGATCACCCCCTAACCACTCCCTGCCGGCCTGATCGCCCCCTAACCACTCCCCTGCCAGCCTGATCACCCCCTAACCACTCCCCTGCCAGCCTGATCACCCCCTAACCACTCCCCTGCCAGCCTGATCCCCCCTAACCACTCCCCTGCCAGCGTGATCACCTCCTAACCGCTCCCCTGCCAGCCTGATCGCCCCCCAACCACTCCCCTGCCAGGCTGGTCACCCCCTAACCACTCCCTGCCGGCCTGATCGCCCCCTAACCACTCCCCTGCCAGCCTGGTCACCCCCTAACCACTCCCCTGCCAGCCTGATTGCCCCTAACCACTCCCCTGCCAGCCTGATCCCCCCTAACCACTTCCCTGCCAGCCTGGTCACCCCCTAACCACTCCCCTGCCAGCCTGATTGCCCCTAACCACTCCCCTGCCGGCCTGATTACCACCTAACTGCCCTCACCTGCCGGCCTGATCGCCCCTAACCACTCCTCTGCCAGCCTGTTTGATGTCTAACTGCTCCCCTGCCAGCCTGTTTGACCCCGATTTTCCTCCCCTGCAGGCCTGGTCACCCCCAACTGCCCTCCCCTGCAGGCCATCTCTGACCACGTGGGGGCAGCCATCGTGTGCTGGAGTGATGGCCAAGCTGCACGTGACTCTTTTATCAGCTAGGACACGCCGCCACGCGTGTCCCCGGCCCGCAGCCGGCCACGGCGGGAGGGCCCACGCGGTGGTGAAGAGAGACCACAGACACCGAGACGGGGGGTTTACAGACGTTTAATCGGGGGAACGAATGGTTTCTCACTGCGTCACGACCCCTCCCCGCCCCGGAGTCCGTGCCGAGCCCCCCGGCGTGAAGACATGCGTGTATACAGAGGGGACACGGGGGGGGGGTGAGGAGGGGGGGGGCGGGCAATAAATTAGCATCATTGTCGCGGTCTCCGGGCGAGACGCGAGGAGACACAATATAAATAAGTCTATTCCGAAGGAAGCCAGACACGCCGACGGGGCGAGGGGCGAGGGGCGGGGAGGGAATGAAGGGACTAGGGGATACTTTTACTTTTATTATTATTTTTTTTCTCTTTACACTTTCTACAAGTGATTGTGCCGCCGAGCTTCTCACAAAAAAAAACCACACAAAAATAATAAAACGAAACCACGTCTCCTCGGAGTTTAGAGTCTCAGACAGAGGGGGACGGTGGCCACGGACCGATCAGGAGAAAAAAAACACAAAAACACACCAACCTCGAGGGGGGCACCGCTGCGATCTCGGTGCCCCCGCCCCTGCCCCCCAGACAGGAGCTGGTGGAGATGAACGCTGCGGGCTCTTGGACGTTGCACGTGGTAACACTTGTTTTATCCGGGACCCCCAGCCGCCCCGCTGACCTCTCCGAGTCCCGAGACAAGGCGAGGGGCCCCGGCAGGCCCGTGGCGTCGCGTGCAGGGAGCACGGGTGGGGATGTTGGGGGGCCCTTGCCCGGCACGTCTCCCCCCCACCCTGCACCCCCAAATATTTGTTCTGCGAACTTTGGTCTGTGGCTCCGAGGGCCAGCGACTCCTCCTCTTCCCCTCCACTCCGGGGGAGATCGAAATCCCTCGAACGGCGTTCCAGCCACACGTGAAAAAAAATAAAATAAAATCCCCGTCTGCATCCGGGGTTCAGGGTTCGGGTTCGGTCCCTTTGTCAGCTCGGCCTGCCTCCCGGCGTGCACAGCGGTCGATGCTCTGTCTGTTCGTCTTACTCGCCTCCAGGCGGCGAGGTGGGTGGACGAGGGGACAGGTGGGTGTGGGCGGACGGTGAGTCTTGGGGCCAGATTTTTCCTTTTTCTTTTTTTTACATGAAGCCCGAGGTTGCCGGGTCGCTGGAACAGCCGCGGTGAAACATTGTAGCCCCTTCCCCTCCCCTCCGGGCCCTTCACGTCCCCCCACCCACCCCTCCTGGGGGGCAGGAGGAACAGATGGGGCCGCCCGCCTTTGCCCTCTCCTCTCCTCGGTGGGGGCATGCTGAGCTCGAGGTCAGACACACTGGGACACGGGGACGTGGCGAGCCGGCAGGCCGGTAGGTGGTTCTCACGGGCCGGCAGAGGGCGGGTCTCAGACACGGACATTGGCGATGAGCGTGGTCAGGGTTTGGGGGAGCGGCCGGTGGGAGTGGCTGAGTCCCAGGCAGATTCCTCCATGGATGGATGGACGGACAGACGGATGGATGGTCAGATGGTCAGATGGATGGATGGATGGACAGACGGACGGGTGGATGGATGGATGGATGGATGGATGGACAATTGGATGGACAGATGGATGGGTGGATGGATGGATGGGTAGATGGATGGACAGATGGTTGGTTGGATGATGGATGGCTGGTTGGTTGGGTGGATGGATGGATGGACGGATGGATGATTGGATGGATGAATAGATGAATGGATGCATAGATGGTTGGATGATTGGATGGATGGACGGATGGATCACAGGACAGGAGGTGCTGGGTCCTTTCCGGGAAGAGGAGGGACTGTCCCAGATGCGGCCGATAGGCTTTGGGGAGTCGGCTCAAGGGCGCTGGGCCGGAGGTCCCTCCATTGCTTCATCGCTTCATCGCGGATGGAGACCCGTGTGACCGTACAAGCCTCGTTCTGTCCGAGGGGCTGGCGTCCGTCCATCTGTCCTCCCGTCGGGGAGTCCTGCCGTGCCCCCCCTCACCTCTCTCTCGGGGGCACGGCTCGGGGGCCGCGGAGCTCGGGGTTCACAGTTTACCACAGAGGGGGGGACCCTCCCCCAGCACCCAGCACCCGGCCTGGGACGAGGGTGCCTCCGAGATGCGGTCCCCCCCGACCCCGGCTCGGAGCAGCTCCACGTGTGCGTGTATGTGTGTGTGTGTGTGCGTGCATGTGTCCGTCCTCGGTCGCCCTCCCCCCGCCACGCCGCTCTCTCGGGGTGTGGGGGGGGCTCAGGCCCGCTTGGCGTGCAGCATCTCGATGAGCAGGTTGTTGTAGGGCACGTCGCCGCTCAGGTGCTTGTAGTAGAGGTACTCCTCCGCCCGCAGGCTGAGCGCCCGCAGCTCGGGCAGCCGCAGCAGCAGCTGGCCGAACCGGTCCGCCTGCTGCGGGCGGCTGCACAGCGTGTAGTCCAGCAGCGCCGCGTGTACCTGCTCCTGCACGCCCTCCACCAGCGGCAGGTTCTCCAGGCTCTGCACGTCTGCGGGGGCGTGGGGGGGGGGAGAGAGAGGAGAGAGAGAGAGAGAGAGAGAGAGAGAGAGAGAGAGAGAGAGAACACGGTCAGGGGCGGGCGCTCCGGCTGAGACCGGCGGGACACGGGGGCCACAGCCCCGGGGTCACGATGAGAACCTCCGTCCCCGTGGCCACCCCGACGTGGGACCACCCCGTGCGGCCACGCGTGGTCCCGGCCACGTGTGGTCCCGGCCACGCCGGCTCCTTCTCCGGCACCGGGCCGGGGTCGGGAGGGAGCGCGTTAGCATATGAAAGGGAAGGGCAGGCAGGTCCGCGTGGGGACACGTTAAGCCACATTTGCAGCCGGCGGAGGCCAGCGTTGCCTCGGGTTAGACGCGGCGGCCGCCGATCGACGGGGAAAGCGCCTCCGGTGCGATGGTGAAACGTGCAGGGGCCGCCGCCGCCCGCTCGTTAGCGCGCCCGCTCCGAGGCCGCGGCGCCGGCGGCGGGAGCCGCATTTGCATCTCATTAGCGGGCCTTCCAGCCCGTGCGGACCTGGTCTGGCGGTCAGCCCGGGCCACTGTGATGTTACTGTGTGTGTGTGTGTGTGTGTGTGTGTGTGTGTGAGAGAGAGAGAGAGAGAGAGTGTGTGAGAGAGTGTGTGTGTGTGTGTGTGTATGAGTGTGTGAGTGTATGAGTGTGTGTGTTTGTTTGCATGTGGCTGTGAGAACCTATGGCTGTGTGTGTTCGACTGTGAGTGCCTGTGTGTGTGTGTATGTGTGTGTGATTTGTGAGAGAGTGTGTGTGCGTGTGTGTGAGTATGAGTGTGTGTGTGTCTGTTTGCATGTGGCTGTGTGTGAGAACCTATGGCTGTGTGTGTTCAACTGTGAGTGCCTCTGTGAGTGTGTGTGTGTGTGTGTGTGTGTGTGTGTGAGTGTGTGTGAGTGTGTGAACCAAAACACTGCCTGTTTGATTCCCGGTCAGGACACAGGCCCGGGGGGCGGGCTCCATCCCCAGTGGGGGGCGTGCGGGAGGCAGCCGGTCCCTGATTCCCTCTCATCATGGATGTTTCTCTCACTCTCCCTTCCTCTCTCTCCAAAAATCAATACATCTATAGATATAGTTAAAGATTGTCAATCACACACTTTTAAGAAGAGTCACGTTCACCCGTGCTTTGTTTCCTGCCGTTTCCCGTAGCTCATTGCGGTCCTGCTCAGTGAGATCAGAGGCGGGGTTTTTTTTTGGGGGGGGACCCCCCGAGCCGAAGGCTGGGACCCTGAGCCGCTTGGCGGTGGGAAGGAAACGTCTCTGGAGGCAGGAAACTCAGGGGAGGAGACCAGCCCCCGACGAGGTTGTCGCGGCAGCCTGACCGGCCGCGGCGTAACCGGGATTAATAATTCATCCCCGGCCCGTGACATGCCTTTCTACGCCAGAGACAGGAAATCCATAGCCCCCATTTGTTCTCTCTGTGTGTATGTCTCTGTGTGTGTGTGTGTGTGTGTGTGTGTGACCACGTGGCAGGCACCACTCACGGGACAGTTTGGTGGACGAGAGCTCGGCCTCGGCTCCCAAAGAGGGGTGGGCAAACTTGTTGACTCGAGGGCCACCGTGGGCTCTTACACTGGGCCGGAGGGCCGGCACAAAAGCAGCCTGACCGTGCTGGCACTCTCCTCTTGGGCTGCTGGGGAAGGAGCGGAGGGGAGAGCAAGTGAACCCTCCTCCGCTCTCTCGGCTCTGCGGGCCGGAGAGGACAGCCGGACGGGCCGGATCCGGCCCTCGGAGCCGTAGTTTGCCCACGGCTGGGCCAGATGATGGGCTGCCCCCCCCCTCACGGGCTCCCACCCAGGTACGGGCCCTTGACCGGAGTCAAACTGGGGACCCTTTTGTACGATGCGCTAACCACTGAGCAACCGGGCCAGGGTGGGGGTGGCCGCGCGCTTCACACCCCCAGCTGCTGGGCGTGAGGCCCCGTCTCTGGTCTCTGGTCTCTGGTCCGAGGAGCCCTCGTGGGTGAGCGTCCGGGGCTCCCCTCGGGGGGCGGGGGGGGGGGCGCGGCGGCGGGCGCTGCCGTAAAGAACGCTCGCCATCGATTTCCTGTAGCCGCTTGTAGCCTTTAGAGTCGCTACATCGATGGACAAGAAAAGCTCCATGTTTCACGGAGGCAGGAAATCGGCGGCTCCCGCGGCGGCGGCGGTAAATCACGGCGGCGCCCTCGGAGGAACGGGGTGGGGGGGGCGAGGGGGGGCGGCCCTGCTCCTCCAACCCCCGGCTCCCCGCCCAGGCGGTCCTGGGCCTCAGCGGGTGCGTCCGGACAGAACGGGCCGGGGTCCGAGAAAACGCGTCAGCCTCTGAAGGGAGGGCGAGGGGTGGAGGGTGTGGGGGACCCCTTAGCCCTGGGGGTGCTGTCATCAGCAGTTCCCTCCCCCTCCTCTCTTTTCTCTTTCCTTTTATTTAAAAAAAAAATCATACTCTTTATTTTAGAGAGGAAAGGAGAGAGGGGGAGAGAGAGAGAAAGAGAGAGAGAGGAGAGAGGAGAGAGAGAAACACCCACGATGAGACAGAAGCCTGGATCGGCTGCCTCCTGCACCCTCCTCGTCCCTCCCCCACATCCCCCCCCCCCACACACACACACTGGGGATGGAACCCACAACCCCGGCACGTGCCCTCGACCGGGGAATCGAACCCGGGACCCTGCAGTCCTGAGCCAAACCAGCTAGGGCTCATCGCCGATGTTTCCATCTCTCTATCCCTCTCTCTTCCTCTCTGGGATCCATAGAAAGACCGTGTGTGACCGGTGTGGCTCCGTGGACAGAGCGTCGGCCTGCGGACTGGAGGGTCCCGGGTTGGATTCCAGTCAAGGGCATAGACCTTGGTGGCGGGCACATCCCCGGTAGGGGGCGTGCAGGAGGCAGCTGATGGGTGTTTCTGACTCTCTGTCCCTCTCTCTTCCTCTCTGTAAAAC
The DNA here is from genome assembly GCA_963924515.1 of Vespertilio murinus. Taxonomy (NCBI): domain Eukaryota; kingdom Metazoa; phylum Chordata; class Mammalia; order Chiroptera; family Vespertilionidae; genus Vespertilio; species Vespertilio murinus. The sequence goes on along the minus strand of OZ004721.1, from coordinate 1,059,140 downwards.
ACCCATAAAGTATATACATATAGATAAAGAGAGAGGAGAGAGAGAGAGGGAGAGAGAGGGAGAGAGAGAGAGAGAGAGAATGCTCCTTTCGCGGTGTAGACGGCAGCCGGTAAGTGGCGGGCCGTCAAACACTGCGGGGTCGGCGGCGGCGGCCACGGCGGGTGACCCCAGCCCGAGGGCGCCTCCGGGAGCTCAGGGCCTGGGTCCCAGCTCCCTCGGGGAGGGTCGTGCGTGAGGCTGTGATCAGCAGCGTTACTGTTACTGTACCCACGCCGCGGCCGGACCGGTGCCAGCGCGTGTGGTTATCCCATCTGTCCGAGGCTCCCGGGCGGCGGGACAACAATACCCTTTTGTTAGAAGAAGAAAAAAAAAAAGTTCTGTGTTTTTTTTTTCTCTTTTCTCTTCAAAGAGACCGCTAAGCACTTGAACTCTCTCCGACTTGGAGCCTCAGGGTCCACGGAGGATTCTGTGACGACGGGACCTCGTCCCTCTGAGTCCGGGAAAGCTCGACTCAGTCCAGTCCCTGTCGTGTCCAGCCATTTGGGGAGGGGAGAGCCTGCTATTGATTGTTATTACTATTGTTATTTATGGGGTGTCCCTGTGCCCCCAAAATGCACGGTAACAGCAGATACAGAGAGGAAGGGAGAGGGAGAGAGAGAGAAGCATCCAGGATGAAAGGGAATCACAGACCAGCTGCCTCCTGCACGCCCCCTCCTGGGGATGGAGCCCGCCACCCGGGCCCGTGCCCTTGACCGGGAATCGAATCCGGGACCCTTCGGTCTGCAGGCCGGTGCTCTGTCCACTGAGCCACACCGGCTGGGGTGCTGTCGAAGGGTTGGCTCTCACCGCGCCCCTGTGAAAGCCACACACACACACAGGTCAGAATGGAGTTAGAAATGTCGATGAGAGAGAATCATCGACCAGCTGCCTCCTGCATGTCCCACACCGGGGATGTGCCCGCAACCAAGGCACATGCCCTTGACCGGAATCGAACCCGGGACCTTTCAGTCCTCAGGCTGATGCTCTATCCACTGAGCCACACTGGTTTTGGCTTAAACATATTCTTTTCCCATTGATCTTTAAAGAGAAGAAGGGAGAGAGAGAGAGAGAGAGAGAGAGAGAGAGAGAGAGAGAGAAGTATCCACAGTGAGAGAGAATCGTGGACCAGCCGCCTCCTGCACGCCCCACCCTGGGGATGGAGCCCGTGCCCCGACCAGGAATCGAACCCTGACCTCCTGGGCCCTAGGCCGCCGTTCACCCCGGAGCCACGCGGCCGGGCAGCAGTGGGTTAAAGATGTGGGACGCGATGCCGACGGGAAGCCGCTGGGTCTCCCCGGAGGACCCCCGTATGGGGCCGTGACACGGACAGACGGACAGACGGACAGACGGACAGACGGACAGACGGCCGTGCTCTCAGGACCGACAGGCAGAGAGGAATCCTGACAAAGGGCCACGGCGCTGAGAGTGCTGAGCGCACCAGCCCGGACGGCAGGCAGGCAGGACGCCGTGTGCCCCCTCCACCCCTGATCCCCATCCCCCCTGCCCCCGACCAGGCCCGGCCGCCGATGTGAGGTCGGCTCGTCACTCAGGTCACCCCGACCCGCACGCACCGCACAGAGCGCCGCGCCCTCCCCGTGGAAACAAGCCCTCCCTCCGCTCCGGCCCCACAGACACTCTCCTCCCTGTCACCCCTCCACGTTCGGCCACGTTCCTCCCCCGTCCTGACCCCGCTTTTCCGCAGGAGAAAAAAGACACACACACATGCACACACACACACACACACACACACACACTCAAACTCACAAACACGTACACATTCACACTCACACACACACACCTGCACACACATGCATGCGCACACACACATGCACACTCACACACACATACACACGCACACTCAAACTCACACACACACCCACACCCAAACTCTCACACACACACACGTACACACTCAAACTCATACACGTACACACTCACATACACACACCTGCACACACACACACACACACACACACACACGCTCTCTCTCTCCCCCGGGACACGCGGCCTCCACGGCGACGGGCACCCCGCCTCCATCACTGCAGACACCCCGCCCCCCATGAGCACCAGTTGTGGGGGGACGTCAGAGGCGTTTCCAGCCCCGGGCGGCGCCGTGTGCGTGTCGTCCCGTGTGTCAGGCATGGAGCGCGGGGGCCAAAGACAAAACACGTGTGGGCCGCCCGCCTCCTGCACCCCTCCTCCTCCTCCTCTTCCTCACCGGGGGACGTGGCCTCGCCCCGAGCCTGCCAGTCCGCGGCGGGCGGGCGCGGCGAGAAGTTTATTTAGGTTTCTGCTTGATGAGGCCGGCCCGTGGCAGGAATCAAGGGCGGGACGGGCAGGGGAGAAAGATCCGCTTTGAAGTCGATAGGAATCCATCTCGGTAATCCCCGTTTTATTGCAAACAGGGCGCGCGGGGACCTTGGTTTGGCTCATCTGTCTTGTGCGCGATCCTTCTTCTTCCCCAGACGCCGCCTCTTCCCCCCAAATCCCCCTGACAACCTCCATCCGCCCCCCTCCCCCCCCGACAACCAGCATCCTCCCCCGGACAATTTAAAAAAATGTTTAATTGATTTTTTACAGAGAGGAAGGGAGAGGGATAGAGAGCTAGAAACATCAATGAGAGAGAAACATCCATCAGCCGCCTCCTGCACACCCCACACGGGGGATGTGCCTGCCACCAAGGTCCATGCCCTTGACCGGAATCGAACCCGGGACCCTTTGGTCCACAGGCCGGAGCTCCCAAGAAACAAGAGACTCGGGGAGAGTCCCAGGCGGAAAGACAGCTCCACGCCGACACCTGCCGGCCAGCCTCCACGACCCCCATGAAACACCACGTAACGCCACCGCCTCGCCATGGCCACGAAGGAGACCCAGGATTTTAGACTGTCGGCCGCTCTCCCACCCCCGGCCCGTCCGAGAGGGCTGCACGCCGGGCAGACACGCGGCCACGTCCCGTGGGGGAAGGGCGTGGCCTCGGCGAAGGTAAGCCACGTGTGAGCGCTGAGGGGGTTCCTTACCCAGACTGAAGAGCACCAGGAACTTGAGGCACACGAACTCCCGCTGGTCCACCTGCAGGTCCCGCAGCTTGGCCACGAGGTCCTGGGCGTGGCCCAGGAGGCTGCTCAGCGTGGCCCCCGCCTGCGCCGCGATGATGGAGAAATCCACCTGCAACACAGAAGCCGGGCGTCAGGCCACCGCACCGGGGGAGGGGGGGACCACGCCATGCCACGTCGGGGGAGGGGGTGGGGCGTGTCCGTGGCTGGGCAGGGGATAGGTCTGGACTGAATTTTATGTATTTATTTATTTATTTAATATATTCTTATTAATTAAAAAAATTTTTTTTACAGAGCAGAAGGGAGAGGGAGAGAGAGCTAGAAACACCAATGACAGAGAAACATCCATCAGCTGCCTCCTGCACACACGCCCCCCCAACCCCCCCCATGGGGATGTGCCCGCCACCAAGGCACATGCCCTTGACCGGAATCAAACCCGGGACCCTTCAGTCCGCAGGCCGACGCTCTATCCACCGAGCCACAGCAGTTTCAGCTGGACTGAATTGTAGATTTTTACTGCATCCTCTCCACATGGCGTGGTCAGATGATGATGATGATCTCTGAATGCATAATAATCCGGCCACTCGGTATGTGTGTGTGTGTGTGTGTGTGTGTGTGTGTGTGTGTGTATTGATGTATATCTCTCTATCTATCTCTCTATATATATATCTATAGATATCTATATCTATCTATCATCTATCTATATCTATATCTATCTATCTATCTATCTATCATCTATATCTAATCTATCCCACCCTGGGGATGGAGCCCACCAGCCAGGCACATGCCTTGGACTAGAATCGAACCCCAGGCCCTTCTGTCTGCAGGCCGGCGCTCTGACCGCTGAGCCGAACCAGCCGGGGCTCTGACCTTATTGATGAGAACAAGAACTTCCCGACTGAGGAAGCAAAGCAGAAAAAGGCCGATTTCCTTTTCCATAAAAAAACCAAAAAACCAAAACCGGTGCCCCAATCTCAGATTTCTCAGGGGGACGTGGGACGTCCCCTCACAGTAACGAGAGGTCGGGTGGCCGAGGGGACCCGCGGCGGCCGGTCCTGTCCGCCGGCGGCTCTGGCGCGCGGCTCCCGCAGGCGCGTTAATATTGCAGCCGCCGCCGCCGCCTCCCTGCCTTGCCCGGGGGCCGGGGGCAGCTCCGCCCGCCGCCGGCCTGCGTGCATGAAATTTTTATATTTATCGACATCTCATTAGCATAATTGACTGCCCTCGCGTCGGCGGGAGGGGGCGCGGGGCTGCCTCCCGGGCAGGAGGGACGGGTCCCCGGAGTGGAATTTGCAATTAAAAAACCGGGGCGGAATGGATCTTGCTTCTCGGCGTGCAAATCTGATGAGTCGCACGTTCAGCCGCCGCCGCCGCCGCCGCGGAACGCCCAGTGTCCGGGCACCTCCCCCGAGAGCGAGGGAAAGGGCGCGTCCGTGGGACCACGGCCCCCCCAAAGGTGTCCATCAGCCTGTGGGCAGCCGGCCGGGTGTGGAAAAGCCACGGGGAGCGGCCGAGCCGGCCTCCTCCCCCCACGTCTAAGCATCAGGGGTCCTCAGAGCGGCTTTTGGTTCTGCCTCCCAGGAACCAGGCCACGGACGACCGGGACGGGAACAGGCACACGCCACGCGGCCACTGCCTGCCCAGCTCACGGCCGGGCCGCGTGGCCCCGTGGAGGAGCGTCGGCCTCGGAACCAGGAGGTCAGGGTTCGATTCCCGGTCAGGGCACAGGCCCGGGTGGCGGGCTTGATCCCCAGGGTGGGGCGTGCGGGAGGCGGCCGGTCCGTGATTCTCTCTCATCGTGGGTGTTTCTGTCTCTCTTCCCCTCTCCCTTCCTCTCTGAAATCAATAAGCATCATCACCTGGCCACTCCGTGTCTGTCCTGTAGAATAAAAGGCTCATACACACATGGTCCCCTCAACCAGGAGTTCCACCAGCAGGCAGGCCGGCCGACCACCCACGTCCCCTCCCCCTGGCCAGGCTGGCCGGACCCCACCCAGGCGCGGATTCATGCAACAGGCCTCTAACACACAAACACACACACACACACGCACACGCACACGCACGCACAGAGTGCCCAGATGACCATGCGTTCAGAGATCATCACCCTCTGGCCGCTCCGTGTATTTCTTTAAGAAGTGTGTGGGGGGGGAGAATGAGCTAGAACAATCCGGCTGGGGGTCAGGTTTGGGGCAGCGACCCCCCTTCCCCCCCATCTGGGGTCCCCCTCCTTCCGCCGGTGATGCCACAGGCCCAGAGCCACCCCGGCCCCCGGCTCCTCTGCGGGTCCCGGCTCCGGCCCCGGAGACAAGGCGTGCCGCCCTCGCTCTCTGGCCGTAATTGTCCGCCCAGGGCCGCGCTGAGCGGAGTGAGACGCAGGGGAGGCCGTTTCCAAGGGGCGGCCGGGCGCTCGGAGGAGGAGGAGGAGGAGGAGGAGGAGGAGGAGGAGGAGGCAGGCACAGCCGCTTCGTGCCGAGCCTCCTCTGAAGGAAAGGAAATCACATTAATTTGTGTCCCCGAGTACAGCTCTTGTAATGCAGCTCCCGGCTGGGCAGGGAGGGGGGGAGAGAGAGGGAGGGAGAGAGAGAGAGAGAGAGAGAGAGAGAGAGAGAGAGAGAGAGAGAGAGAGAGAGAGACAGGGATGGGAGGGGGGAGGGAGTTATAGAGGGAGGGAGGGAGACAGGCATGGGAGGGGGGAGAGAAGGAGGGATGGAGGGAGGGACGGGAGGCCAAGCCAGGGACCAGGCTCTGGAAATGGGTCCGTTCTAAAGGAAAAAACATCGCTGAAACTGGTGTGGCTCAGTGGATAGAGCATCAGCCTGCGGACTGAAAGGTCCCGGGTTCGATTCCGGTCAAGGGCATGGACCTTGGTTGCAGGCACATCCCCAGTAGTGAGTGTGCAAGAGGCAGCTGGTCAATGTTTCTCTCTCCTCGACGTTTCTAGCTCTCTATCTCTCTCCCTTCCTCTCTGTAAAATATCCATAAAAAATTTTTTTTAAAAAAAGAGAAAAAACGTGAGGGCCCCGAAAGTCAGACCCACGGGGACGTGATTTTCTCAGGGACCGGGGAGCTGTCTCGGAGAGGGTGCCGGCCCCTGGCCCGATGGGGGGGATGGGGTTTGTGTAATGGCGCAGGCAGTGGGGTGGGGGTGAGGGTGGGGGGGTAGAGGCGGCCTCTGGCCTCTCCCCACAGGTGCGTGCTGCCGCGGTTCCACAATACACACGCACGCCCCGGCCGGTGTGGCTCCGCGGGTGGAGCTTCGGCCCGAGGGCTCAAAGGTCCTGGGTTCGATCCCCGGTCGAGCCAGGGCGCGGGCCCCAGGCTGCAAGGTCAGCCCCAGGCCGTGGCTGAGGGCCCACGCAGGAGGCGTGTCTCTCTCTGCCAGTGACGGCTTCTCTCCTTCGCTCTCTCCCCCGCCCTCTGCCGCTCTCTCTCAAAATCAATGGGGAAAAAAAATGTCCTCGGGTGAGGACGAGAAAAACAAACAAATAAACAGACAGGACACCATCGGCGGCCGGGCACGATGGGTCTGGGTGCCTGGAGCCAGGCCGACGCCGAGCAGTCCACTCAGAAGAACACCGAGTCCCACGCCTTCATTTATTTCCATTTAAAATAAAATGTTGTGGGTTTTTTTTTATTGATTTCTGAGCAGCAGGGAGAGAGAGGTAGAAACATCCGCGACGAGAGAGAATCACGGACCGGCCGCCTCCTGCCCGCCCCACGCTGGGGATGGAGCCCGCAACCCGGGCCTGTGCCCCGACCGGGAGTCGAACCCTGACCTCCTGGGGAATCGAACCCTGACCTCCTGGGTCCAAGGCGGAGCCCGCCACCTGGGCCGACCGCAGATGAGGACCCCACGGCTGTTGGGACGCCTCGGAGCCCAGCAGACGGGCCGGGGCCGGGCGTGTGTGTGACTCCGCCGGCTCCAGGGCAGGTCCCGGTGACCCTCCCACGGGGACACGGGCTCCTGCGAGATTTCCTGCCGCCTCCCGCCCCCTCCCGGCCCCGAGAGAGCCCTGCTGGTCAGAACGCGCTTCGTACAAAGACACTGGCTGTCCCTCCCTCCCTCCTCCTGCCCCGGCACCCGCCCCCGGCACTCGAACCCGCGCCCACCTGCTGCCCGGTGACCAGGGCGATGCAGCCCTCCTTGCCGTGCACCACCTGCCGGAAGAGGTGGTCCAGGATCAGCAGCTCGCTCCAGCAGTTCTGCAGCAGCTTCATCTGGTCGTCCACCTGCGGAGACACGGCCGCCGTGAGCCCCCGTGAGTCTCCGTGAAACCCCGCGGTTTTCTTAATTTTATTTCATCTTATTGGCTTTTCACAGAGAGGAAGGGAGAGGGAGAGGAAGTTAGAAGCGTCGATGAGAGAGAAACATCCATCAGCTGCCTCCTGCACCTTGGTGGCGGGCACCTCCCCAGTGGGGGGCGTGCAGGACACAGCTGATGGATGATTCTCTCTCATCGGTGTTTCTGACTCTCTCTCTCCCTTCCCTCTCTGTTAAAAAATCAATAAAATATATTTGGGGGGGAAAAATCACCGAAGCCAGTTTGGCTCAATGGATAGATCAGCCGTGGGCAAACCACGGCTCCGCGGGGGCCGGATCCGGCCCGTCCAGCTGTTCTCTCCGGCCCGCGGAGCCGAGAGAGCGGAGGAGGGTTCTCTTGCTCTCCCCTCCGCGCCTTCACCAGCAGCCCAAGAGGAGAGTGCCAGCATGGTCAGGCTGCTTTTGTGCCGGCCCTCTGGTCCAGTGTAAGAGCCCACGGTGGCCCTCGCGTCAAAAAAGTTTGCCCACCCCTGGGATAGAGTGTCTGCCTGGGGACTGAAAGGTCCCGGGTTCGATTCCGGTCAAGGGCATGGACCCGGGTGTCGGGCACATCCCCGGTTGGGGGGCGTGCAGGAGGCAGCCGATGGAGGATTCTCTCTCATCGACGTTCCTAACTCTCTCCCTCTCCCTTCCTCTCTGTAAAAAAAGAAAATATCAATAAAGTATATATTTTTAAAAATAATAATAATAAAGCAGCCGAGGCCCCAGCCCCTCGAAGGCGGCCAGGACGGTCCACCCTGTCCGTTTCTCTCGGCGGCGGCCGGCGGAAACTCGGAAACGCGGAAAGTCCGGAGCTCAGCACAATTTTTATGTCCGGGAGCCGGGCCGGGCCCGCCAGAAGCCGCCGCGGGCGGGCGGGCGGCCGGCGGGGCCATCGATCAGCCGGCGGCCGCGGGGCCGGGGCGCGCGGCTCCCCAAATGAAATAATATATCTCCGGGAGCCGATGCCCGCCGCGCGGCCGCGGGCCATACATCACCGCCGCGGCGCCATTAACCTTCCACCTGTTCCCGCGTCCTTCAGCCGGGGGCCTGCCCTTGGCGCCCGCCGGCCCCCGCGCCCCGCGCCCGCCGCACATCACTCAGGGGCAATGGACCGCGGGCGCTGACAGATGCCGGCCCGGCGCCGCGGGGGGGGCGGGGGGGGCTGCCGTTTGTCACCGCCAGCCGGCGACCTCGGTGACATCACGGGGAGGGAAGAGACCGCCGGCGGGATCCGAGATGGAGTCGGGGGGCTCGGGGTGCCGGGGACCCCAAGATGCCGGGATGGACAGAGACCGGGCCGGGCCAGGCTGGGGGGCCGGGAACCCCAGGACCCTGGGATGGACAGTGACTGGGCCGGGCTGGGGGCCGGGGGGCTTGGGCGTCGGGGACCCCGAGATATCGGGATGGACAGCTACCAGGCCGGGCTGGGGGCTGGGGGGCTCGGGGGCCCCGGGACCCTGGGATGGACAGCGACCAGGCCTGGCTGGGCCAGGGGGCTTCCTGGTGGAAATCTCCTCTGACCAGCTCCCAGGGCGGCCCCGGGGGGTCGGGGTCCGAGGGCCTCCCTCCGGTTGCCGGCTCCTGGGTGCTGCCGGGAGCGGCGACCCCGCAGGCTCGAAGCCTGGGGCAGGATCCACGGGCGGGTGGGATGGGAGCAACGCGGAAGGGAGCCCGGGGAGGGGGTGGGGGAGGCGGCTGGTTCACTGTCATTATTATTATTGTTTATTTTTTTAAAGGGTCAATTCTTCTGGAGCACATAATTCTATTTTTTATTATTTTTTAGAATATATTTTATTGGTTTTCCACAGGGAGGAAGGGAGAGAGAGCTAGAAACATTGATGAGAGAGAAACATCGATCAGCCGCCTCCTGCACGCCCCCCACCGGGGATGTGCCCGCCACCAAGGTCCATGCCCCTGACCGGAATCGAACCCGGGACCCTTCTGTCCGCAGGCCGGCGCCCTATCTGCTGAGCCACACGGGCTTCGGCGGGAGAGCCACATTTTTTAAACGTAAACGTCTCCCAACGCCACTTCCTCCTCCCACACTCGCCGGGGCCGTGGGGTTCTGCGAAAGAGCCGCCCTCCAGGGGCCAGAGAGCCGCCCGTGGCTCGAGAGCCGGGGTTTGCCCACCTCGGCGGTGCTGTGATGGAGAGCAGATACAAGGTGGGCAGCCTGCAGCCAAAAAAAAAAAAACAAAAAAAAAACAACCTAACAACAACAACAAAAAAACACAAAAAAAAGAAGGAAAAAAAAAAACCAAAAAAGCACAGGCAGCTCAGCATTCCTGGGCATGAATCACCACATTCCTCCGCTTCCGCAAACAGCCCGTCCGTCCGCCGGGAAGCGGCCGCGCGGGCAGCGGCAGCGACAAGTGGCCGCGCTCGTCCGGGGACATCTGTTTCCGACGCCCACGCTGATAGCGCCGCGCTCACGCCGGCTCACACCGCTGGACAGCCGGGAAATCCCAGCCCCCCAATCCCGGCTGGTTATGGGAAGGAGCGCGGGGAAGCCTCCTGCCCGCCCTGCTGGGAAGCCCGTCCCCCCCCTCTGTCCCTCAGTCCGTCCGTCCGTCCATCCCTCTGTCCGTCCCGGGGCTCAGGAGGTGCCGGGCCCAGGACCGGGGTCGGGGGAGCGCACGCTGCCACCGGGGACGTCATTTCTGAAGGAAAGGCGGCGGCAAAAAGAAAAAAAGAAGAAAAGAAAAGAGCCGAAACCGGTGTGGCTCAGTGGATAGAGCGTCGGTCTGCGGACTGAAGGGTCCCAGGTTCGATTCTGGTCAAGGACATGGACCTTGGTTGCGGGCACATCCCCGGTGGGGGGTGTGCAGGAGGCGGCTGGTCGATGTTTCTCTCTCATCGACGTTTCTAGCTCTCTATCCCTCTCCCTTCCTCTCTGTAAAATATCAATAAAATATATATTTTTTAAAAAAGGAGCCACAGCCGAAACCGGTTTGGCTCAGTGGATAGAGTGTCCGCCTGCGGACTGAAAGGTCCCGGGTTCGATTCCGGTCAAGGGCATGGACCTTGGTTGCGGGCACATCCCCAGTGGAGGGTGTGCAAGAGGCAGCTGGTCGATGATTCGCTCTCATCGATGTTTCTAACTCTCTATCCCTCTCTTTCTCTGTGTAAAAAAATCAATAAAATAAATATTTAAAAAATAAAATAAAATAAAATAAAAAAGGAGCCACAGGCGGCTCTCTGGCCCCTATGGGGTGGCTCTTCCACAGAACGCCACAGCCCGGGCGAGCCTGTGTGGAAGACGTGTCGTGAGGAGACGTTGACGTTTTAAACAACGTGGCTCTCCAGAGCCACGCCCGCCGTGGTGCTGTGGGTGTGTGGCTCCGTGGACGGAGGAGTTTGCCCACCGCGTGGCTGATACGCATGGAAATGCCGGGGATGGGGGAGGGGGTGATGGAGGTGGGGAAAGGGGGAGGCAGGCATTGGATGACAGGGGTGATAAGATGATGCGTTTCCTTGTTTTAAAAAATACCTTTTTACGGATGTCAGAGAGGAAGGGAGAAGGAGAGAGAAACATCCAGGATGAGAGAGGATTGTGGACCGGCTGCCTCCCGCACAGCCCACACACTGGGGATCCAGCCTGCCACCCCGGGCCTGTGCCCCGAGCGGGATCGAACCTGGAACCCTTCCTTCAGTCCCCAGGCTGCCGCTCTAGCCACTGAGCCACACCGGCCAAGGCTGTTTTGTTTTGTTAACTCCCTCCCTCCCCGGCCAGGCTCCCACCCCAACCAGGACCCGGGAGGAGCCCGCCACCGCAGTCCATGCCCTTGCCCGGAATCGAACCCGGGACCGGCTGCCCGCTGGGCCACACCGGCTCCGGCGAGGGCCGTATTTTTAAAAAAAAGCATTTCTAAAGGACGCGGGGACCCGGCGTCTAACGTATTGTTTACCTTGTCTGACATTGCGCGCGGGAGACGCTCGGGGGCCGCCGGGAGTAAATCACGGGCTGAGACAATCACAGAGCTGTCGGCCCGGGCGGGGGAAGGAATAAAACTTCTTCCCCGGGCGGAGGTCGCTCTGGCCCCCGAGCGGCCGGAGCGCGGCCTCCTCTGCGGGGACTCCCCTCCCCCGCGGGGGTGGGTGCAGGGGCGGGTGCAGGGGCGGCCTCGGCGAGTTCACACAGGCACCGATGTGTCCACTCCACGCCGCGTCCCCCGCATTGCCCCCCCCCCGGAAACCTCCCCACGCGGGACCGTCTCCACAGTGACGACCACCCCGACCGCTCGTGGAGAAATGCACCGAGCGGCCGGGCGAGGGTGGTCTCTGGACGCAACACCATCCGGCCACTCGGTGTCCGTCCTACAGAAGAAAAGGCTCATCTCACAGGCACATGGTCCCCTCGACCGGGAGTTCGACCAGCAGGCAGGCCGGCCGGCCGCCCACGTCCCCTCCCCCTGGCCAGGCTGGCCGGACCCCACCCGTGCACGAATGCATGCACCGGGCCTCTGACACACACACACACACACACACACACACACACACATACTGAGTGGCCACATTATTGTGTGTTCAGAGATCTCTCTCTCTCTCTCTCTCTCTCACACACACACACACACACACACACTGAGTGGCCAGACTATCGTGCGTTCAGAGATCACACACACACACACACACACACACACACACACACAGTGGCCACATTATTGTGCGTTCAGATCTCTCTCTCTCACATACACACACACACACACACACACACACACACACACACAGTGGCCACATTATTGTGCGTTCAGATCTCTCTCTCTCTCTCTCTCTCTCTCTCTCTCTCTCTCTCTCTCACACACACACACACACACACACACACACTGAGTGGCCCCATTATTGTGTGTTCAGAGATCACACACACACACTGGCCACATTATTGTGCATTCAGAGATCTCTCTCTCTCTCACACACACACATACTGAGTGGCCACATTATTGTGTGTTCAGAGATCTCTCTCTCTCTCTCTCTCTCTCTCTCACACACACACACACACACACACACACTGAGTGGCCACATTATTGTGTGTTCAGAGATCACACACACACACACACACACACACACTGTTCAGAGATCATGGGTGTCTTCGCTTTGATACATTCTTTGCAAACGGTAACAACAATGTGTCCTGTCGGCCACAGGAATCCACGGCTACTTTGTATCCCTTCTGCTCAGCAGTGCATGGGGGGGAGGGGGGATAGATAATGGGGGCTCCCCGTTGCTGCTGGCCCCCCCCATTCCTCCACCGGGAAATCGGGTGCGCCGATCTCTCCCCAAATCCCCTGCCGTCCCACCCGCCTCCTCGCCGAGCTCCCTGGCGGCCCAGGAGAAAAGGGGACCCGGCGGACCGACCGGGGTCCGGGGGGGGGGGGAGGCTGTGTCCCGGGCTCCACGCCCCCCTCACCACGCCCCCCGCCGCCTCCACAACCTGCTCGCCACCAAATAAGCCCACAAAAAAGCTGCCGTCGGGTAGGGGGGGGAGGAAGAGCCGGTGGCATTCCTCCTCACACCTCCCGCCCGCCCTCCCGCCCGCCCGGGGGAAGGAGGAAGCCGGGCCTGCCAGCGCAGCAAACAGGCCCGGAAAAGCATTTCCTCGGCAGAGACACTCGCCGATGCCGAGGCCGTTAACCCCCCAGGCCTCAGCCTGCCCGCTGGCCCGGGGTCCCGGGGGCCGAGGAACCGGGGGGCCGAGCTTCCCCCTTCTATTTCTGGACCCTCCTTTGTTCCCGGGGCCAAGAATAGCCCGGGCCGGGGCTGGGGGGGTATTTATAGCCCCCCAACCCCCACCCCACGGCCGGGCGGGCTTAGTCATTGATAGTTCCTGTGGGGGTTTAATCGTGTTGGGGTTTTTTTGTTCCTCTCTCTTTGTGTTGTGTGTGTTTTTTCGGACGCCTCACCTCTTCTGCCGTAAGGAGCGGCGCGGGGGCCCCCCTCGGAGTGTGTTCAGGAACAGACTGCCCGTAAACGGCGGCGTTTTGTTTTAAATTTAGGAGTCCTGCCTATATTTAGACCCCGGCCACCCATCCCAGGAACTAAAAATGGATTTCAATGGGGTGGGGGGTGAGAGGGGGGAAGAGGTGGGGAAGGGATGCATACCTAGGTGTTGTTTTTTATATATATATTTTTTGTAATTTATTTTTTATAGGTTTTATTGATTTTTTAAAAAAAATATATATCTTATTGATTTTCCACAGAGAGGAAGGGGAGAGGGAGAGAGAGCTAGAAACGTCGATGAGAGAGAAACATGGACCAGTTGCCTCCTGCACGCCCCCCACTGGGGATGTGCCCGCCACCAAGGTCCGTGCCCTTGACCGGAATCGAACCTGGGACCTTTCAGTCAGCAGGCCAACGCTCTATCTACTGAGCTACACCGGTTTCGGCTATTTTATTAATTTTTTTACAGAGAGGAAGGGAGAGGAATAGAGTTAGAAATGTCGACGAGAGAGAAACATCCATCAGCTGCCTCCTGCACGCCCCCCACCTGGGGACGTGCCCGCAACCAAGGCCCATGCCCTTGACCGGAATCGAACCTGGGACCCTTCAGTCTGCAGGCCGACGCTCTATCCACTGAGCCACACCGGTTTCGGCTTGTTTTTTGTTTTTCTTAAAAATATATTTTCATTGACGTCAGAGAGGGAGGGAGAGGGAGGGAGAGGGAGAGAGAGAGCTTGAAGCATCCACAATGAGAGAGAATCACAGACCGGCTGCCTCCTGCAGGCCCCCTACTGTGGGGGATTGCGCCCACAACTCGGGCCCATGCCCTTGACAGGAATCAAACCCGGGACCCTTCAGTCCACAGGCCGGCCGACGCTCTATCCACTGGGCAACACCAGCCAGGGCTCCCCACGGCGTTGCTATCCCACCGCCCGAGCCCCACACACGCCCCTGTGCCTCAGAACTGACCGCCACGCACCACCCCCGGGGCGGCCTGCTGCGATGTTGGGGTTCCCCCCCCCCCACTTCCCACCCCCGCCTCCTGCAGGGCCGTGGGGTGCGGCTCTGGGCCGTGGAAAAGCCGCCGCAGATGCAGGATCAGGGGAAGCTCCGGCTTCTGGGAGTTACCTCCTCCCCGAGCAGCTCCCGCCGGTGTGAAACGGGCCCACGGAAAGACCCACGTCTCTGCACCCCCTCTTTTTTTCGGGGGCGGCCTGCGGGGAACCCTCTTGGGGGTCAGCTTCGGCCGTGAGGGCCCGCAGGCTCGGGGGACCAGGATGGGGGGGCCAGGACCAGGGGGCAGGCGCCCCGTGTGCCTGGGTCTGGGCACGTGTGGCCGCAGCGCCCCGAGATCGGCCGGCCGGCGGGCAGGCGGGGGGCAGCGGGAGGCGAGGCCCCCCGGGGAGGGCGGCTCAGGCATCATCGCAGATAAAACACTCATTATTAGCAGAATCATCGATTCGCGTCCGCGGGACTCGGCGCTGGTTTTGTAGATAAATCCACGGATTTGTCCTCTAATCCCGACGCCGCCCCGGGCCCCGAGCCGCGGGCCGAGACGCGGGGAGAGGCCGCCGCCAGGAGGGTTCCCTGTCTCCCCCCCCCCGGAGACGGAGTGGGGGGCGCTCTTAAAGGGGCAGCGGGATGGAGGTCGGCTGAGGGGTCGCGGGCGAAGGCGGAGGGGTGGGAAATTGTTTTGAAATCGGTGGCAACGTTGTCAACGTGTGTGTGTGTGTGTGTGTGTGTGTGTGAGGGAGAGAGAGGGAGAGAGAGATGAGAGAATACTGGATCAGCTGCCTCCTGCACGCCCCCCACTGGGGATGTGCCCGCCACCAAGGTCCATGCCCTTGGCCGGAATCGAACCCGGGACCCTTCAGTCCGCAGGCCAGAAGCTCTGCCCACTGACCCACCCTGGCCAGGGAGGGCTTGCATTTCTCCGGGCACAGGGCTGTGCAGCTGTGTTCTCTTTGTATAATCATCACTGATCTCAGGGAGGAAGGGAGAGGGAGAGAGAGAGTGAGTGAGAGAGAGAGAGAAACGCCCAAGGATGAGAGAGAATCGCGGACCGGCCGCCTCCTGATCGCCCCCCACTGGGGATGTGCCCGCCACCAAGGTCCATGCTCTTGACCGGAATCGAACCCGGGACCCTTCCGTCCACAGACTGATGCTCCATCCACTGAGCTACACCAGCCAGAGCTCTTTTTTTAAAAAACAAACAAACATATTTTATTGATTTTTTTACAGAAAGGGAGAGAGATAGAGACTTAGAAACATCCATGAGAGAGAAACACTGATCAGCTGCCTCCTGCACGCCCCCCACTGGGGATGTGCCCGCCACCAAAGGTCCATGCCCTTGACCAGAATCGAACCCGGGACTCTTGAGTCTGCAGGCAGAGGCTCTAGCCACTGAGCCACACCGGTCAGGGCTGCAGCCCGCCTCACAGACTAAGGCTGAGGGGCCCCGGGGCAGCCCCTCGCTTTGGGGGGAGCACAGGGCTGACCCCCCTTCTCGTGGGAGCTGAGCCCTTGTCTATGGCCCCCCAGTGTCCTCCTCTGAGTTAAAAAAGCCATTCCCGTTTCCTTGGGCCAAATTAACATAAACTGTCTCACCCTTCCCGGGAGGCTCGGGGGCTGAGCGTCCGCCTAGGATCCAGGAGGTCCGGGTTCGATTCCCGGTCGGGGCACAGGCCCGGGCTGCGGGCTCCATCCCCCGTGTGGGGCGGCCGGTCCGTGATTCTCTCTCATCGTGGGTGTTTGTTTCTGTCTCTCTCTCCCTCTCCCTTCCCCGCTGAAATCCATAAAAATAATTTTTACAAAAACACAGGGGAACCTCGTGTTTCTCGAACCATCCGCTTCTCCACCTGACGGGCCCACCACACGTCCCCCAGGGGACAGAGGAGAGAAGGCGCGGGTTCGAGTCGGTTACCGCCGAGGAGGTCTCGGTGACTGGGCTGTGACTGTTTTCCTGTTATTCTGTCTTTATTATTTTTCCCCCCGGCTGCTTCTAATGATTGAAACGTTCTCGTCTCTCTCACTGTCCGCCACCTTTCTGTTTTGTTACCTCTTCGTCGGCACTGCGCCCCCGTGTCTGTCCCGTGTTCGCGGGCAGAGCCGGCAGCAGGGCAGACGGCGCTGTGCAGAAGGAAGGTCACGCTAGGAGGTTGTCGGGGTCTGGTTTCTGATGGGAAAATGGTTCGCTTTGCGGACAGCCTCCCGGGAGGAATCGGGGCCGAGAAACCGGTCCCCTCTGGAGGGAACTCTGCTCGGGAGGCGTCTGGTATAAAGGACCAGAGGAAAGCAGGTGTCCTTGCCTCCCCCTCCCTCCCAACACACACACACACACACACACACACACACACACACACACCGCTCCTGGCTGAGAGCCGGGCTGGGAGCCGGGGAATCCCTCAGGCCCGGCCGATCGCCTCTCAGCCCTGCGCTCTGCAGACACGCGGGCTCGGCCGGCCTCAGACGGGATTAATCTATGTGTGTGTGTGTGAGAGTGTGTCTGAGTGTGTGTGTGTGTGTGAGAGAGAGAGAGAGAGGGTGTGTGTGTGTGAGTGTGTGCATTCCTCCCGGGTCGGCACTGGTTCCCAGAACCCTCCGAGGACACCCGGTCTCGATAGGAGATGGAATGGAGGCGGCAGGTTCATTAGTGAGGGGGTGGCGGGGCGGTGTGTGTGAGAGAGTGTGTGTGAGTGAGTGTGTGTCTGTGTGAGTGAGTGTGTGTCTGTGTGAGTGTGTGTGTATGTGTGTTTGTGTGAGTGAGTGTGTGTCTGTGTGAGTGAGTGTGTGTCTGTGTGAGTGTGTGTGTATGTGTGTTTGTGTGAGTGAGAGTGTGTGTGTGTGTGTATGTGTGTGTCTGTGTGTGTGTGTGTGTGTCTCTGTGTATATATGTGTGTGTGTGTGTGTGTGTGTGTGTGTGTTGTCAAATCAATTTCGTGGGTCAGACCAGATTTTTTTTTAAAAAAAACATATGAAATAAACCAGACTCCAGCAGAATACAATAGAAAGTGTCCAAGTGCATAACGTGTACCGAGAAACTGATTGAGAGAGAGAGAGGGGTGGGGGTGGGGGGAGAGAGAGAGAGAGAGAGAGAGAGAGAGAGAGAGAGACTTGGTTCTCCAAGTTCTGGAGCAAACCCCGTCCAGCAGCGGACTTTACGGCAGGGCCGGCCTCTCGCTGCCTCGGACCAAGCGCCGTAAACAAAAGGAAGAGGAATTCCTCCCGGGAACGGGAACGGGAAGGCCGCCCCGGCGCTAAATTTAACTCCCGGGCCGAGCCCCCCGCTTCCTCCGCCCGGAGCCCCTTGGCCACGGGGTCCCTCCTTTCAAGGTGGGCCAGCGGGGGCGGGGAGGTCAAGGCCACCCTTCCTGCTGGGGGGCCCCCGGACCCCCAGAGGAGGGACCCCCAGAGGGACCCCCCAGGAGGGACCCCCAGAGGAGATCCTCTCCCCACTCCCCCCCTGTGGCTGGGCTTCACCTCGGCCTTTTATCGATTTCTTATTGATCCTTATGTTATGTGTTTATCGATGTCAGAGAGGAAGGGGGTTGGGAGGGGAGAGAGAACCATGGACCGGCTGCCCCCCGGCCCCCTGCACCTCCACACCTGGGGATCGAACCCGTCACCCGGGGCAGGTGCCCTTGACCGGAATCGAACCCGGCTCTGGCGAGCGCTGCCCACTGGGCCACACTAGCCGGGGCCTCCTCTTCCTTTTCCAACACCCTGGGGGCAGGCTGACCCCACGCGTGCGTCCCGCGGGGGCGCGGGTGATGGCTGGCCCTCCCCCCGGCCCTTCCCGGAGGTGTTTCTGTTTTAGCCAAAAATTAACCCGCGGGCCCCATAAAAGGACCTCACAGGCTGTTATCCTCAGGGGGAAGCCAAGGGAGCTGGTCCGGAGAGCCAGGAGTGTTTTCCCAGCATGCCCCGGCCCCCAGGAGTTTTCCCAGCATACCCCCTGACCCCTAGGAGTTTTCCCAGCATCCCCCCTGACCCCCAGGAGTTTTCCCAGCATGCCCCTGGTCCCAAGGAGTTTTCCCAGCATGCTCCTGGCCCCAAGGAGTTTTCCCAGCATGCCCCTGGCCCCAAGAATCTTCCCAGCATGCCCCTGGCTCCCAGGAGTGTTTTCCCAGCATGACCCCGGCCCCCAGGAGTTTTCCCAGCATGCCCCCGGCCCCCACCTGCGGCTCCGTCTACCTGTCTCCTTTCTCACGCCCCCCTTTCGGAATTGGGCAACCGAGAGGCCCCGTCCCTTTCCCTGCGGGTCCGTGAAATACATTTCTGCATCTTTATCCTTTTTCTGTTTGGTTTTGTTTTGTTTTTCAAAAAAATAGTAATTTGCCGAAACCGGTGTGGCTCAGTGGACAGAGCGTCAGTCTGCAGACTGAAGGGTCCCGGGTTCGATGCCGGTCAAGGGCACGGACCTTGGTTACAGGCACATCCCCGGTGAGGGGTGTGCAAGAGGCAGCTGGTCGGTGTTGCTCTCTCATCGGTGTTTCTAGCTCTCTATCTCTCTCCCTTCCTCTCTGTAAAATATCAATAAAATTTATTTAAAAACAAAACAAAAACAGAATCTTCCAGAGAGACTGCCCACTCCCCCCCCCCGCCCAGGCCCAGGGGCATCAGGCGGCAAAGATGCCACTGGGATCCCGGCTGGCGGCCCCTCTGCCCCCCTCTAATCTGAGCGTGTGGTTTCTCCTTCTCAACCTTCCTGGTGCCGCAACCCTTTAAAATACAGCTCCTCCTGCCGTGCTGACCTCCAACTGTAACATTTTCTTTCTTCTTTCTTTCTTTCTTTCTTTCTTTCTTTCTTTCTTTCTTTCTTTCTTTCTTTCTAATCTTTTAAAATATATTTTATTATTACTGAGAGGAAGAGAGAGGGAAAGAGAGTTAGAAACATCTACCCCGTTTCCCCGAAAACAAGACAGTGTCTTGTATTCATGTTTGCTCCCAAAGACGCGCTAGGTCTTATTTTCGGGGGATGTCTTATGTTTCCACGAAGAAGAATACGGCACACATTTACTGTTCAATGGAAATAAAGGACATGTATTGCCTGTCTACGGTACGGCGGTACGGTAGTTGTCAACACAAACCGGACACACTGTGAATCCTGGGGGCCTTATTTTCGGGGGGGGGGATGCCTTATGTCTCATGCAGAAGGAAACCTGTACGCAGGTCTTATTTTCAGAGGATGCCTTATTTTCGGGGAAACACGGTATAAGAGAGAATCACCGACCAGCTGCCTCCTGCACGTCCCCGCCTCCCCACTGGGGATGTGCCCCCCACCGAGGCGCATGCCCTTGACCGGAATCGAACCCGGGACCCCTCAGTCCGCAGGCCGACGCTCTATCCACTGACCCACGCCGGGAATCGAGCCCCGGACCCTTCTGTCCGTGGGCCAGCTCTCCCCCCACCGAGCCACACGAGCCGGGGCCGGGGGAGGGAGACGTGTCGCCTGTGCCCCAGACACACTCTCGGCCGTCGCAGCCCGGACGGACGCGCTTTTGTGTTTGGGCCGCCGAGAAGGGAGCCGCGTGGGGCTGGGTGGGGGGAGAGGGGACGGGGGAAGGGGGGGGCGGCCGAGGGCTCCCCAGCGCCCACAGAACGCTCCCCGCCAGCCCGGGCTGCGGCCGCGGGAAATGAAATAATTACGCCGTCGTTACACCTGGAATCCTTAGGCAAACAGGCCCGTGTTTACCGTGTAGCAACCCATTAGCCTCAGCCGCCGCCGCCGCCGGAGCGTGGGGGGCCCGGGGGCCCGGCCGAGCAGAGGAGACGGGCCCTCACACAGCTGCCCGACCCCCGGCCCCCGACCCCCGACCCCTGGCGGCCCCCCCAAACACAGCCGCCCCCCTCCCAGCGGGGCTGGCGCCTTCCGCCCCAAGGCAAGACAAACAGGCAGTAAATACCGACCCGGCACCTCCTGCTTTAGGGTCTGGACACAACGCAACGCTGGCTCCCCTCACCCCCCCCCCAAACCCCGTGTCCCCCCCAATTTGGAACGGGTCCTCTTATGAGAGAGCACACGCCTGGGTCCCGTGTCCTCACAAAGCTGAGCTGGGGGGCGCTGCGTGCCGGGGACACAACACAAACCCCGACAAACCCCCCGAATGAAGGAGAGGGGATCCGGAGCCGAGACGAAAACCACGATTGGACCTTCCTCGCCCGTTCCCGCCACGGCAAAGAGAAGCCCCGTCCACGCAGGCCGGCCCCGTGGCCAGCAGCCTCCTGCGTCCGCAGAGCCACATGTTTTAGACACAAACGCCTCCTAACTCCCCATGTCGGGCAAACTCCTCCATCCACAGAGCCACCTGCCCACGGCACCGCAACGGACGTGTCCCGGGAGAGCCACATCGTTTACACGTAGACGCCGTCTAACGCCCCACGCCGCAGCCCGGCGGCCGGCCACCTCCTCCGTCCACAGAGCCAACCGCCCACAGCACCACGACTGAGATTCCTTCAGAGAGCCACGTTTTCTCCCACACAGACACACACCCAGGCCGTGGCGTTTGGTGGAAGAGCCGCCCTCTAGGGTCTTGCGAACCGCGGTTTGCCGGCCCCGGGGCTGGGCCCTCGGGTCCTCCCAGCTCCTGAGCCCCACGCACGGCACCCACCGCAGACGTGGGCAGCCGGACGGGCCAGGAGAGAACCAGACGGACGGAGAGCCGGGGCTATGGGGGGGACGGGGGTGGACAGGGGTGGGCAGAGGGGCCAGGACAGAACCAGACGCGTGCCCGGCAGGCGGGCAGACGAAGAGCCGAGGCCGTCGGGGGGTTAGGAGGGACAGAGGGGGGACGGAAGGGGGTGGACAGAGGGTGGGGGGGGGGGGAGACGGGCCGTACCTTCAGCTCCCGGAAGAACACGCTGCTCCGGGCCCACTCCACGATGGAGAAGAGCGTCTGGTCTGCCATCTTGCACATGAGCCCGAAGGTGCTGAGCCGCTCGTGCCGGCCCCGCGCCGCCTGCTCCTGCTGCAGGCACGCCGCCACCTTGGCCTGCACCTGCGGCTCGTCCGGCTCGCACTTGAGCAGTTCGAGGATGAGGTGCGGGACCCCCCCGCCGCCGCCGCCGCCCGCGGGCGAGCCGGCCGCGAAGCCGCCGCCGTCCACGTACGGGTAGCCGCCCAGCAGGGACTCGGGGGAGCCGGTGTAGGGGTCGGGGTGCTCGCACTTGATGGCCCGGCTGGCGAAGGGGGCGTAGGGGGGGTACCCCTGGAGGCCGCCGCCCGTGCCCCCTCCTCCTCCTCCTCCGATGCCGCCGCCGCCGCCGTGGGGGGGCATGGCCATGCTGACCGGCGAGGTGACGAAGGGGCTGCGGTCGTAGTCCGTGGGGGGCAGCGCGGCGTGGCTCAGGGGGAGCCCCTTGGCGGCGGCCGAGTGCAGGCCCTGCAGGGCGGCGGCGGCGGCCGCGGGCGCCAGGCCCAGCTCGGGGGGCACCGCCGGCATGGACGCCGCCTCCAGCTTCAGGCCGTTGGCCCGGATCAGCGCCTTCTTCTGCTGCTTCAGCGCCCGGTCCCGCTTGTACATGGGCCCGAACTTGTTCCGGCCGCCCCGCATGCGGTCCGCCCGCACGGCTGCAGGGGAGGGAGAGGCGGGGGTGAGCAAAAGGCACGGACTGGGGTGGGGGGAGCTCGGGGTTGGGTCAGACACGCAACAAGGATCAACCCTGTGCGGCCCCCGGCCAGTGTTGCTCAGTGGGTAGCGCACGCAGCCTGCCAGACCGAAGGGTGTCCCTGGTTCGAAGCTGGTCAAAGGGCACGTCCCCGGGGTTGCAGGCTTGGTCCCCGGTGTGGGGGCCTGCAGGAGGCAGCCGATTCGTGATTCTCTTTCATCATGGATGTCTCTCTCCTCTCTCCCCCCCCCTCCTTCCTCCTCTCTGAAATCAGTGAACATATGAACTAAAGAAAAAGAACGAACCCGTCCATGTATAAATAAGTGGAGATACACATCAACGTCTCTCTCTCTCAAATCCAATCCATCAATAAGAATTAAAAGCTGAAACCGGTGTGGCTCAGCGGATAGAGCGTCGGCCTTCGGACTGAAGGGTCCTGGGTTCGATTCGGTCAAGGGCATGGACCTTGGCTGCGGGCACATCCCTAGTAGGGGGTGTGCAGGAGGCAGCTGGTCGATGTTTCTTTCTCATCGACGTTTCTAACTATCTCCCTTCTTCTCTGTAAAATATCCATAACAAATATTTTTTTTAAAAAATAAGGATTTTCTCCCGGACTCGAGGAACGCACGTCTGATCGCCACGGGCCGTCGTGTTTTTTTAGTTTTAGCAGAACCGAGCGGAGGGAAAGCTGGTGCATTTCAGACGCCTCGTCCAGACGGCCGCTCTCCCCTCCCCTCCCCGGTCCTGTCCCCTGTCCCAGGGCCGGGGGGGGGGGAGGGTCTGGGGCCGCGGCATCGAGCCCCCAGGCCTGTGGCCACGCGTCAGGAGCCAGCCGGCCGCCCCGCAGCCCGGCATGGCCGGGGGTCACGTTTTTGAGCTTTTTATCTCGGGATTAGGCCGGCATTAAAAATGCATGCTGGTCGCTGGGCCTCCAGACCGGGACCCGGAATATGGGAGGCTTTTCCTGGGGGCGGGGGGTGGGAACGTGTTGCATATTCAGCTGTTTGGTCGTTGCTGGTGGTGGGGGGGTGCCGAGGGCGCCCCGGTGGCTGGTGGGGAGAGAGCGAACTCCCCCCCCCTCTGCGGGGACAGGGGCGAGGCCTTCTTCTCTTGTTTAGGAAAACACACCGGCCCGGCCAGCCCGGCGGCTGAGCGTTGACCTCTGAACCAGGAGGCCGCTCGGGGTTCGATTCCGGGTCAGGGCACAGGCCCGGGGTGCAGGGCTCGATCCCCAGGAGGGGGCATCCGGGAGGCGGCCGATGGATGCATCCTCACGTGCATGCTTCTCTCTCTCTCTCTCCCTCTCCCAATCTATGAAATCTATTTTTTTTTTAAATTTAATTATTGCAGAGAGAAAGGGAGAGGGGTAGAGAGAGAGAAGCGTCCCGTGCTGAGAGAGAATCAGGGATCGGCTGCCTCCCGCACGCCCGCCCGCACTAGGGGGTGGAGACTGCAACCCGGGCCTGTGGCCTTGACTGGGAATCGAACCCGGGACCCTTCAGTCCCCAGGCCAATCAACGCTCTGTCCACTGCGCCACACCACGTAGGGCAAAATCTATTTTTTTCAAAACACACACACACACACACACACACATACACAAACACACACCACTAGTGCTTGCCACCTGCCAGCGACACGCATGACTCACTACTCCTTCTCTGTCTCGGGCTTCCTCTGGGGGAAGTCGGAGGGGGAGAGAGCGAGGACCGGGGACACGCCACCACACGCGTGAACGGCACAGGCCACCACACGCGTGAGCGGCACGTCATGTGTAGTAGCGGCCACGCGTTCGCTTTGCCGGCTCCGCTCTCTCTGCAAAGTGTCAGGAGGCTTTTAAGAGAGCGGGCGCGTGTGTCTCCTGTCTATGAGTCCTGCATTCTCCATCCTTCCTGCTTCTCCACTTTTTAAAAAAAAAAACAAAACAAAACCAGTTTCATTTTGCAGGCCCCGTCGCCGCCTTGAAAAGCCCTCTCCCGCCATATCCGAAACGACACCTTGCCCGAGAAAGCCCCTCTGACAAGTACGAGGGGTTAATCCCCGCTCGGGAATCACGTAATTGCTTGTCACGCTTACGACAAGCGTGCCTATTAAAAAAATAAAAGAAAAGAAATTCCATTCCGGCCGGCGTGGCTCCGTAGCGGAGCGTTGACCTGTGAACCGGGAGGTCGGGGTTCGATTCTCGGTCGGGGCACAGGCCCGGGTTGCGGGCTCCATCCCCGGTGTGGGGCGTGCAGGAGGCAGCCGGTCCCTGGTTCTCTCTCATCGTGGATGTTTCTCTCTCTCTCCCTCCCTCTCTCTTCCCGTCTGCAATCAACAAAAATATATTTAGGAAAAAGGAAAAAGAAAAAGATTCTAACCAAACTTTTGCAAGGACATTCTGATTTGAAAACTTTTAAAAAAAAGGCGTTTTCCCACATTCTTTTCATTTGTTCTCAGTCTCATGGATCGAGTCTCGCTTTCATCGGAACCTGCTTTTATTTTTAGAGTCAAATGCAGCTACTCCCCAAGCTAACAAAGAAATGAGGGCCTGACCGGTGTGGCTCAGTGGAAAGAGCGTCGGCCTGCGGACTGAAAGGTCTCAGGTTTGATTCGGGTCAAGGTCATGTACCTTGGTTGCGGGCACATCCCCAGTGGGGGGTGTGCAGGAGGCAGCCGATGGATGTTTCTCTGTCATCGATGTTTCTAGCTCTCTATCCCTCTCCCTTCCTCTCTGTTAAAAAAAAAAACCAATAAGATATATTTATAAAAAAATAAAAATAAAATGGGGGAGGGGGCGGAGGGCTGAGGCCTACAACTCTTTTAAAAATATATATATTTTTTTGCCAAAACCGGTTTGGCTCAGTGGTGGAGCATCCGCCTGCGGACTGAAAGGTCCCAGGTTCGATTCCGGTCAAGGGCATGTACATTGGTTGCGGGCACATCCCCGGTGGGGGGCGTGCAGGAGGCAGCTGGTCGATGTTTCTCTCTCATCGACGTTTCTGGCTCTCTATCTCTCTCCCTTCCTCTCTGTAAAATATCAATAAAATATATTTAAAAAAAAATATATACATATATTTTTAATTGATTTTTTACAGAGAGGAAGGGAGAGGGATAGAGTCAGAAACGTCGACGAGAAACATCGACCAGCTGCCTCCTGCACGCCCCCCACCGGGGATGTGCCCGCAGCCAAGGCCCATGCCCCTGACCGGCATTGAACCCGGGACCCTCCTGTCCGCAGGCCGGCACTCTGTCCATGGAGCCACACCGGTTTCGGCTACAGCTCCAGATACGAACTTCATTTCTTTTCTTTTTTCTGGGTGGACTTGACCGGGGCCAGAGTGAAACACAGGCTGTGCAGAACTCGGGTGTAGGCAGGAGTCTGACACCCGGGGACGCAGACGGGTGGATGGACAGATGGATGGATGGACGGACGGACGGACAGGCCCCTTACCCTCCAGCTCCATGCCCACGCCGGGCCGGGGGAGGGGGGGGGTGCGGACGGACGGACGGACAGATGGACGGGGCCTTACCCTCCAGCTTCATGCCGACGCTCAGGCACTTCTGGAAGCGGCAGTAGGGGCAGCGCTTGCGCTGGGTCTTGTCGATCTGGCAGCTCTGGTTCTCGATGCAGGTGTAGCGCTTGTTGTTCTGCACCGTGCGCTTGAAGAAGCCCTGGGGGCAGAGGGCAGAGGGCGGGGGTCAGAGGCCATCTCCCCTTCCTTCCCACTGCGGGGACTCCGCAGGGAATCCTGGCCTCGGACCCCGAACCACGGGGGCCCTTCCGAGGGTCTGAGGTTTTGTTTTCTAGTCTCAGGAGGCCCGCCCTCCCCCAAGAGCCCGGGGGGATCCACTGGCCTGGGAGGGGGGGTCTATTCCCCAAGCAATGGCAGCCCATCATGTGCGTGTGCGTGTGCGTGTGTGAGAGTGGGGGGGGGGGGATTTGGCTGGGTCCACACCGTTTCATCTCAAGGGTCCAAGGACACCTTCACGATGGCCTAGGTCTTCTCTCCCCCCCCCCCAGCCCCACACCCCACCCCGTCCAAGTCCAGAGAGGGGTTCTTGGGGTGTCTGATCCAATTCCAGGGACCAACGACAGAAAGAAAGAAGAAAGAAAGAAAGAAAGAGAAAGAAAGAAAGAAAGAAAGAGAGAGAGAGAGAAAGAAAGAAAGAAAGAAAGAAAGAAAGAGAAAGAAAGAGAGAGGAATAAAAGAAAAAAGAGAGAAAATCCAGTGGAAAACCTGACTCTCGGAGCGGCTTCGATCTCCCCCTCCCCAATGTCAACACGAGGTCGCTAAAAGCAAAAGGATTTGAAGAGTAAAAAAAAAAAAAAAGTAAAAAGTGGGGAAAATGTTCCTAATTCCACTGGAATGCGTTCCAGTATGAGAACTCTGCGTGTTTTTTTAAAATAGAAAAAAAAGGGGTAAGAAAGAAAGAAAAAAAAATGGAACCGATGGCAGCAGGCAGAGCGCCGGGACCCAGGCTGCACCCCAGGCTGAGTGGGTCCCTGGGGTTTCGCTCAAAAATTAACCCCACGGCCGAGAGCGCGGCTCCATCCTACAGCATCTGGGGTACGGGGGTATGGGGGCGCCTCGGTCTTTCTGCCTGTCCTCCGGGCCGGAACGAGGAACACTCCTGCTTTGTGTCCGAGAAGCAAGCGTTTTTTTGTGTGTGTGTGTTGAATTTTGTTTTTTCCTGGCAGGGGTTTAAGTCATTGTACCCAGCTCTCTGCTTTAAAAAAAAGAAAAAGTTGGAAAACAGCGAGTATCCCGCGGACAGAGAAGACGCCGAAGAGGCAGAGAGGAGATCCCGCGCCCTCCCCGCCTTCGCGGCTCCTGTATTTATGGGAACAGCTCTATCGCCGCCGCGGGAAGACCAGGCCGGCGCCCCCCCCCCCCAATATATATATATAAATTCCCGGGGATCCCCCACGACTATTCGGGGAGTAAATCAGGGTGCGGACGTTTATGTCCGCCGGAAATGAATGCCCGGCCCCCGAGGGCGGGCGGGCGGCGGCGGCGGGCGAGCTACAAGGTGCTCCGGAGCCGCTTTGTCACCGCGGCTCCCCGGGGGCCGCGGCCCTTAACCGCCGATAAGTCACGGCGGATCGATCGCCGGGGGCTGGCCGCCCGGGAGGCTCCGGCCGCCGCGCCATAAACCATCGGGGAGCCGCGAGGCGGGAGAAGTTTGCTAAACGCCACCGGCTCCCTCGCCCCTCGAGATAAAGGAGACACATGTGTCTGAGGATCATCTCTCTCTCTCCGGGACGCTCTCCTCTCTCTCTCTTTCTCTCTCTCCTCTCTCCTTTCTCATTTTTCTTTTCTTTCTCTTTTTTAAAGTTGAGTCTTGAAATAAGTTGAGTCTTGAAATAAGAATAAAAGACGGTCTGGCCTGTTCGGCCTGAAGGAGTTGAGGGGGTGGAGGGAGACACGGGGGATGGGGGGACGGGAGGACGGGGACACAGGGGGACGAGGGGATGGGGGGACGGGGGGGGGGGACAGGGAGATAGGGACACAGGGGGACGGGGAGATGGGGGGACGGGACGGAGCCCCACCTTGCAGCTCTCGCAGGTGAGCAGCCCATAGTGGTAGCCGGACACCTTGTCCCCGCACACGGGGCACAGCTCCTCCAGGTCCTCGTCGTAGGAGTAGTTCACCATCTTAAACGGGGACGCTGGGAGAGGAGAGGGGGGGAGAGAGAGAGAGAGGGGTGCGCGGCCTCGGTGAGTGTCCCAGGCCGCTCCCCGCACGCCCGTCTGTTCCCATCCCGGTCCCTGGCCCCATCCCCGTCCCCATTTCCCCGACCCCGTGTCCTGGTCCCGGTCCCCGGTCCTGTCCCCATCCTCGTCCCTGATCCTTGACCCGGTCTCTGTCCCCGTCCCCGTCCTGGTCCCCAACCCCGTGTCCTGGTCCCGGTTCCTGGTCCTGTCCCCGTCCCGACCCTGGTCCCCGTGTCATCCAAGTCTCCAACCCTGTCCCACGTTCCCTGTCCCTGTCCCTGTCCCCGTCCCGGTCCTGGTCCCGATCCCGGTCCTGGTCCCGATCCCGGTCCCCCGTGCCTCCGTCCCCGTCCCCTGTCCCATCCCCGTCCCCGTCCCCGTCCCCGTCCCCGTCCCCGCGGGCAAAGTCCACCCGGAAAGAGACAAAGTGAAAAACTAGGTTGTGCCCGGGAGTTCCTCCCAGAACTACCCGGCAGCCAGAAAGCCAAACATCTTAAAAAATTAAAAAAAGTGCATATATACATAGTTTTAAATTTTTAAAAAAGAACTCCCAAGTCTCCCGCGGAACATTCCCGCACCCAAAGCCGCCGGCAAAGCTGCTGCCCTTCGAGCCACCGGGAGACGCCGCTCCGGCTCCGGTTCCTTCCCTGCGGCTCTCCGTCCCCTGCAGACGGTCCCCTTTCCCCGGGGGACCGAGGGGGGTCCCCCGAGCCCCCAAAATCCCGGAGGGAGTCAGCTGCCTGCGCCTCGCCCGAGGGGCGGCCCCGGGGCCAGGCCCGCGGCCCAGCCGCTCCAGCTCCGGCCCCCAAGCCCGGTTCGGTTCCGAGCAGCCAGAACCCCCAGGCCCGGGCCCCCGGGGCGGGGAGGAGGCCGGGGCACCGCTCTCCGGATCCGGACACTTTCCTGTCTCGGCTCCGGCCTCTGCCCACCCTCCCGGCGCCCGCGAAAAGGGAATCAAAGAAAAGTCGGTCCTTTTCATGTGAAATTTTTTAAAAAAGGGGAAAGAGACGCAGCCCAGGGACCGGCTGGCTCGGCCGCCGAGCCCGGGACGCCCTAACCTCACAGGGTTTCCCGCCACCGCACCCCCTGGCCCCCCACATTCCCCCGAGATCGCCCCGAGGCCGCCCCGGGTTGAAGTCCAACCGAGACCGGGCCGCCCGGCGCGTCCGCCCCTCGTGCAGCCGGGGGTTCGGGGTGTCCCAGGTCCCGGTGCGGGGGGGGGGGTCCCCAGACGGTACCTGGTCCGGCCCGGCCGGCCCCGAGGCGCCCACGTCCACGCGCGGCGGGAGCGCACGGGCCGCGCAGCCCCGGAGCCGCCGCTGCGCCCTGCGAACCCCCGGGGCGCGCGCCCGCCGCCCGCAGACACCCGCCCCGTTTGTTTTAGGTTAATCAGTGGCGGTTGCGGGGGGCGGGGAGCCCGGGGCCGGGGTGGGGTGATGGGGGGGGGGGTGGGGAGCCGGGGAGCGGGCAGAAGTTTCCTGATTTGTTTGCCCAAAAGGAAGGAGGAGCGGCCGGGGGGGCCCCCCTAGTCCCGGGGCGCTGGCCGCTCTGTCACCCGGGGCTGCCGCCGGCCCGCGGCTTGCTTTTGGGGTGATTTTTTCTCCCCTCCTTTCTCTCTTTCTTTCTTTTTCTTTCTTCCTTTTAAGTCAAGTTTTTTTTTTTCTTTTTTAAGGAAAAATTCCTGTAAGGAGCCGGCGGGCCCAGCCAAGGGCATTTGGGGAGGAGGGTGTCCCCGCGGCGCCCCGCTCCGCGGATTCGGGGCCGGCGCCGGGGCCGGAGCCGGAGCTGGAGCCGGACAGAGTTTAGGACGGAACTTGGGGGGAAAGGGGATCCCTCAGGGCCCTCGCTTCGGGGTTGAGGACCGGGGATTGGGGGAACGGGGGCGGGAAGGCTGGAGGATTTAGGCCCCGCGTCTCCCCTGCAGCCCCTGCCCATTCGAGGCGCGTTTTTGGGGGGACCCGGAGGCAAGCGCGCCGCCGCCGGCCCCCCGGTCTGTCCTTCCAGCTCCCGGATCCCCGACCAAGTTAACCCTGACTCCGCGCCCACGGGGTCCGGGGGAGACTCGGGGGTCCCGCACCCAGAATGCCGGGGCCGGGCTGGGACGGGGACCCCCCTTAAGCGAAAAGGCGAACGCGGAGGCCGCGCGGGGAGAGGCGCCGCTGTGCCCGCCGCGCGGGGCGGCCCTGGGCGCCCCGGGAAGCGAGTCCGCGGCGGGGGGCGCGGGGGTCCCCGTCTGGACAGCGCGGAGGGACCGGCGGGGCTTGGGGGGCCGGTGGAGAGGGTCCCCCGCTCCCCAAGTGGAGCGCGCGGCGCGGACCGGGACGCATTCCCGGCCGAGAGCGGAGGTCAAACCCGGGGACGCGGCTCCCGGGCCCCGGAGCTCCGCCCGCGCGGAGCGGCGCTGCCCGGCGGCTTTTGGGGAGCCCGGGGCGCCCCCCGGGAAGCCAACTTTCCCCCCCACCCGAGGCCGCCCCTCTCCAGCTCCACGGAGGGAGCGTGGCCGCGGGGTCCCCTCCCGCCTCCGGGCCGCCTCCGCGGGTCCCCCCGGAACGCGCCGGGCCGGGACCGGGAGCAGAACCTCCCCTCCGCGCCCCGAGGCGGCCGAGGGTCCCCGGTCGCCTCCGCCACGCCGACCCCCCCCACATCTCCACCGGGCGGGGGACCCCCGAAACCAGCGGGGACGGCCTTTTGGGGGGACAACCGCGTCCCCCCTGCAGCCCACCCACCGGCGGGGCGCGGCGGCCTCGGCCCCGGGGCGCCCCCCGCGCGGCCGGGCACCGCGGAGCGAACCGGGGCGCCGCCGCCCGCCCCTCCGCGCGCGGGGCCGGCTCGTGGGGAGACCGCGGGGACCCGGCCCGCGAGGGGCAGTTCTCCTTGGCGACCCGGAGCCGGGAACCCTCGGCCCTCCCGCCCCCTCCGCCCGGTGCACCCCGAGCCCCGCTCCCAGCTGCGGTGAAGATGCGGGTCCCCCAACTCCCCGCACCCCTGGCAGCGCCCCGGGGGGACCGCGCGGAGCCCGCGGCCGGGGCTGCGTTTGCTTCCGCAGCTCCGCCCGCTCTTCCCAGCGTGCCCGGTCCCCGGGGCGCGCACCTGGGGGTTGGGGTGCCCCCCGCTCTGCACCCGGACCCCCTAAGCCTAGCCTTGAGGGGTCCCCCGGTTCCTCCTGGGGGTGCCTGTCCCGGGCACGGGGCGCCTCACCTGAGCGCGCACGGGTCGCGGGCAGCGGGCACCCTCCGTCCACCGTCCACCGTCCACCCTCCGCTGCCCCCGGGGCCGGAGCGCTCGGCGCTGCTCGCTTCTCGGGTTCGAACCGAGCGGAACCGAGCGGCCCGGCCCGGAGGGAGCGCCCGCCTCGCCCGGTGCCGGAGGCAGAAACTTTGGCGGCCGGTCCCCCCGCCTCCCCGGACACCCCAACACCCCAATCCTCCCATCCCCCGCCCCCCAAAGCGCGGGGACCGCGGGGGTGGGGGGACCCGCTCACCTTGCATGGTCCCCGGCATCTGGCCCCGGTCCCCGTGCGCCCGCGCCAGGCCCAGCGCCTCCGCCTCCACTTTGGGCAGCATGGCCCGGCCCGGGGTCCGGGGAGCCCCGCGCCCGGGGTCCGGGGCCGGCGGGGGGGACCCGGGGGCGTCCGGAGGGGTCCGCCCGCCCGCCCGGTCCCAGGCGCGATCCCCGGGCCGCCTCCGGGGCTGCGAGGCCGGGGACCCGCGCCCGGGCCGGCCCCGCCGCCCCCCGGACCCCGGACCCCGGACCCCGGACCCCGGACCCCGGACCCCGGACCCCGGGCCCCGGACCCCGGACCCCGGACCCCGGACCCCGGACCCCGGGCCCCGGACCCCGGACCCCGGACCCCGGGCCGCCGCCGGAGGAGGAGGAGGCGGAGGCGGAGGCCGGGGAGGCGCTGGGGACGCGGCGGCCGGGCGCGCGCGGGGCTCCGCTCGGCGGAGGCGGAGGAGCCGGGAGAGGCGGCGGCGCCCGGGGCGCGGAGTCCGGACCAGCCGGGCAGGGGCGCCTGGCTCCGGCGGCTCCCCGATCCGCTCCGGGTCCGGGTCCGGTCCGGCTCCGGGTCCCTCCCCGCCGGCCCCTCCCGCTCCCCGGCGCGGGCGGCGGAGCGCGGGGCGCGCCAAGTTGCAGCGCCGGCGGCTCTCGCTCCGGCCTCCGCCCGCCTCCTCCCTCCTCCCTCCTCCTCCTCCCTCCCTCCTCCTCCTCCTCCCTCCTCCCTCCTCCCTCCCTCCTCCCTCCCTCCTCCCTCCCTCCTCCCTCCCTCCTCCCTCCCTCCTCCCTCCTCCCTCCCTCCTCCCTCCTCCCTCCCTCCCTCCTCCCTCCTCCTCCTCCCTCCTCCCTCCTCCCTCCTCCCTCCTCCTCCTCCTCCTCCTCCTCCCTCCTCCCTCCTCCTCCTCCCTCCCTCCTCCCTCCTCCCTCCCTCCTCCCTCCTCCCTCCCTCCCTCCCTCCCTCCTCCTCCCGGGGGCCGGGCCTTCCGCGGGCCGCCGGCGACCTCGGCCTGGGCGGCTGGAGCCGGAGCCGGAGCTGGAACCGAGGGGAGGAGAGGGGGAAGGCAGCGGAGGAGAGAGGGGAGGGGGTAGGGGTGGGAGTGGGGTGCGCCCTGGGTGGGGGTGGGTGCGCCCTGGGTGGGGGTGGGTGCGCCCTGGGTGGAGCCCGCACGCCCACCGCCAGCAGCACCCCGGGGTGGGGAGGACCCGGGTGGAGGTGGACGTCAGGGGGCCGCCCCGGGCCGGGGAGCGCGTCTGCCGCCTCCACGAGGCATCCCGCCCGCGTGGTGCCCGCGCGCCGTGGCGAGGCCGAGCCCCCCCGGGACCGCCGCCTCGCCCAGGGTCCCCTCCGCCGCGGGGAGTTAGGGGGGCAGCCGCCCCATCTCTCCCCTCCCCTCCCCTTCCTCCCGGCATAGACCCCCCCCCCGTCTCCTCTCTCCCCTCCCCAGCCCGGGACACGCGCGCCCTAAGTTCCCCGGGAGCCGCGATCCACGCGCGGGGCGCACTGGTCGGCCTGGACTTGGCTTTTTTCTTTAATTTTGTAAAAAAAAAATGCATATTTTGGAAATTGAGGGCAGAGAGGATGGGAGAAGGAGAGCGAGAGAGAGAGAGGGGAGCATCCTCGATGGGGGAGACGCAGGGGTGGGCTGCCTCCTGCGCGCGCCCCCCACCCACCGAGGACGGAGCCCGCCACCCGGGCCTGCGCCCTGACCCATGACCCGTGACCTCCTGGGTGCTAGGTCCACGCGGGACGCTCAGCCACGGAGATGGGACTGTCCCGGTCCGTTCCGGTGTCTCTGGTGGGACCCGCGGGGAGGCCAGGAGACCAGGAGGCCGGGCGCTAGCTACCAAGTTGCAAAGGCCCATCCAAGACTTAGGCCTTGTCCGCGGGTCTCCCCGGCCACCCGCCCGCCCAGCCACAGGTGACAGGTTTCCAGATCTCACCCCCAGGGGAGAAAAGGCAGCACCCCACTTTTTTTGGGGGGGAGGCGGGCTCCCCTGAGATGCCTCCAGGGTGTCTGCTCCGAGGCGAGGCGGGCCCCCACCCCAGTCCAAGCCACAGGGGCCGGATCTGAATTTCCAAAGACCCGAATGGGCGGTAAGTGGGCGGCGGGGAGGGTCACCCGTCCCAAGGCCCCCCCACCCGCCTGCCTGCCTGGGAGTGGGGGCGGAGGGGCTGAGGCCCACCCCACTCCCTGCTCCGCACCATCCACTGGGATAGGGATGGGGTGTCCACCCGTACCCCCCTCCTCGGCCCCCTCCCCGGCCACGCGTGGCCCTCTGCACGGCGTGTATTCACTCCGGACTCTGCCACTGCAGCCTCAGGGTTCACAGGAACATGTACACTGGGTGGTGGGGTGACGGGGTGGGGGTGGGGGGGCTGGCCGCTAGGTCTAAAGGGGGGACGGGCCGGAGGTGCCAACATCGGGGACCTTGCGGAGGCCCAGATGTTGCTGAGGCTCAGCTGGGCCTGCCAACCCGCTGTGGGCAGCGGCGGCCGCAGACTGGAGGCTCCAGGATCCCAGGGAAGGAGGAGCCGGCCTCACCCGCTGGGTGTGGCCCAGGGGCTGAACTTTGACCTCTGGACCCTGCGGTCCGCGGGGTGGTGGGCTGGGTGCCCAGGGGGCCCGGCAGGGGGCAGCCGGTCCGGGATTCTCTGTCCTCCTGGGTGTTTCGGGCCCTCGCCCCCTCTCCCTCCCCCTCCCCTCTCTGAGGTCAATGGAAATGGGGCAGAAAAAGGGGAAAGAGGCAGAAGGGAGAAAGAAGCCTGGGGTTCTGAGAACCAGCACCCCGAAGCCGCGCGTCTCCCACTGGGCGGCCAGGGAGAGAGGCGAGGGCGCACCCACCTTCTCCCAATCCCGGGGGGCGAAAGGGGAGGGGGGCCCCAGAGGGGGCGGCGGTCCAGGGGGCGGGGAGGCCTCCGAACCGGGTCCGGGCCCGCCTGGAGGCTGCGGCGCTGAGACCGAGACCCACCGGAGCCCCGGCTGGTTCAGGAAGACACACGCCTTTGGGGGGCGGGGGGGGCGGTTCGGGGGGCGCAGACCCCCATCCCCCGCCGGGTCACCGCCCCCTGGATCCGGGCACACTCAGCGGTTCTGAGTCTCCTCCCTGCGTTCCCCACCCCCCCCAGGCCTGGGGCGAACCCCCTCCCACCTCCCCTCCCTCCCTCTTCCTCCTCCTCCCTCCTCTCCCCTCCCACCCCACCCCGTCCCCCCAGGCCTGGGCGAACCCCCACCCTCCTCCCCTCCCTCCCTCCCCTCCCTCCACCCCCTCCTTCCCTCTTCCTCCTCCTCCTCCCTCCCCCCTCTCCTCTCTTCCCCCCCCAGGCCTTGGGCGAACCCCCTCCCCTCCCTCCCTCCCCCCCGCCCCCCCAATCTTTCCGGACACGCAGGCCTCCTGGCCCCCTCGGGGTGCGGGCGGCGCTGATTGACGGCCCCGCAGCCTTGAGGAGCTGCCGGCAGGTTCCTCCCGCGCAGCCCAGCGCCGCCCGCGGTGCACCCACCCGGGGGCTGCAGCCGGGGGTCAGGCACCCCCTCTTCCCTCCGCGGGGACCCCCCTCCCCATCTCCTCCCGCCCGCAGCAGCCCTGCCCTTCACCCCGGCTCCGCTGCCTGAGCCTGAGCCCGCAGGTCCCCGAGGCCGGCCTGGGGGACCCCCTGCCCCCATGCCCGGGTCTGGGGGGGGAGAGGGGGTCGGGGGGGGGAGCCTGGCACGGAGCCCCCTCCCCCTGCACACTTGCCAATCTGCATCCTCGGAGCGGTGCCTCCGGCCTCCCCCTGCCCGCTTTCTGGGGGTTTTGGAGAAACCCCTGTCCTCCCAGCTCGGGGCTCCCTCCTCAGCCCCTTCCTCCTCCTCCTCCTCCTCCTCCTCCTTCACCTCCTCTTCCTCCTCCTCCTCCCCCTCCTCCTCCTCCTCCTCCTTCTTCAGAGAAATCTCCACCAGAAATTTATCAGCCCATGGCCTCGGGCCACCGTGACCCCGCCCCTCCCCCAGGCCAGCCCCGGGGCGCTGGGCCCTCCGGGAAAGTGAAGTTCAAGGGGAACCCCCCTCCCCCACCCCCAATCCCGGGGGGCTGGGTTTTAAGTAAAGACACTGGGTTTTTAGTAGAAGACACTGGGTTTTTAGTAGAAGACACTGGGTTTTTAGCAGAAGACACTGGGTTTTAAGTAAAGGACACTGGGTTTTGCCGAGGTCGGTGTGGCTCAGTGGTAGAGCATCGGTCTGCGGACTGAAGGGTCCCGGGTTCCATTCAGGTCAAACGCCGGGTTTGCTGGCTCAGTCCCTGGTGAGGGGTGAGGGGTGTGCCGGAGGCAACTGATCCATGACTTTTCTCTCTCCCGGACATTTCTCTATCTTTCTCTCTCCGTCCCTCCCTCCTTCTCTCTGAAATCAATAAAGATCTATGGAAGATAACCTCACCCAGACTCCACCCTCCCCCCCCCCTCTCAGGGTGTCCCACCCGGCTGGCCCCAGAGCCCCCAGGCCCCCGCCCCACCCTCCCTGTGGGATGGAAAGAGGGAGGCTGAGAATCCTCCACCTCCACCCACCTTAATCCCCAGACGCCTCTGGGAAGACACCCACCCACCGGGTCACCTCCCCTTTCCTTTGGGCCAGCCCCTCCCTCGGGGACCTCCAGCCCCTCCCTGAGGGACGGAGCCTGGGTGTGGGAGCCGCACTCCCGGCTCCTGTCCCCAGCTCAGGCCCCCCACAAGCTGAGGGGCCCCCAAAAGCCAGCCGCGGGGCCTCGGGGTGCTGTCTTCACCAGTAAAGGGGTTGACAAGCCGGTTGTAGGGTGGGGCCAGAGAGAGCCAGGCAGGCCGCTGTGGGGCCAGGCTGGCTCTCCTTTGCTTCTCCCCCCATTAGCGTCCCCCAGTCTCTCCATAAGGAAACTGGGGGGGAGGAAATCAGTCCCCGAAGGTGCCAACGTCCCATGCAGGCCTCACGGGCCAATGACGTCACCCGCAGCGGGAACTGTGGGCCAATGACGTCACCCGCAGCTGAGACTATGGACCAATGACGTCACCCGTAGCCGAAACTGTGGGCCGATGACGTCACCCGCAGCTGAAACTGTGGACCAATGACATCACCCGCAGCCGAAACTGTGGGCCAATGACATCACCCGCAGCTGAACTGTGGGCCAATCACACTAGCCGCAGCTGAAACTATGGACCGATGATGTCACCCGCAGCTGAAACTGTGGGCCAATCACATCAGCCGCAGCTGAAACTGTGGGCCAATGACGTCACCCGCAGCTGAACTGTGGGCCAATGACGTCTCCCGCAGCTGAACTGTGGGCCAATGACGTCGTCCACAGCGGGAACTGTGGGCCAATCACAGCAGGCCGACGCTCTATTCGCGCGCGGGGGGCGATTGGAGAGGACGGTCTCTGGGGGGGGGAACCCCAACTTCCCCGTCGCGCCTGTCCCCTTGCGCCGCCCCCGGCCCCAGCTGAGCGCCCCCCAACCCCGAGTCCCCACTGCACCCCTGGCAGATGCCACCTGGAGGGCCGCGTGGCCGGCAAAACACACTCACTCACACACTCATACACACACACACACTCATACACACACGCATACACACTCACTCACATACACTCATACACACACATATTCACACACACACACACTGATACACTCACACACACTCACACACAATCACACACACTGACACATTCATACACACACACTCATACACACATACACACATTCACAGACACACACACACTCAGACACACACTCACACATACTCTCATACACACACTCACTCACACATACATATTCACACTCACACTCACACACACTCTCTCACACATACACTTACACACACACACACACTCATACACTCACACTCACACACACTCATACACAGACACTCATACACTCACACACACTCACTCACTCACTCACACACTCACACCATTCCCAATCACTCCAGGCCTCCCGGCCGGCCCAGCCCACACCCCTCCCTTCCTCTATCTGCAGAGCCATCAGCACCCCCCGCGCCCACACCCACACCCCAGGGCCGAGCCCCGTGTTCCTGTCCCGGAGGGCAGGGCGCCTTTCCCGGTAACATTTCCTCAATTGCCTCACTCCAGGGTGCAGCGAGCCCATAAAAACCGCAATCACTGCGGCCGCGGCTCCGCCGGTCACCTCGCCAGCCCGGGGTTCCTCCCCGCTGTCCCCCCGGGGGGGTCAGGCCCTGGGGTCCGCGGGGAACCCCCCGAGAAAGCCCAGCAGAGGGACTGCAGGAAAGGCTGGTCCCGGCCCCACAAACGGGACAGGAAGAGAGTCCCC
The DNA here is from genome assembly GCA_963924515.1 of Vespertilio murinus. Taxonomy (NCBI): domain Eukaryota; kingdom Metazoa; phylum Chordata; class Mammalia; order Chiroptera; family Vespertilionidae; genus Vespertilio; species Vespertilio murinus. Next base: position 1,021,724 of record OZ004721.1, on the reverse strand, counting down.
CTTCCAAGCGCTGGGCCCCGACAGACCTCTGGACCCACATTCCCTGTCCCCCCCCCCCTCCCCACCCCTTCTCCTTCAGGACTGATCGGACGCTTGTGACTCTGTCTCTTCCCACGGACATCAGCTTTCTGCACTTAGAGTCACGACAACAAGACGTGGCACGTTCTTGAGAAAAGCGAAGACGGCCGAGACCGGTGTGGCTCAGTGGATAGAGCGTCGGCCTGCAGACTGAAGGGTCCCGGGTTCGATTCCGGTCAAGGGCATGTACATTAGTGGCGGGCATGTCCCCGGTAGGGGGTGTGCAGGAGGCAGCTGGTGGATGTTTCTCTCTCATCGATGTTTCTAGCTCTCTATCCCTCTCCCTTCCTCTCTGTAAAATATCAATTAAAAAAAATATATATATATATATGAAGACAGCACCCTATCCCTTCTCATCCATAAAGGCTGTTATGTTTTTTTGCATGACTTTATTTGCCAGAAAATCCCCCCCCTTTAAAAAATATATTTTATTGATTTTTTTACAGAGAGGAAGAGAGAGGGATAGAGAATTAGAAACATCGATGAGAATCATCCATCAGCTGCCTCTTGCACGCCCCCTACTGGGGATGTGCCCGCCTCCAAGGTACATGCAACTTGACCGGCATCGAACCCGGGACCCCTCAGTCCGCAGGCCGACGCTCTGTCCACTGAGCCACACCGGTTTCGGCAAAAAAAACCCTTTGTATAGAGCGTGGGCAGCGAAGGAGACACCCTCCTGTGTGTGGCTTGAAACCTCACCGATGACGTTGGAAGGCGAACCCCCCAAAAAGGGTGACCGGCCCCCCATGGCTCCATATGGTTACTTTCTTTCGAGTTGTTCCAATTCCAGCGTGTTATTTTGGGTGAATGAAAAAAAAAATGCATCAGGAGCCGAAACCGAAACCGGTGTGGCTCCGTGGATAGAGCGCCGGCCTGCGGACAGAAGGGTCCCGGGTTCGATTCCGGTCAAGGTCATGGACCTGGGTTGCGGGCACATCCCCGGTGGGGAGCGTGCAAGAGGCAGCTGATGGATGATTCTCTCTCATCGATGTTTCTAACTCTCTAGCTCTCTCCTCTCTGTAAAAAAAAAAACCAATAAAATATATATAGTATTTTTAAAAAATGTATCGGGAGATATTGGGGGTGAAATGGAAATGCGTACATATCCCCCCGGCTGCAGGGAAATGATCTAGGCTAACAGACGGATTATCCAAAACCAGTGGGTAGAAAACATAACGTTTGAAATATTCACTTGCTTCTTTTTCTTCTTTCTTTCTATTTTGAACTTCGGGGAAGATACACAGGTGGCATAGACCGAGTGGCCAGATGAGGATGATGATGATGATCTCCGAACGCATCATCATCTGGCCACTCGGTGTCTATCCCGGGGGGTGGGCAACCTTTTTGACTCGAGGGCCACCATGGGTTCTTACACTGGACCAGAGGGCCAGAGGAACAAAAGCAGCCTGACCGTGCTGGCACTCTCCTCTTGGGTTGCCGGCGAAGGCGTGGAGGGGAGAGCAAGAGAACCCTCCTCCGCTCTCTCGGCTCCGCCGGCCGGACAGAACAGCCGGACGGGCCGGATCCAGCCCCTCGGGCCGCAGTTTGCCCACGGCTGGTCTGTCCTATAGAATAAAAGGCTCACAGGCACATGGTCCCCTCGACCAGGAGTTCGACCAGCAGGCAGGCCGGCCGACCGCCCACGTCCCCTCCCCCTGGCCAGGCTGGCCGGACCCCACCCATGCACGCATGCATGCACTGGGCCTCTGACACACACACACACACACACACGCGCACATGCACACGCACACGCACGCACGCACCCCGAGTGGCCAGATGATGAGGATGCGTTCGGAGGCCGTCATCAGCTGGCCGCTCTGTGTCGCCGTGGGCTCGTGTGCTTTCGACAGACGCCCCAGGGGAAAGCAATGACTTAGCACAACACCCCCACGACACCCTCGAGACGAAGCACCGTGCGCCCGGTGACCCCCAGACCCAGCGGCGGCGGCGGCGCCCACTTACCCGCAGGCCCACGTCCACGCGTGGGGGCCCCCTGCACGCCCCCCGGGTCCACGTGAGAACACATCCTCGGGACGCGGCCCCTCGGCTCACCGCGGGCACCATCGGGCAGCGGGCGGCGGGGGCACAGCTGGTCCACGGGGAGGGGGGAGACCCACGGCCTCGGGGGGGAGACCACGGTGACCCCGTAGTCGTGCAAGTTACCAAAAAAAAAAAAAAATTTTTTTTTTTTTTTTAAAAAGCAAAGCAAAAAAAAAAAGTGCAAGAATTCAGACAGCCCCGAGCGGGCCCCCCTCCTCCTCCTCCTCCCCCGGACTCTGCCCTCCTTCCATCCTCCGTGACCCGCAGTAAAACCGGCTTCGGGGACGGGGCGTCTGATCCCAGGGGGGGCGGCCCCCCATTGGCCCGCGGCGGCCACGTGAGGCCCGCAGGCGGCTGATAAGGTGACAGCCGGGGCGATAAGGAGGCCGTGGCCCCGATAACGCCCGGGAATGATTAACCCGGGAGCCGGGGTGCTCTGCTATGCGGGACCCCGACGGGGGGGGGGGGGGGCTGCCGGACTGGGGGGGGTCCCCGAGGGTAAGACACCCCACCACCGGCTTCATCCCACCCACTCCGGGAAGAGGCTCTGAGGTCCCCCCTGGGTGTCCCCCCTGGGTGGCCTTGCCCTGTGCCCACTGGGGCTTTGGGGGGTTTTGGGGTGCAGGGAAGCTCCTCTGGCCCCCGCTGATGGGTTTCGGGGCACACGGGCCGGCCTCCCGGGGTGCCGGGAGATAGAACTGACACTTGGGCCCGGGAGGGAGGGAGGGAGGGAGGGAGGGAGGGAGGGAGGGAGGCGTTGCAGGTGTCGGCGGCCGTGTGTCCCCGGGCCAAGGCGTTATGAGGCCGGCCCGGTGTGTGTGTGTGTGTGTGTGTGTGTGTGTGTGTGTGTGTGTGAAGCTGGACTTGCTGCCCTCTGGCTCCGGGGAGGGAAGAGCCACCGGTCTCTCTGCCCCCCCTATCCCCCCAAAAAAAGAGGGGAACGTGTCCTCCACGTTCGTGCTGGCGCCGTTGGGGTGCGGACACAGGCCCCCCATCATCCCCGGGGGACGCTGCCTCCCCCCCGCCCCCGGGCTCCTGCTCCGAGGTGAGCCGGACGCTCCGCCCGGGAGCCGAGACTTAGCTGCCCTCTCGGCTTTCCACCCGGAGACAGCAAGGCCAAGAGCGTTTGGAAACGGGCCCCCCTGGCCCCCGGGGCGGAGCGTCGACCCGTGAACCGGGAGGTCCCGGGTTCGATTCCCGGTCGAGGGCACGGACCTGGGTGGCGGGCGCATCCCCGGAGGGGGGCGTGCAGGAGGCGGCTGGTCGGTGTTTCTCTCTCATCCGTGTTTCTGACTCTCTCTATCCCTCTCTCCCTTCCTCTCTGTAAAATATCAATAAAAATATATATATATATATTTAAAAAAATGTGGCTCTCTCTAGCCGACACCGGCGTGGCTCCGTGGACAGAGCGCCGGCCTCCGGATGGAAGGGTCCCGGGTTCGATTCCCGGTCGAGGGCATGGACCTTGGTGGCGGGCACATCCCCAGTAGGGGGCGTGCAGGAGGCAGCTGGTCGGCGTTTCTCTCTCATCGGTGTTTCTGACTCTCTATCCCTCTCCCTTCCTCTCTGTAAAAAAATCAATACAATATATTTTTAAAAAATTAACAACGTGGCTCTCCGAAGACCTGTCGGTCGCGGTGCTGTGGGCGTTTGGCTCCATGGACGGGCGAGTTTGCCCACCCCGGGCCGGGGACAGACAGGAAGCGTCGCTGGGTGCCCGATCACCGCCCCCCCTTCTCCTGGACGCCCCCCCCCGGAGCCTGCCAGGAGCGGAGGGGCTGTGGGTCCCGCTCCCAGGCCCATTAGTGAGTGACGCCGGCCTCGGAGCTTATCTGCGGCTCCCGGAGGCAGGCGCGGAGCCGTGGGAAGGGAGCACGTTTCTGTGGGAGGCCGGCCGGGGGGCCTTCCCACGCGACCGGGAGCAGGTGCCGGCGCTGAGCGGGGGCGGGGCGGGCGGGGGAGACACAGCACACAGCAGCCCGGCCTCCCCCACCTGTAAAAATATATATATTTTACTGATTTTTTTCTTTGCAGAGAGGAAGGGAGAGAGACAGAGAGCTAGAAACGTCGACAAGAGAGAAACATCGACCAGCTGCCTCCTGCACGCCCCCCACCGGGGATGTGCCCGCCGCCAAGGTACATGCCCTTGACCGGAATCGAACCCGGGACCCTTCCGTCCGCAGGCCGGCGCTCTATCCATTGAGCCACACCGGTTCTTTCTTTTTATTTTTAAAAAATTAAAAACAAATGTATTTTTTTAAATGGATGTCAGAGAGGAAGGGGGAGAGAGAGAGACCTCCATCACAATAGAGAGAGAATCATCGATCGGATGCCTCCTGCTCGCCCCACAACTGGAGATCGAACCTGCAACCCCGCCCCCCCCCAGCACGGGTCCTTGACGGGAATCGAACCCGTGACCCTTCTGTCCCCAGGCCGGCGCTCTATCCACTGAGCCACACCAGTTTCAGCCCAGCCTCCCCTGTGACTCATCACTCTGCTCCATCAAGCGGATGGAGCGTCGGCCTGCGGACCGAAGGGTCCCGGGTTCGATTCCAATCAAGGGCATGTACCTTGGTTGCGGGCACATTCCCGGTGGGGGTTGTGTAGGAGGCAGCTGGTCCATGTTTCTCTCTCATCGACGTTTCTAACTTTCGGTCCCTCTCCCTTCCTCTCCGTAAAAAAAACAAAACAAAAACCCAATACAATATATTTTTAAAAAAATATCTGAAATTAAAACCAAAATCAGTTTCCTGGACAAGCCAAGCCCCGCCACCGCGGGCGCCTGTGAGGTGTGGGGACGGCACGTTGGGGGGGGGACCAGCCCCGCTCCCTGTCTGTCCCCCCCCTGGAATCCCGGTGGGAACGCGGCACCTGGCCGGCCGGGCACTGCCAGGGAGCCGTGACTCACGGCCGGCGCTCTAATCATTAAACCGCCCGGTCGATGGCTCCGCGATGCCGGTGGCCCGTCCTCCCCGCTGCTCCTCCGGACACCTGCGGGGGGCCGCTTGCTTTCACCGGAGACCTTAGTGGTTTTCTTGTTTGTCTTGTACATCCTCACCCACGGATATATATTTTTTCCTTGATTTTTTTTAAGAGAGTGGAAGGGCAGGGGAGAGGAGAGAGAGAGAGACAGAGACAGAGAGAGACAGAGAGAGACAGAGAGACAGAGAGAGAGAAAAAGAGAGAGAGAGGGAGGGAAAGAGAGAGAGAGGGAGAGAGAGGGAGAGAGAGAGAGAGGAGAGAGAGAGAGAGAGAGGGGGGGAGAGAGAGAGAGGAGAGAGAAAGAGAGAGAGAGAGGAGAGGGAGGAGAAAGAGGAGAGAGAGAGATAGAGGGAGAGAGAGAGAGAGAGAGAGAGAGAGAGAGAGAGAGAGGAAGAGAGAGAGAGAGGGAGGGAGGGAGAGAGAGAAAGAGAGATTTGGGGGAGAGAGGGAGGGAGGGAGAGAAAGAGAGAGAGAGGGAGGGAAGGAAGGAGGGAGGGAGAGAGAGGAGAGAGAGACCCGGCTTGGGTGCCCCCCGCAGCTGAGTCTGCGAGGGGAGAGAGGAGGCCCCCCGATGTGGCCGCAGTTACTGCCCCAGAGGCAGCGGCCGTGGGCCGTGGAGTCTGGGAATCTGTGCTGCCGGCCTGCCTCCACTTTTATCTTATTTACTTTAAAAATAAATCTTTATTGATTTCAGAGACGGAGGGGGGGGGAGAGGGAGGGAGAGAGGGAGGGAGGGACAGAAACAACCATGATCAGAGAGCGAGTCAGGGACCGGCTGCCTCCTGCGCGCCCCCTGCCGGGGATCGAGCCCGCAACCCCAGGCGTGTGCCCTCGAGGGGGGAGTCCAACCCAGGACCCTTCCGTCCGTCCGCAGGCCGACGCCCTCTACCCCCCGAGCCACACCGGCCGGGGCCGCGGTCGGCAAACGCATCGGTCCGCAGGGCCGCACACCAGCAGCACAAATTGACATGTCTTTGGAGAGCCACGTTTTTTTAAACTTAAGCTTTTTCTCTCGCCACGCCTTCCACGCAGGCTCGCCCGGGCCGTGGCGTTTAGTGGAAGAGCCAAGGAGCCGCCTGTGGCTCGGGAGCCGCAGTCTGCCCACCGCGGGGCGAGGGCCCGATGTCCCCGGTTTTACGTAATTCGGGGCGAGGTGTGGGGCCCGTGGCCCCCTGAGCGCTGTCTGCCAGCTTTCTTTCTTCTTTCTTTCTTTTCTTTTTTTTCTTTTTTAAATCAATCAGACACACTGTTTGCTCCTCGGGCCTGACAGCCGAGCTGTCACGAGGCCCCGAGCGGCTCCGGTCCTTTATGTACCTTCTGTCTACCTCGACCCGCACTCACGGGGCCACAAACGCCGGGCTTAACCATTAACTCGCGCACCACCCTCGGACGGATTCCTTCCATCGGGGAGGGGGGCATGGGCACCCACGGGTGCCCGGAGGGAGGGTGGCGGGCGGGCAGGGACGCAGAGAGAGGAGGCTTTTTTGGGTGGACGTGGCTTCTGCAGGGGCTGAGGGTTGGTGGCCGGGGACCAGCCTCGACCCGACCACGCCTTGGAGGGAGGGCGAGCAGTTTGGCCGACATTCCGCCGTCCCCTGTGAGACGTGGGCTCACAAAGCCGCCGGCTGCAAATCGATTCACATTGTGGCCATGTCTTGTGTCTGTCCGATCACCATCGGATACAACGTCTTTTTTATTTAAAAAAAATATATATTTTATTGATTTTACACAGAGAGGAAGGGAGAGGGATAGAGAGCTAGAAATATCGGCAAGAGAGAAACATCGACCAGCTGCCTCCTGCACGCCCCCTACTGGGGATGTGCCCGAAACTAAGGTCCATGCCCTTGACTGGAATCGAACCTGGGACCCTTCAGTCTGCAGGCCGGCGCTCTATTCACTGAGCCAATCCGGTTTTGGCTATTTTATTGATTTTTTTTTTACAGAGAAGAAGAGAGAGGGAGAGAGAGAGCCAGAAACGTCGATGAGAGGGAATCACGGATCAGCTGCCTCCTGCACGCCCCCCACTGGGGATGTGCTCGCAACCAAGGTCCATGCCCTTGACCAGGAATCGAACCGGGGACCCCTCAGTCCGCAGGCTGACGCCCTATCCACCGAGCCACACCGGTTTTCTGCTGGATACAATGTCTTGTGTGCGATCTATGCCAATCCCGAGGGTCCATTAAGAGTCTTTTGATGGGAGGTAGCTATTTTCACGGCCTTCCCGGTGGGCCCCGGAGAAGTTACAGATCGAAACAAGACACACTGTGCTTTTTATTTTTTATTTTATTTAAAAAAAATATATTTTATTGATTTTTTTTTTAACAGAGAGGAAGGGAGAGAGTAGAGAGTTAGAAACGTCCATGAGAGAGAAACATCCATCAGCTGCCTCCTGCACGTTCCCTACTGGGGATGTGCTCGCCACCAAGGTACATGCCCTTGACCAGAATCGAACCCGGGACCTTTCAGTCCGCAGGCTGAGGCTCTATCCACGGAGCCACACCGGTTAGGGTGCATTGTGCTTTTTTTTTTTTAAAAAAAAAATAGGTATTTTTTATTGATGTCAGAGAGGAAGCCAGAGGGTGAGAGAGAGAGAAACATCCATGATGAGAGAGAATCACGGACCGGCTGTCTCCCGCACGCCCCCCACTGGGGATGGAGCCTGCAACCTGGGCCTGTGCCCTGACCGGGAATCGAACCCTGACCTCTTGGTTCACACAGGTTGACGCTCCACCACTGGCCGGGTAGCCCCTGATTTTCTATGAAGGGTCTCACCTCCCCAGTTATCCCAACAGCGTATAAAAAAAGACTTCCCCGCCGAAACCGGTTTGGCTCAGTGGATAGAGAGCGCCGGCCTGCGGACTGAAAGGTCCCGGGTTCGATTCCGGTCAAGGGCATGGACCTTGGTGGCGGGCACATCCCCAGTAGGGGGTGTGCAGGAGGCAGTTGATGGATCTTTCTCTCTTATCAATGTTCCCTTTCTCTCTGTGTAAAAAATCAATAAGATGTATTTTTTTAAAAAATTTACCAGACTTCCCTTTTCACCGCCTGGGGCAGCCGTGGGCAAACTGCGGCTCCACGGGGGCCGGATCCGGCCCGTCCGGCTGTCCTCTCTGGCCCGTGGAGCCGAGAGAGCGGAGGAGGGTTCTCTTGCTCTCCCCTCCGCGCCTTCCCCAGCAGCCCAAGAGGAGAGTGCCAGCGTGGTCAGGCTGCTTTTGTGCTGGCCCTCCGGTCCCGTGTGAGAGCCCACGGTGGCCCTCGCGTCAGAAAGTTTGCCCACCCCTGGCCTTGGGTGAAGCTATGTTCCTCGGGCTGCCTTCTGCGGTTGCTCTAATCAGCAGTGCGCCGTGGTGGGGCCGCTTCTCGAGGTCACGGGGCCGAGGGGGCCGAGGGGCGGCCAGGAATGCGCCCCATCTCCGGAGAGCCCGCGTTTACAAGGAACGGGGTCACCTCGCTCCGCCTCGCAGGTAATGGAGGGCCCCCCCCCCCCCCCCCCCCGCGCCGGCCCTTCCCTGGAAGCTGTAAATCTTATCTCAGCAAACACCGTAACGCCGGCTAAGGACCGACCGCTCGGCCGTATTTCCTTGGCCTCTGCGGGAGGGGCTGGGGAAGAGAAAAGAGAAGAAGGGGGCCTGGGGGGGAGAATCTTGGATCCTCTGCCTCCTGCAGGCCCCCACCTGGGGATGGAGCCCGCCCCCCGGGCCTGGGCCCCGACCGGGAACCGAACCCCGACCTCCTGGTTGCTAGGCCGACGCTCGGCCACGGAGCCACGCCGGCCGGGCTGTTCGGTGGATGCTTTTGGGTCATCTCCGCCCGCTCCCTGTGAGAGCAAATGGAGGCACCCAGACACGGCGCCTTGATGGACTCAGATTGGACACAAGACAGTGTATCCGATTGTGATCCAACGGACACAAGGCAGTGAATCCGATGATTGTGATTCAATGGACACAAGACAGTGTATCTGATGATTGTGATTCAATGGACACAAGACAGTGTATCCAATTGTGATCCAATGGATACAAGACAGTGTATCCGATTGTGATCCAATGGACACAAGACAGTGTATCCGATGATTGTGATCCAATGGACACAAGACAGTGTATCTGATAATTGTGATTCAATGGACACAAGACAGTGTATCCAATTGTGATCCAATGGATACAAGACAGTGTATCCGATTGTGATCCAATGGACACAAGACAGTGTATCCAATTGTGATCCAATGGATACAAGACAGTGTATCCGATTGTGATCCAATGGATACAAGACAGTGTATCCGATGATTGTGATTCAATGGACACAAGACAGTGTATCCGATTGTGATCCAATGGACACAGGACAGTGTATCCGATGATTGTGATCCAACGGACACAAGACAGTGTATCCGATTATGATCCAACGGACACAAGACAGTGTATCCGATTGTGATCCAATGGACACAGGACAGTGTATCTGATTGTGATCCAATAGATACAAGACAGTGTATCCAATTGTGATCCAATGGACACAAGACAGTGTATCCGATGATTGTGATTCAACGGACACAAGACAGTGTATCCGATTGTGATCCAATGGATACAAGACAGTGTATCCGATTGTGATTCAATGGACACAAGACAGTGTATCCGATTGTGATCCAATGGACACAAGACAGTGTATCCGATTGTGATCCAATGGAGCGATGTCAGTTACAGGCGGACCCACGTCCCTCCAGGGGTTCCCGGGCCGGAACCGGTGTGGCCCAGTGGATAGAGCTGCAGACTGGGAGGTCCCGGGTTCGATTCCGGTCAGGGGCATGGGCCTTGGTGGTGGGCGCAACCCCGGTGGGGGGCTGTGCAGGAGGCAGCTGGTCGGTGTTTCTCTCTCATCGACGTTTCTAGCTCTCTATTCCTCTCCCTTCCTCTCTGTGAAATATCAATAAAATATATATATATATATATATATATATATATTTTTTTTTTTTTTTAAAAAAAAGAAAAATTAAGAAAGAAACCGCGATGTGGACGTGGGGTTTGACCGCGATGAACACACACACCGGAGGGGCTGGGCCGAGGAGCCGGAAGGGAGGGCGCCGGGGGGCAGAGCGTTTAAAAATAGCGCCTCATCGACGGACTCTTGAAAACGCAGCGATGGCGCGATGGATGCCGCGAGCGCGAGGAGAGAGAGATGGCTTTATGACACAGATGGGCCGGAGCACTCAATAGATCCGTTTTTAAACGCTTTATTTTTATTCCGGGCTTTTCGCTGAAGGCCAACGGCCTCGGCAAGGCGTGGACACGCGTGCCAGGGTCTCCCTGTGGGGCCCCCCCCGCCCCCCAACCACGTTACGTCCCAGCAGCCACTCGCACCCCACGCCCCGAACGCCTGCACGAGGAGGCGAGGAACGTCCTGAACCACGCGTGCCTCGCCTTTAAACACAAAAATACACATGCATATATTTTTTTATTGATTTCAGAGAGGAAGGGGAAGGAAGAGAGAGAGAGAGGAGAGAGAGAGAGAGAGGGAGAGAGAGAGAGAGGAGAGAGAGAAAGAGAGGAGAGAGAGAGAGAGGAGAGAGAGAGAGAGAGGGAGAGAGAGAGGAGAGAGAGAGACAGAGAGACAGAGAGAGAGAGAGAGACAGAGAGAGAGAGAGACAGAGAGACAGAGAGACAGCTCTGGCTGGTGCGGCTCAGTGGACAGAGCATCGGCCTGTGGACCAAAGGGTCCCGGGTTCGATTCCCGACAAGGGCCCAGGCCCAGGTTGTGGGCCCCATCCCCAGTGAGGGGGCGAGCAGGAGGCAGCCGACCCATGATTCTCTCTCTCTCTCCCTTCCTCTCTGAAATCAATTTTTTTTAAAAAAAGACGGTGGAGCAGGAAAGCTGGCATTTTATTTTCACCCTGAGAGCCACGTCTCCTCACCCCCGCCCGCCAGTCAGAGGCCGGCGTTTACATTCCCCGGGGCCGCCGCGGCCCCACGGGCGCCGCTTTCCTCCCCCGGTGACGTAGGCGAGATACCCCGAACCCCAAACATTGTGAGTTCCCCGCCCCGGGGCTGGTCTTATCGCCACCACTCGACCTGCCCCCCTCGGCCCGGAGCCTGAGTCCTCCCCAAACAGAGATGGGGATGCTTCTCCAAACAGCCCAGCTCCTATTTTGGGGGAAAAAACAACAAAAAGAAAAGAGAAAGAAAGGAAGAAGTCAGCGCGGGGATAAGTGGCAAAGGAGACCCACGGGCTGCGGCTCACAAGGCCCGGCAGCCTCGGCCCTGCTGTCGGGGGACCCGCCACGCGGGCAGGGGAGTTGGGGGGGCGTCCCAGGCCCAGGGTGAGGGGTGCGGGGGTGGGGGTGCAGGGTCGCCCCAATCTTGCTCTCAACCCCGTGCAGGACTGAGGGGAGGGGCCTCCCCCGACCCAGCAATAAGGAATCATTTAAAAAATAAAAACAGCCGAAAGTGGTTTGGCTCAGCGGGCAGAGCGCCGGCCTGCGGACGGACGGGTCCCGGGTTCGATTCCGGTCAAGGGCATGGACCTTGGTGGCGGGCACATCCCCGGTAGGGGGGGTGCAAGAGGCGGCTGGTCGATGTTTCTCTCTCATTGATGTTTCTATCTCTCTATCCCTCTCTCTTCCTCTCTCTAAAAAATCAATAAAATATATATATTAAAAAAAATAAATAAAAACAGCTGACACCGGTGTGGCTCAGCGGGCAGAGCGCCGGCCTGCGGACAGAAGCCGTCCCGGGTTCGATTCCGGTCAGGGGCACAGGCCCGGGTTGCAGGCTCGATCCCCACCCAGTGTGGGGCGTGCAGGAGGCAGCCGGTCCAGGATTCTCTCTCATCATTGGGGTTTCTATCTCTCTCTCTCCCTTCTCCTCTGAAATCAATTAAAAAAAATATATATATATATATAAATCAAAGTATTCCGTATGTCCTCTCCTCCCACCGATCCTGTCCAGCCCCCTTCCCCCCCCCCCGGCCACACCCCCCTCCCCAGGCCTTCACCGCCCTGTTATCGGTGTCCGCGGGTTCACATATCTGCTCACAAGGTCCTTGGTTGATTCCCTCCCCCCTCCCCCCCCCCTCTGTTCCAGGCCTCCACGCCTCTAGATCCACTCGGTTCATCAGATTATTTTCCCACTGAGATTCCACCTGTGAGTGAGATCACCAGATACTTGTCTTTCTCTGACTGGCATATATATATATATATATATATATATATATATATATATATAATTTTTATTTTATTTCTTAAAATGTTGACTGCTTCTACCATTTATAATTTAAAAAAATATATTTTATTTATTTTTTTACAGAGAGGAAGAGAGAGGGATAGAGAGCTAGAAACGTTGATGAGAGAGATATATGATATACACGGAATTCGTGGGGGAGGAGGGGGCGGAAGGAGGGGAGAGGGAGGGCGGGAGGGGGGTCCTCTGAGCCCAGCCCGCACCCTCTCCAATCCGGGACCCCTCGGGGGACGTCCCACTGCTGATTTAGGGGTCGGGCCTAAAGGGGCAGTCGGCCATCCCTCTCTCACAATCCTGGCCAGGGGGCGGGGACGTGGGCGGCCGGCCGGCCTGCCTGCTGGTCGAACTCCCGGTCGAGGGGACCGTGTGCCTGTGAGCCTTTTATTCTACCGGACGGACACGGAGCGGCCGGAGGAGGATGCGTCCGGAGACCACCATCATCTGGTCCACTCCGAGTATATTTTTTATTGATTTCAGGGAGGGAGGGAGGGAGAGGTAGAAGAGAGAGAGAGAGAGAGAAGCATCCACGGTGAGACAGAATCCCGGACCGGCCGCCTCCTGCACGCCCCGCGCTGGGGATGGAGCCCGCCACCCGGGCCTGTGCCCTTGACCGGGAATGGAACCCTGAGCTCCTGGTTCCTAGGTTGCTGTTGTGCCGCTCTGCCACGGAGCCACGGAGCCACGGAGCCACGGAGCCACGGAGCCACGCAGGCCGGGCGAGAAGGACACCGTTCTGGCTTCATCTGTTTCCGACGCCAGCAGCACAGATACACGTCCAACCGAAGAGGTGCAGGCAGCAAAGGAGAGGGACTCTGGTCGGAGGAGAAGCCACAGACGCCATGGCCAATGCCCCCCCCCCAAACTCCCCCCCACCCCCGACCCCGTGGCAGCCTGTCCTCCAGCGAGGAGATAGCGGCCCGGCTCGGCCTGTCCCTGGCAGGAGGCGTCCTGTGTTCCTAAGATAAGCCCGCGGTCTAGGGGCGAGAAGGCTCCGGAACCCTCACCCGCCCTGCACCGTGGGGCGGGCGGCCCTGATGGGGCAGCGCGGGCAGAGACATTCAGCCCCGGCCGGTGTGGCTCAGCGGGCAGAGCGCCGGCCTGCGGACGGAAGTTGTCCCGGGTTCGATTCCGGTCAAGGGCTCCTGGGCCCGGGGTCGCGGGCCGGATCCCCATCGGGGGGCGAGCAGGAGGCAGCCGGTCCATGGTTCTCTCTGCTCATGGATGCTGCTGTCGCTCTCTCCCTCTCCTTTCTCCGGGCCTCTAGTATGTGTATATCCGAATGCCAGGAGCCGTGACTACGCTCTGAGGACAAGGGCCCATTGAGGGAAAGGGTGGAATGAACGCGCTTGAAGCGCCTTAGCTGGTGTGGCTCAGCGGACAGAGCCTCGGCCTGCGGACGGAAGGGTCCCGGGTTCGATTCCGGTCAAGGGCATGGACCTCGGTGGCGGGCACATCCCCAGTGGGGAGGCGTGCAGGAGGCAGCTGATGGATGTTTCTCTCTCGTCGGTGTTTCTGACTCTCTCTCCCTCTCCCTTCCTCTCTGTAAAAAAAAAAAAAAAATCAATAAAATATATTTTAAGAGAAATAATGAGAGAATCACGGATCGGCTGCCTCCTGTTTGGAGGCGGCAGCAGCTGGAACCGGAGCGAGGGGCAGAGCTGGGGGCCTGGGCCGGGGTTCGAGCCCCCTCCCCCCCCCCGCGTCCTGTGCGAACATGGGCTCCACCAGAGAGCGCGCCCGTCGCCGTGGACTCGGGGTGCTGGCACCCCGGTGCCTGGTACCCAGCGGCCACGGCGGCTCCCACAGGACCACGGGGCCTCCGTGGGGGCCGCAGACTCACGCGGCCCGGGCTCCGCTCCCTCCTCCTCCTCCTCCTCCTCCTGGTCCTCGGCCCCTTCCCCGGGGCCTCGCTCCGCCAGATGGTCTCAGCCCCGCGCCCCGGCTCCGGTCCCCGTTGCTAGGCAACCGGGAGCATCCTCTCGGAGCATCCTTTCTCCCCGCATCCCGCATCCCGGCTTCCGCGGGCCACCCGGCGGCCCGGCTCGCAATCACGGGTCCTCCGCTTCCTCCTGGCCGAGGAGCTGAATGCCCATCAAGTGGTTCCCCGACCCCCCCGCCCCCGGCCCCCCGTCTCCTCCGGCTGCCAGGGGGCCCCCCTCCCGGCTCCCCGCCCCCCGCCCCCGGGAGGCACTTCAGGGCAGGAGGCGGCCGGCCCCCGAGCAGCCGGTCCGCAGCTGCGGGCCCTCGTGTGGGGCCGGGAGCCGCGGTCTCTGGAGGGTGGGCGGGTGCGGGGACCAGCGTGGGTGGGGGGACCAGCGTGGGTGCCCACCCAGCCCCCCGCCACACTCACCCCTTCTCTCTCTGCTCGGCGCCCTGGGCGGTGGAGGGGGGGTCAGGTCTCGCCCCCCACCCAGCGGGCCGAGGCCACCGACAGGGTCACGTGCGTCCTCGCCGGGACTACCCTGTTTCCCCGAAAATGAGACCGTGTCATATGTGAGTTTTTGCTCCCAAAGACCCGCTAGGTCTTATTTTGGGGGGACGTGCTATGTCTCCACGAAGTAGGCCTTATTTTCGGAGGATGTCTTATTTTTTGGGGAAGCACGGTAGTTAGATGGACCCTTCACAGGTCAACAATGTGGACTTAAAAAAAAAAAATATATATATATATATATATATATATATATATATATATTATTGATTTTTTTACAAAGAGGAAGAGAGAGGGATAGAGAGTCAGAAACATCGATGAGAGAGAAACACCCATCAGCTGCCTCCTGCACGCCCCCCCCCCCCCCCACTGGGGATGTGCCCGCCACCAAGGTCCATGCCCTTGACCGGAATCGGACCCGGGACCCTTCAGTCCACAGGCCGACGCTCTATCCACTGAGCCACACCGGTTAGAGCTTTTTTTTTTTTTTTAAAAAAATACATTTTATTGATTTTCTACAGAGAGGAAGGGAGAGGGATAGAGAGTCAGAAACGTCGATGAGAGAGAAACATCCATCAGCTGCCTCCTGCACACCCCCCACTGGGGATGTGCCCACCTCCAAGGTCCGTGCCCTTGACCAGGAATCGAACCCGGGACCCTTCCGTCCGCAGGCCGACGCTCTATCCACCGAGCCACACGGGCCTCGGCGGACCTTGGGATTTTTAAAAAATGACCTTGTGGCCGAGCAGTCTCCTCTGACTCACACGCTCCTGAGGAAGCACAGAGGATGGATTCACGCGGCGAGGATCGGCCACGAGGGCGGGACGTTCTGTCCCCGGCGCCGTCCCCACAGAGGGTTTCCTCACGGCGTTCAGACCGCGAGCTCCGGGCGGCAGGCTGAGGCCGGAGGGAGGCGTGGGAGGTGGGGGAGCGGGGCAGGGGGCAGGGGGGCAGCCAGCAGCCTCGGGGACGACCTTCCTATCGGAGAGAAACGCCCTCACCCCCACGTGAACACTGAGCTGGTTATTTCTCTCTGTCCGGGGAGAGCGGCTCCTATGGACATTGGGGTCACCCCCAGGGTCACCCCAGGAGCGTCGAGGTGTCTCCTTCCCCTCCTCCCCCCTTTTCTGGATCCGGACCATCCTGCCCTCGGTTCTGGCTGTCTGTTCCCCACTCAGGAGTGATTTCCACATCCTCAGTATTTTATTTTATTTTATTTTATTTATTTTAAAAACCTATTTTATTGATGTTTTACGGAGAGGAAGAGAGAGGGACAGAGAGTTAGAAACATGGATGAGAGAGAAACGTCCATCAGCCGCCTTCTGCACACCCCCCCACTGGGGATGTGCCCACCACCAAGGTCCATGCCCTTGACTGGAATCGAACCCAGGACCCTTCAGTCCGCAGGCCGACGCTCTATCCACTGAGCCACACCGGTTAGGGCGTGATCAGTATTTTAAATTCTTAAAAAAAACCCACACAATATATATAAATTTTTTGATTTCAGAGAAGAAGAGAGAGGGAGAGAGAGAAACATTCAATGATGAGAGAGAATCAGGGATCGGCTGCCCCCAGCATGCACCTCCCCCCCCCACCCCCCCAACTGGGGATCGAGCCTGCAACCTGGGCCTGTGCCCTTGACCAGAATGGAACCTGAGGGGTGGGGTGGGGGGGGGGCCTTCAGTCCCCAGGCCGACGCTCTACCCACTGAGCCGCACCAGCCTGGGCTGGGGGGGGGGGTTAGGACTTGCTGAGAACACTCGGTGGCCGTGGCGATAACAGCGTTCCTGATCGGCGCGGCCTTCTCCTCGGTCAGCGGCCCCTCCCATGAGCGGAGGGCGGCTTAGGCTCTCTGTCAGCAGCGGCCCTGGGAGCCGGCCCTGGGGTCCCCACCGGCCCTCCCCGAGAGGCCTCCTTCGCCTCACCGAACTCCTATTCATCCTGCAAGACCCCACTCAGATATCCCATCGTCCTGCCCCCGAGGACGCCGCCGGCTCTCTTCTCTGCAAAAACCCTGCCTGTGTGCGGCCCCCGGAGGGATGCGCCTCAAACCCCCCGCCCCCCACCGCCCTGGCCGTCCGAGGGAAGACGCGGCCAGCTGGGAAGGAAGGAGGAAGGAAGGAAGGAAGGAGGCAGGTCCCATTGTTAGGATTCTGGTTATCTCTGCCCCAGGAGCCGTCCCGGCCGAGGCCTGACTCGGCGCTTCTGAGATCCACCCTCGCCTTCCTCGGGGACTCGTGTGCGTGTGTGCGTGTGTGAGAGTGTGTGAGAGGGTGTGTGTGTGCATGCGTGCACGTGTGTGTGTGAGAGAGTGTGTGCATGAGCGTGTGTTTGTGTGCATGTGTGCATGTGTGTGCGTGCGTGTGCGCCCATGTGTGTGAGTGTGTGTGTGTGTGTGCGTGTGTGTGTGTCGGGGGCCGTCACGGGCTCCTCAGCTGGGAACCCTGGGCGGGCGTTTCTCCGGGGCAGGAAGTCAGACCCAGAGCCCGCGGCTCATTCCTGGAAGATCTGGGACAGGC
Source organism: Vespertilio murinus (assembly GCA_963924515.1). Classification (NCBI taxonomy): domain Eukaryota; kingdom Metazoa; phylum Chordata; class Mammalia; order Chiroptera; family Vespertilionidae; genus Vespertilio; species Vespertilio murinus. The sequence goes on along the minus strand of OZ004721.1, from coordinate 1,004,457 downwards.
AGGAAGGTGCCCGAGGGTTAAAAATAATAATAATAAAAAAATATATATTGCTGATTTCCAAGAAGAAGGGAGAGGGAGGGAGAGGGAGGGAGAGATAGAAACGTCCATGAAGAGAGAGCCACGGACCGGCCGCCTCCTGCACGCCCCGCACTGGGGATCGAACCCGCAGCCCGGGCCTGTGCCCTGACTGGAATTGAACCCGGACCTCCTGGTTCCTAGGCGGACGCCAACCATTGGGCCACACCGGCAGCACCCACAGGGCCGCCCCGATGGAAGCCGTCAGGAGGACCGACGTCTGTTTGCACCCGGCTCGGCAGCGGCGGGGTGTGGGGTGCGCGTTGGAAATAACCAGGAAGGAGTGAAACAAACGAGCCAGCTGGCGGTGACAGTGCCGGGCCGGGCGCGATGGTGACGGCGGAGGATCCTTCCCACGATGAAAGCGTCCGAGCCCGGCCTCCCCCCCGGGACCCCGGCCCCGCTGACTGACACGCCGGCCGGGCTGGGGGCTGCGGAGAGAGGAGGGAGGGGCCCAGCGTGTGTGTGTGTGTGTGTGTGCGTGTGTGTGAGTGTGTGATTGTGTGTGTGATTGTGTGTGTGAATGAATGTGTGTGTATGTGTGAGTGTGTATGTGAGTGTGAGTATGTGTGTGAGTGTGTGTGTGAGTGTCCCTTCCTCTCTGACATCAATAAAAATATATTTTTAAAAAGTTAGGGGCAAAAACAGCCCTTTTTCCAACCTAGTGATCCAAGTTTATTTTATTTATTTTTTTCCATCACCACGTACCTCCTCCACCTCCCCCCTCCCCAACCTTCACCGCTCTGTTCCATGTCCACGAGGCCTCTCTCCCTCTCTCTGTCTCCCTCTCTTTCTCTATGTCTCTCTCTGCCTGTCTCTCTCTCTGTCTGTCTCTCTCTATCTCTGTATCTCTCTCTGTTTCTCTCTCTCTTTTACTCAATCCCTCCAGGTCCCCCCTCCCTCCACCCCCCTCCAAACCTGCTCTCTCTCTCTCTCTTTCTCTCTCTGTCTCTCTATTTCTCTGTCTCTCTCTCTATGTCTCTGTGTGTATGTGTGTCTCTCTGTCTATCTGTCTGTCTGTCTGTCTCTCTCTCTCTTACTCAGTCCCCCAAGATCCCCCTGTCCTCCCTCCCTCCAAACCTGCTCTCTGTGTGTGTGTGTGTGTGTTCTCTCTCTCTCTCTCTCTCTCTCTCTCTCTCTCTCTCTCTCTCTCTCTCTCCATTCAGGCGGCTCCGTGCGTTCTTCCCACCAGAAAGGCCCTTTGTGTGCGCTGCTGCCGCCGCTGCCGTGCGGGGTGCGAGACGGACGAGCTGCCGGCGGCGCGGGCACGTGTGTGCGGGCGGCCTTGGCGTCGGGGCACCAGGCGAACCAGCTCCCCGGCGGGCGGGCGGGCGGGCGGCCTCGGTGCCACAGACGCGGTGCCGAGCCTCGGCGGCACCCGCGGGCGACGCGGGGACATTGTTCCCTCGGGAGGAAGACAAAACCCGCCTCCCGTCCCACGTCCCACGTCCACGTCCCACGTCCACGGGAGGGCGGCCGGCAGCGCTCACCGTGCGGCGTCTCCGCTCCCGCAGGCCTGGCTCTGGGGAGGGGTCTGAGGATGCCTTTCCTTTCTTTCTTTTCTTTTCTTTCTTTCTTTTTTAAAAATTGAGATCTTAATAGCAAGGAAGCTCCTGTTTCCCCCCCTTTCTCTCTCCGTGAGACAAAGCTCCGTGGCTCATTCTTATTCAGGGATAACGAACCACGCGCGTCAATAATACCAGGTCCAGGTCTCCGATCGATGGCCCCGATGTTTGCTTTTGGGGCCAAAAAAATAAAAAATGAAAATCTTAATTAGCCTCTCGGAAGGGTCCCCCGGGGAGGCAGCGGGGGGCCCCGGGTGGCCCAGAGATGGAGGGGAGGGAGCCCTGGGGGGGTGAGGGGGGGAGAAGGGGCTTCCTCTGAGCTGGTGGGGCGTGCAGGCCGATCGTGGGAGCTGGGGGTCTGCCACCCGGGACCCCCGGTTCGTGTCCCCCCGGGGACCGCCACGCGTCACGTGGGGAGCTGGTCTCCTGCACGTGGGACACGGCGGTCCAGCCCGCGGTCGGCACACCGCGGCTCCAGAGCCACCTGCGGCTCTCGGGCCCCTGGAGGGCGGCTCTTCCACAGAACGCCACGGCCCGGGCTCGTCTGGGTGGAAGACGTGGCGTCGGGAGATGTTCACGTGTAAACAACGTGGCTCTCTGTAGACACGTGGTCTGTCATGGTCCCGCCGACGTTTGGCTCTGCGGACGGAGGGGTCTGCCGGCCACGGGGCCTGGTGAGCCACACTGGGGCGCTTGGATGACTCTGAGGAGGCTCCTCGCCCCCCGGCTCCCGGGTTGGGGCGAAGGGGGGAGACTGGGGGAGTCCCCCGTGGTGGGGTCTCTTCGGGCACATTCCGCCCCCTGTTTCCCCGAAAACAAGACAGCGCCCTAGATGAATGTCTGCTCCCAAAGATGCGCTGGGTCTTAGTTTCGGGGGGTGTCTTATTTTCGGGGAAGCTCGGGAGACGCTAAAAGAAAAAGAAAAAAGAAGAAAAAAGAAAGGGAAGAAAGAAATGGCTGACGGGTGAGGGAGGGAGGGTCAGTGATCCCCTACAAACCCCCGCCCCCTCCCCAGGCCCGAGCCGCTCCGTGTGGCTCCCGTCAGGACGGGGCTGTCACCCCGATAAAAGCAGGCGGGTCCCCGGAGGTTTGGGGCCGCATCAAAGCCGCCTGCCGGCCCATCCTGTCCATCCTCGGGGTCCGGGGCGGGGGGTGGGGGAAGGCCGTTGTTGTGTCTACGTGGGGGCCATCGCTGCGGATCCTCTTCTGGGTCTCCCTGAAGTGAGCCCCCCCCCGTCCCCCCCCGTCCCCCCCTCCCTGACCCCCCGTTACACGGCCAATCGCTTCAATATATCGACTGGAAAACGGCCACTCCGCCCGGCTTTTATCTCTTCGCCCGAGCCCCGTCCGGGGGGGCGGGGGGACATCTGTGGGGAGGGGTTCGAGGGGCACTCTTCGTGGGGGGGCAGAGGGGGGGACCCCTCAGCCCTCCAGGAATCGATCCCAGAGAAACCCCCGCGCCAGCGCCGCGGTAATTGGGTCGTAATGCCTCGCAGGGATCGATGTCTTGTCCCCGGGGGCGGCGGCGGGCGGGCGGGGGGCCGGGGAGAGGGATTGGGGGGGGGTGGACAGAGGAATCTGCACACGGCGCGTTAAACACGCTCCACGCTCGGACACCCAGGGGCGCTCAGGAAGCCCACACGAGGGTTCTGGGGGCGCCACCTTCCCGTCCTGACCTTAGACACGCGTCCCCGGGGGCCCGACGCCGGGGCCGGCGGCCTCGTCAGCTCGGGGAGGGCCCCCGGTTCGGAGGAGGGGGCGCTGGGGCTCACACACCTCCCCTCGTCGGTTCCTCTCACCAAGCGGCCCCCCCATCACCCCTCAGAGGCCTCGGAGGTCCCCTTCAACCTGGATTGGGTTTCACGGTGGCCGCGTCGCCCCGACAACACCACCTGGGCTGAGGGGGGGGGTCCGCCCGCCCCTGGGACTCCTTCAAAGGGGCCACCCCGACGTTTCCGGCCGCGGCGGCGAGCTGAGACCCATCCCTCAGCGCCGGGCCCGCCGCCATCTGGACCCCCCATCCCCCGGCCGCACACACCCCGACACCTGCTGGGGTCCCGGCCCTCAGGGTGCCCGTGACACCACCCACCGGTTCTCTGCTGGCCCGGGACGCCCGGAGCAGCTCCTGGCTCTCACTTCCTTCCCGGAGCCCGAGGCACGGATCTTGCCTCGGCAGGGTCCCCAGGCCCGGCTGCGGCCCCCCGGCCCCCCGACCCTCCCCTGCCCCCGCTCTGCTCTGGGCGCTGAAGGGGGAGAGAGGAGAAGTTAGCATCTTTTAAAAAAAAAATTTTTTTTATTGAATTGTTACTGAGAGGAAGGGGGAGGGAGAGAGAGTTAGAAACGTCGATGAGAGAGAGAATCATCGACCAGCCGCCTCCTGCACGCGCCCCCCACTGGGGGTGTGCCCGCCACCAAGGTCCGTGCCCCTGACCGGAATCGAACCCTCAACCCGGGCATGAATTGAACCTGGGGCCCTTCAGTCCGCAGGCTGACGCTCTATCCACTGAGCCAAACCAGCGAGGTGATAATTCTTTTTAAATATATGTTTTTATTGATTTTTTTTAGAGAGAGAGGAAGGAAGAGAGAGACAGAGAGAGAGAGAGAGAGAGAGAGAGAGAGAGAGAGAGAGAGAGAGAGAAACATCCACGATGAGAGAGAATCACTGACCTTCTGCCTCCCGCACGCCCCACGCTGGGGATGCAGCCCTCAGCCCAGGCCTGTGCCCCGACCTGGAATCGAACCCTGACCTCCCGGTTCCTAGGTCGACGCCCAGCCCCAGAGCCAGCCGGGCTGTGCCACCTGCCTCAGACTTTGGGGAGACGACTCCATCGCCGGTGACCCCGCGTCCTCGCTGCAGAGGGCGCGTGGGGACGTCTCTTGTCGAGGTCGGAGGGCGTCACGCACGCGGAGCGCTTAGCCCGGGGCCTGACGCTTTCGTGACCCACGCGCCTCGGCTTCATGGACAGCGTTCCCCTCCCATGTCTCACCTTTCTCCTGGGCTGAGCCAGGCCGACCCGGGCTGGTGTGCTCAGTGGACAGAGCACCGCCGGCCCTCGGACCGAAGGGGTCCCGGGTTCGATTCCGGTCAAGGGCACTGGGTTCGAACCTCGGGGTGCAGGCTTCTCCCCCGGACCGGGGCCCTCACCCGGGCACGTGCAGGAGGCAGCCCAGCGACGTGTTTCTCTCCCACGGACGCATCTCTCTGCCTCTCCCTCTCTCTCTCTCTCTTTCTCTCTCTCTCTCGCACGCTCTCCAAGAATCAGCGCACACACATCCTCGGCTGAGGATTAAAGAAGAAAAGAGGCCAAGAACCGGTGTGGCTCCGCGGACGGAGCGTCGGCCCGCGGACCGAAGGGGTCCCGGGTTCGATTCCGGTCGAGGGCGCGTACGCACCTTGGCGGCGGGCACGTCCCCAGTAGGAGGCGTGCGGGAGGCGGCTGATGGGCGTTTCCCTCTCCTCCTTGATGGTTCTAACTCGCTATCCCTCTCTCTCCCTCTCTGTAGAAAAAAAAAAAATCAATAAAATATATTTTAAAAAATAAAAAATAAAATTAAAAAGAAAAGAAATCGGTCCAGATGATGTTATGTCTGAGGAAGTGGGTGAAGGTCCAGCAGAGCCCGGAGCCGGGCGAACCTGGTGGTGACGATGCCGCTCGCCGCCCCGTGGGGCCAAGGTCGGGGCCAAGGTCGGGGCCAAGGTCGGGGCGGAGCGAGGTCTGAGAAGCAAACAGGTTCTCGGCTCACATTCTCTAGCCACGCACAGCCTCCCCGATGCACGGATTCCCGGCGAAAACCATTTCCTACGAGCCCACCTCCTCGCTTTAATCCCCCCCCCTCCTCTCTCCTTTGTATTTTATTTTATTTTATTTTATTTTTTTTTTTTTCTTAAACGGGAGCAGGGAGCCGATGATAATCGGCCTTCCCAGAACATTGCCCGGTAAAGACTTCCCGCGAATGTCCTCGGACGGACGGACGAGGCGGCGCGAACAAAGCCGGCAATCGGCGGGTAATTAAAGCCGCGTCGCGCGAGGCGCAATAAAAACCCCCATTGTGGGGCCGCGGCGGCCGAGCGTGGAGGCCTGCAATTGCCGGGGAGAGGCCTCGGCTGTTTTGAAACATCCTCGGAGGCCGCAGGCCCGCGGGAGGGGAGGGGAGGGGGGGGGAGAAGAAAACAAGACAAGGACGAGATAATGGCGGGGACACAATGCCGGCGGCGGCCGCCCACCCCGCGCGGCTCGGCACGGCACGTACCGCACCGAGAGCGAGACGAGGAGAGAGGGGAGGGGAGGCCGGGGGGGGGGGGCCTTCGAGCGAGGGAGTGAATGCAGAATCTTTAAGAAAAAAGGGAAGAAAGAAATGAATCGCTTAAATGAAGCGGGCTCTATTCCGGGGAGGGAGGGGGGACCCATAGCTGAGGAAGTAAAAATCGCACAGCGCGATGCATGGCTGCAGAGAGGGGAAAAATGAGTGATACATTGTTGGAGAGAGAGAGAGAGAGAGAGAGAGAGAGAGAGAGAGAGAGAGAGGAAGAATGGGGGATACATTGTTGCAAAGAAGGGGGGTGTAAAAATGAGTGATACGTTGTTAAAGGAAGGGGAGAGTGAGGGATACATTGTTGCAAAGAAAGGGGAGAATGGCCAAAGCCGGTGTGGCTCAGTGGGCAGAGCGTCGGCCTGCGGACCGAAAGGTCCCGGGTTCGATCCCGGTCAAGGGCATGGACCTTGGTGGCGGGCACGTCCCCGGTAGTTCACCCCCACCCTCGATCGCCAGGGTGTTAAGAGCAGCTCTCTCTCCCCCCTCTGTCTCTCTCTCTCCCTCTCCCTCCTTCTCCCCACTCTGTTCCTCTTTCTCTCTCCCTCTGTCTCGGTCTCTCCTTCTCTTCCATCTTCTTCTCCCTCTCGCTCTCTCCTTCTACCTCCTCTGTCCCCCCCCTCTCTCTCTTTCCCCTCTCCTTCTCCCCTCCCTCTTTCTCTCTCCCTCTCTCTGTCTCTCTCCCCCTCCTTTCTCTCTCTCTCTCTCTCTCTCTCTCTCTCTCTCTCTCTCTCCTCTCCTCTCCTTCTCCCCCCTCCCTCTTTCTCTCTCCCTCTCTCTGTCTCTGTCTCTCTGTCTCTATCTCTCTCTCTCTTCCCCATCCTCTCTCTCTCTCTGTCTCTCTCTGTCTCTGTCTCTCCTGTCTTCACAGCATCCTGCTCTCCTCTTTTCTGTGTTTTCACTTTGGCTCCAGCGTCTGACCTTGCCCAGCTGAGGCCGCAGCGGCTCCCTATCTCCTGGCAGGGCCCCCACAAACCCCGGCGCACCCCCATCCTCGGGGTGCCCCCCCCCCCCCGTGAATGCTAGCTCACGCCTTCCTCCCGCCGGCCCTGAGCCCTGGGAGCCGGGGAGGGGGGATCGGGCGGCGGGGGCTTGTCCTTGGTCCCCAAGGACTCGGGTCCGAACCACCGTGCCCGCAGCCCGCCCTGCCCCTCCACGCACGAGGCCCGCCCGCCCGATAAGGGAGTCGCCGGAGCCCCGGCCGGGGTGGCCCAGCGGTTAGAGCGCCGGCCTGCAGGCGGAGGGCCCCGGGTTCGATCCCGGTCAAGGGCACGTGCCCAGGTTGTGGGCCTCCTTTCCGGCCGCTGTCGGGGTGCGTGCGGGAGGCAGCCCCTCAACACGTCTCTCTCTAGCATCTCTCTCTCTCTCTCTCTCTCTCTCTCTCTCTCTCTCTCTCTCTCCCTCTCTCTTTCTTCCCCAACCTTCCACTCTCTCCCGAAGTCAATGGGGGGAAAAATACAAAAGAAGTCACTTTAAAAAAATATAATCTATTGATTTCAGAGAGGAAGGAGAGAGAGAGAGAGAGAGAGAGAGAGAGAGAGAGAGAGAGAGAGAGAGAGAATCATGCATTGGCTGCCTCCTGCACGCCTCCCCTCCCTCCACTGCTAGGGATGGAACCCTCCACCCGGGCCTTGTGGCTGGAATCGAACCCGGGACCCTTCCGCCCACAGGCCGGCGCTGTAACCACTGAGCAACACCAGCCAGGGCGTCACTTTGTTTTTTTTATAAAAGGGTCACTGCTGGCTGGCTCTCTCTCGGCATCCTCAGCACACGGTGCCTTCGGCCTGGCGTGGCCTCCCCCGTGGCCCCCCGTGGCCTCCCCCCGTGGCCTCCCCCCGTGGCCTCCCCCCTCCTCCCCACGCCTCCTCCGCAGGGAGAAAGCTCGGACGCCTGTCAGTTGTTTAACGCTCATATTTTATTCCATAAATATTAATGGCGGGGCCCGGCCTTTTCCTGGAAAGAGGGTGGCCATCTCCCCACCCCCACCCCCAAATCCGGCCCCCGGAGAGCCGGCCGGTCAATACCCCTTAGCCTCCCCCCCCCCGCCCTCGGAGCGGCCGCCAGCTCAGCGGGGTCAGCCCTGACGCCCCCCTCGGCCTCACCGGGGCTCCCCGACTCCGAGGGGCACCCCCACCCCGGGGTGCCTGTCCCCTCGGCACAGACCAGCCGAGCGCCGCCCTCAGCCGCTCTCCTCCTCCCACACGCCCCCGTCCAGGTGGCTGTGCTGTGGGTTGATTCTCTGGCGTGAAGACGGGTTTGGGGGGACCTGGGGGGTTTGGGGGGGCCTGGGGGTGGGGACCAGGGACCCCGTGTCCTCCCCACGGCTCAGCCTCCTTCCTCCGGGACCGTCTTCTGCAGGGAGCTCCCGGGAGCCGTGGACGCCCCGTGGGGAGGGGGCCCGGACCCCCACGCACTCCGCCCCCCCCCCATTTTCCTCTCTGAAATCAATTGGGGGGGGGGAGAAAAACACATACACAAACCAATACAAACATATTAAAGAGAGAGAGAGATGTCGCCGAAACCGGTGTTGCTCAGTGAATAGAGCGTCGGCCTGCGGACGGAAGGGTCCCGGGTTCGATTCCGGCCAAGGGCGTGGACCTTGGTGGCGGGCACATCCCCGGTGGGGGGCGTGCAGGAGGCAGCTGGTCGATGATTCTCTCTCTCATCGGCGTTTCTGACTCTCTGTCCCTCTCCCTTCCTCTCGGTGAAAAACCAATAAAATGTAATTTAAAAATAAATAAATTTAAAAAGAGAGATTTGTGCGATCCCATGCGGCTCCATTCCCTCCGGGGAGCGGGGACCCCTGGTCTCAGGATCGGGGTGCGGGGGGGGGGGCTGCGGCGGGAGTGGGGGCGGCGGCGGCCGCGCAGGGCCGGTGACCGGTGAGGGCTCCGCTCCGTCGCCTCCTCTCCGGCCCGGGGACGGCCGGGCGGGCGGCCGGGGAGCAGGTCCATTAGGGCCCCCGGCCGCGGCTTTTAGTCGCCATGGAGACCGGGGAGCGGAGCCGGAGGAGACGCAGGGGGACCCGGCGAGGGGCTGGGCGGGCGGCGAGGCCCTGTGACCCCGGGGCCGGGGGGCTGGGAGGACGCTGGCCGCGCGGGTGCCTGTCGGCCTGTCCGTCCGTCCGTCCGTCCATCTGTCCGTCCGTCTGTCCGTCCACCCGGACGCTGCCTCGGTGCCGCCTCAGTGTGTGTGTGGGGGGGGGGGACACGTGGACACCACGCCGGACGGAGCGCGCTCCCCGGCTCGGCCTGCAGGGAGGGCCGTGGCCGTGTCTCTGATGCCACACGAAGGTCCCAGGAGCAGCCCGGCCGGCGTGGCTCCGTGGCTGAGCGTGGACCTAGGAGCCGGGAGGTCAGGGTTCGATTCCCGGTCAGGGCACAGGCCCGGGTTGCAGGCTCCATCCCCAGGGTGGGGCGTGCGGGAGGCAACCGGTCCGTGATTCTCTCTCATCGTGGAGGATTCTCTCTCTCTCTCTCTCTCTCTCTCTCTCTCTCTCTCTCTCTCTCTCTCTCTTTCAGACCTATATATATATTTTAAATGATCAATCAGCCCTAAACTGGTGTGGCTCCATAGATGGAGCATTGGCCTGTGGACTGAAGGGTCCCGGGTTCGATTCCGGTCAAGAGCGTAGACCAGGGGTGGGCAAACTTTGTGACTCGAGGGCCACTGCGGGCTCTTACACGGGACCGGAGGGCCGGAGGAACAAAAGCAGCCTGACCATGCTGGCACTCTCCTCTTGGGCTGCTGGCGAAGGCACGGAGGGGAGAGCAAGAGAACCCTCCTCCGCTCTCTCGGCTCCGCGGGCCGGACAGAACAGCCGCGCGGGCCGGATCCGGCCCTGAGGGCCATAGTTTGCCCACGGCTGGCATAGACCTTGGCTGTGGGCACATCCCCGGTCGGGGGCGTGCAGGAGGCGGCGGATGGGTGTTTCTCTCTCATCATCGACGTTTCTAGCTCTCTCTCCCTCTCTCCCTTCCTCCCTGTAAGAAATCAATAAAATATATATTTAAAATATTTTTTAAAAATGACCCACCAGTATCTACAGCTAAAAAAATAAATATATACAGTGTCTCCCGGGCCGAGGGGCTCCCGGCTGGCGGGGGGAGAGGGTGGGGGTTTGGGGTGGGGGTTTGGGGGGGGAGGGGGGAGCCGCCGGCCGGCCCGGCAGCCTCAGGTGGCCGCCGCCGGCGGGCGGGATTGCCGGGGGCGGCGGGTGGTCGTGCCCTCAGACATCAGCTGGCAGCGGCGGCGGATACATCTTGACCCAGAACTTAATAAACCCGGGCGGCCCCTGTCATTCCCGCTCGCCGCTGCCGCCGCCGCCGTGCCCTTTGCGGTCTCAGTCCGGCCTCTCGCCCGGAGAGGAGCTGGCCGGCCTCAGGCCCCCACGGGGAGCGCCCCACCTGGTCCCCGGGCCGGCCGGGCGGGCTCTGTGGTTCTGGGGTTCGGAACCAGCCCCCCCCCGCCCCCCGCCGCCCCGGCAGGCCGAGCTCCGAGGGCTCCGTGCTCCGAGGACGCCGTGCCCGGCCCGGCCTGCCGGCACCCGCGGCCCCAGGCCCCGGCGATCCATCACGGGTAGAGGAAACCGGCGAGGGAATAAATCTCCGCAGGAAGGACGCCGAGGAGGACGAGGAGGAGGAGGAAGAGGGGAGGACAGGGTCCCATCCGGAGGGTGGTGGATGCCTCCCCCTCCCCCCCTCCCCCCCTCTCTCCACTCCTCTCTCTCAAATCAATAATTGTTTTTAAAGCCCTCTCCAGCCGAAGGATCCCGACGGAGCAGTTAGCATTTTATTTTTAATTAAAAAAAAACCATATACTTTTTATTGTTTTTTTTTACAGAGAGGAAGGGAGAGGGATAGAGAGCTCGAATCATTGATGAGAGAGAGAGAAACACCCATCAGCTGCCTCCTGCACGCCCCCCACTGGGGGATGTGCCCGCAACCAAGGTCCATGCCCTGGACCGGACACCCTGTCCACTGAGCCACCCCGGTCAGGGCAGCAGTTTGCATTTTAATTCCCCGATCCCTTGCCTCTCTCTCTCTCTCTCAAGGGGGATGTGATCCGAGGGAGCTGGGGCCGCTGGGGACCTCCACAGCACCGGGGCCTGCTGGAGTTCTGTTTTCCCACCAACTCCACACACGCACACTCACACACACACATGCACACACACGCACACACATGTGCGTGCACACAAACATGCAACACGCCCACACACAGCAGGTACACATATACACACATACATGCACACACAACAGACACACATGCACGCGCACACACAAACACACACATGTGCACATGCACACAAACACACATGCACACACAGAGACATATACACACGCATGCACACACACAGCAGACACACATGCATGCACACACGCATACACACAAACATGCACACACGCACACGCACAAACGTGCACACATACACGTGCACACACACAAACATGCACACATGCGCACACAGGAGCACACAAACATGCACACACACACGCTCACATGCACACACAACAAATGACGGGCGGGCGGAGGCAGACGAGCGGGCCGCTCCCCGGCGGGGCTTCGGTCCGGGGCCGCGGCCTCTTATTTATGGGTCTCGGCGCCCCGTCCTCCTCCGTCTCTACCGTTTCCGTGGCCGGGGCCGGCCCGTCCGTCATCCTGTCCGGGCCGCCGGGGACACGGGGTCCTCTACCCCCCCCCCCCCCAAATCGTGTTCAAAGAGCCGGCGGCCCAGGAGACATCCGACGTCTGTGCCTGTTTTTTTTTTTGTTACATTTTTAATCTTTTTTAAAACGTCGTGGGCAGCGGCCTCTGGGCCGTGGTGCTCGCAGAGCCGACCACGGAGGAGACGATGACGGTGTGTCTCTCTGTTTTGGTCACGAACAGGAAAGCCTCGAGGAGCCTGAACAGTGACCCGGGCAGAGGGGGGAGAGGGGGGAGCCGCCGCCGGGCCGGCTGGTGTGTGCCGGGGCGCCGGGCGCCGGGCGGCACGTTCCCCGGGCCCCGACCGAGACCCCGGCGAGCTCCAAGCCCGTCGCTTCCTGGCGGAGGCGGGCGGGCAGCATCCATCAACGCACACCCTCCTCCCCTCCTCCCTCCCTCCCTCCCTCCCCGCCCCGGCTCTCAGGAATGCTTTACAGCCGCGGTGGGCAAACTCCTCCGTCCGCGGAGCCAGACACCCACAGCCCCACGACGGGCATCTCGGTGGAGAGCCACGTTTTTCTAAACGTAAACGTCTCCAAACGCCACATCTTCCACACAGACGCGCCCGGGCCGTGGCGTTCTGTGGGAGAGCCGCTCTCTGGGGCCCGAGAGCCGCAGGTGGCTCGGGAGCCGCGGTTTGCCTGCCATGGTTTTTTTTTATGTGTATATATATATATATATTTTAATTGATATTTTACAGAGAGGAAGAGAGAGGTATAGAGAGTTAGAAACATCGATGAGAGAGAATCATTGATCAGCTGCCTCCTGCACACCCCCCACTGGGGATGTGCCCCAACCAAGGTCCATGCCCTTGACCGGAATCGAACCCGGGACCTTTCAGTCCGCAGACCGATGCTCTACCCACTGAGCCACACTGGTTTCAGCCAAAATCGTCTTTCTCCTCTCCCGTCCGAGGGGACTGGAAGTGGGGCCCCATTTGGGGCCTGTTCCTCGGGGTGTGTGTGTGTGTGAGTGTGAGTGTGTGTGTGAGTGTGTGCGTGTGTGTGTGTGTGTGTGTGAGAGAGAGAGTGTGTGAGTGTGTGTGAGTGTGTGAGAGTGTGTGTGTGAGTGTGTGTGTGTGTGTGTGAGTGTGTGTGAGAGTGTGTGAGAGAGAGTGTGTGAGTGTGTGTGTGTGTGAGTGTGCGTGTGTGTGTGAGTGTGTGTGAGAGTGTGTGTGTGTGAGAGTGTGTGTGTATGTATGTGAGTGTGTGTGTGTAAGTGTGTGTGTGTGTGAGAGTGTGTGAGTGTGTGTGTGAGTGTGTGTGAGTGTGCGTGTGTGTGCGTGTGTGTGTGTGTGTGTGACCCTCCCGCCCTCCCCGTGACGGATGATCGGCGCGTCTCCGGGAGGCTTTACCAGGGAGGCTCCTGGGAGTCGGCGCCGTGTGAATAGGAAAACTCTAATTCCTTTTCCTTTTAATTGCATGTTTATTGATCCGGTCCCCCCTCCCCTCTCCCCTCCCTCCCCACGCGCTTTCTGCAGCCAGGAAAACTGACCGAACCCGTGACCCCTGCTTGTGCACGCCGTCCTCGGTGGAGTGCCGACGCGTTGTGGGCAGCAGAGTCCTGCTGGGGCACCGGCGTGCTCCCCGGGGTCCGTGCACCCCACGTTCCACCTCCGATAGGACGAACCCACACGGCGGGCAGGCCGGGCTCGGGGGCTGAGCCAGGAGGTCGCGGCTCGAGTCCCCGTCAGGGCGCAGGCCCACGAGGGGGGCGGCCGGCCCAGGATCCCTTCTCATCGAGGATGTCTCTCCCCCTCGCTCCCCCTCTGACACCAGTCCACACAGACACCTCCAAATGCACGCATTCCTTCCCAGCGTCCTGCCGGTCGGGCGTGGCGTCACGAAAGCGACCGAGGAGCTAGACCACAGGGGTGGGCAAGCTTTCTGACGCGAGGGCCACCGTGGGCTCTTACACGGGACCGGAGGGCCGGCACAAAAGCAGCCTGACCGTGCTGGCACTCTCCTCTTGGGCTGCTGGGGAAGGAGCGGAGGGGAGAGCCAGAGAACCCTCCTCCGCTCTTCTGGCTCCGCGGGCCGGATGGAACAGCCGGACGGGCCGGATCCGGCCCCCTCGGGGCCGTAGTTTGCCCACGGCTGGCCTAGGTACCCCGTCTCCCCCAAAATAAGACAGCGTCTTCTATTAAGTTTTGCTCCCAAAGATGCGCTGGGTCTTATTTTCAGGGGGATGCGTTTATGTTTCCACGAAGCAGGTCTGATTTTCGGAGGACGTCTTATTTTCGGGGAGATGCGGTAGAAGGGGAGGGCAGACTGGAGAGAGAACACATCCACGCACACACACCAGACGGGCGGCGTCTGCCTCCGGACGGTTCTGTTGGAGATGAGCTACGGGGGACGGGGCCGTGAAACACAGATGGGGAGAGCGATCGGCGGCGGCGGAGAGTGATGGCAGGACGGGGCACCCTTGGGGGCTCGGCGCCAGCGAGGTGCGGAAGATTCACGGGGGGCTGTCTGTCTCCCGAGGCGGCGTCCGGAGGGAGATTTACGCCCCCGGGGGCCGGGGCCGCGCGCCCGCCGCCTCATCACTCCCACGGCGCCCGCCGACCTCCCCTCTCCCCGCTGCCCGTCCCTCAGCGGACGGAGGGAGATGGATGGATGGGTGGATGGGTGGATGGATGGATGGAGGGAGGGATGGAGGGGTGGATGGATGGAGGGAGGGATGGGTGGATGGAGGGAGGGATGGGTGGATGGATGGAGGAAGGGAGGGATGGAGGGAGGGAGGGAGGGATGGGTGGATCGAGGGAGGGATGGATGGATGGATCCATGGGGCGCTGATATATGTCATTCTGATTCCGTCCATGTGGGGCTGATGGGGAGTCAGGGTGGACCAGATTTTTTTGGGGGGGGGGACGGGGACATGGCTCTTCTGTCTGCCTCTCCCTGCCCCCACCCCCCGACGCCGACTCCCCTAACCGTGGGCGCCCGGGAGCCGCCATCAATAGCCGGAAAGCGGCGAGGTCAGCACTGCTGGGACTCGGATCTCCCGCCTCCGGAGGGAGCGGGGAGGAGACAGGTGGGTGAGCCATGGAGGTGAGCCTGACCTTGGCGGGCGGGCGGGCAGGCGGGCGGCTGATGGAAGGCTCCGGGCGGGCGGGGGAGACGGGGCTGGAGCTAGAACCTCAGCTGGTTCTGGGGGGCGGGGGGGGGCACATGGATGAGAGGGAAACATCCACCTGCCCCCCCCCCCACACACTGGTTGGGGACGTGCCCGCAACCAAGGTCCGTGCCCTTGGCCGGAATCGAACCTGGGACCCTTGAGTCTGCAGGCCGACGCTCTATCCCCTGAGCCACACCGGTTAGGGCCTGAAATTATTATTTTTAAAACATATCTATCTATCATCTATCTATCTATCTATCTATCTATCTATCTATATCTATCTATCATCTATCTATCTATCTATCTATCTATCTATCTATCTATCTATCTATCTATATCTATCTATCATCTATCTGCTATCTATCTATCTATCTATATCTATCTATCATCTATCTATCTATCTATCTATCTATCTCTATAATTTTAGAGAGGAAGGGACAGGGAAGAGAGAGAGAGGGAAACATCAACGATGAGAGAGAATCATGGACTGGCCGCCTCCTGCACGCCCCGTCCCCCTCCCTCCATCCCCCAGACCCTTCGGATCTGCCTTTTCCACGTCCTGCTGAGGCCGACGCTGGCTGGGCCTGGGTCCCCCCCGCCCGCAGCCCCCCACCTCCCTCCCCTCGGCCCGGCTGCGCCTGATGGGGGTGACCTGTCCTCTCTCACGCTCTCTGGTCACCATCTTGGGGATGGGGGGGGAGTGGGGGGCGCTCAGGAAGGTCCCACGACTGCGAGGAGGCAGGGCGCTCGCTCCCTGGGCCAGCGGCCAGCTGGACACTGGATGGACACCCCCTCCCGTCCCCACGCCCCCTGCCCTCGGTGGGCCCAGGCCGTGGCTGTCTCCCGCCTGCCACGCGGTACACGGACGCTCCGAGAGGGCAAGCGACTCCCCTAAGCTCACACGGCTCAGCCCGGGGCAGAGTGGACACGGCCACCCCCTTTGCCCACCCCCTTTGGCCGGGAGCCTGATACACACGGCCTGCGGACTCAAGGGTCCCGGGGTTCGACACACCGGCAGGCAGGCAGCCGCAGGGGATTGCAAAGATGGGGGCTTGTGGTGTTTTTTTTTTTGGGGGGGCAACTGAGAGGGGAAATTTAGGGGCGTGGGAAACCAGAGGTTTGGAAGAACAGCCCTTCGTGCCCTGGGTGAGGGAGGGGAAGGGGAGGAAGGAGAGGGAGGAGGGGAGGAGGAGGAGGGTAAAAGGGTCCCCCCCCCCAACACCCCAGTTTCCAACCCTTTAGCGGAAGGGAAGAATTCACTGAGCAGGAGAGAGCGGCCCAGCGACACGTGGAGCCTTTGCGAGCGGTGGCCACCCCCCCCCCAGGTCCCCCCAGGCCCCCCACCCCCGGAAGCGGGAAAGAATACGCGCATTCCTCGGAGAGATGGATTCCCCCGGAAAAAATAGGGCCAGAGGAAGGGAGGTCTGGTTACACTGGAGCTTCCTTGCCAGCGAGTGGGGGATTCCGGCACCTCTGCCCCGGCCTTCCTGTCCGTCCACTTGTCAGAGGACTGGGGGGCTGGGGGATTGGGGGACTGGGGGGCTGGGGGGCTGGGGGACTGGGGGGCTGGGGGACTGGGGGACTGGGGGGCTGAGGGACTGGGGGACTGGGGGGCTGGGGGACTGGGGGACTGGGGACTGGGGGGCTGGGGGGCTGGGGGGCTGGGGGACTGGGGACTGGGGGGCTGGGGGGCTGGGGGGCTGGGGGGCTGGGGGACTGGGGGGCTGGGGGGCTGGGGAGCTGGGGGATTGGGGGGCTGGGGGACTGGGGGAACAGGGGGAACAGGGGGCTGGGGGATCTGGGGGACTGGGGGGCTGGGGGCTGGGGGTCTGGGGACTGGGGGGCTGGGGGCTGGGGGTCTGGGAGGCTGGGGGGCTGGGGGGCTGGGGGGCTGGGGGACTGGGGGTCTGGGGGGATAGGGGATTGGGAGGCTGGGGGACTGGGGGGCTGGGGGGCTGGGGGACTGGGGGTCTGGGGGGCTGGGGACTGGGGGGCTGAGGGGCTGGGGGGCTGGGGGGCTGGGGGACTGGGGGTCTGGGGGGCTGGGGGACTGGGGGGATGGGGGTCTGGGGGGATAGGGGATTGGGAGGCTGGGGGACTGGGGGTCTGGGGGGCTGGGGACTGGGGGGCTGAGGGGCTGGGGGGCTGGGGGGCTGGGGGACTGGGGGGATGGGGGTCTGGGGGGATAGGGGATTGGGAGGCTGGGGGACTGGGAGGCTGGGGGACTGGGGGGCTGGGGGGCTGGGGGGATGGGGGGCTGGGGGACGGGGGGCTGGAGGGCTGGGGGGCTGGGGGGCTGGGGGTCTGGGGGTCTGGGGGATGGGGGGCTGGGGGGATGGGGGCTGGGGGTCTGGGGAGTTGGGGGTCTGGGGACTGGGGGGCTGGGGGGCTGGGGGACTGGGGGGCTGGGGGGCTGGGGGGATGGAGGATGGGGGGATGGAGGATGGGGGGATGGAGGATGGGGGGATGGAGGCTGGAAGATGAGGGGAGGGGGCCATGGGCCCCAGGGGCAGCTGTCTGCAGGAAGGGAAGAGGGAGAGAATGAATGGAGTGACAGGGACCGCCGTGGGCGCGGGTTTTCTCTCTGCCCGGAGTCTGAACGGGCTGTGGGGTGGGGTGTGGGGGGTGAAGGGAGGGCCCCCCCGGCTTTGGGGGGCCAGTGTGGAGGAAATGGGGAGCACACGGGCGGACGGGCTCCGGCGGGGCGGCCCGAGGCTGCTCTGACCGCCCTGGGCTCAGCGGCTCCGGGAGCCGCATCTCCTCTGTCCGAGCCCGAGGTCGGCAAACCGCGGCTCGCGGGCCACCTGGGTCTCCGGCCCCGGGGGCGGGGCGGCTCCTCCACGGGCCCCGCGGCGGGCGAGGCCGGGAGCCGCTCACAGACCCGCCGTCCTGGTGCCGCGGACACGCGGCTCCGGGCTCACGAGTTCGCCGACCGCGGCCCCGCGGGCTGAGGGAGGGCGTCCGGCCTCCTCCCTCCGGTGTTTGCTCCGCGGAAGCTGTTTCCCTCACAGTATTGTTATTGTTATTGTTATTGTTGTTGTTGTTGTTGTTGTTGTTGACCGCGACCGGCCTGGCTTCCCGTCTCCTTCCCCGGAGTCAGGGCCGCGTGGGCAGCGGCGCCCGGCCCTTCGCTTCCCGCCTCAGAGCCTCGCGCTCGCGGCTGTCCACGTGACTCACTCACGGCTGTCCATGTGACTCACTGACCTCCGTCCACGTGGCCCTGCCCCTAGGTCACGTGCTCACTGAGCAGTCCACAGGCCCCGCCCCCTTGTTCGCGTGCTCACTCACAGCTGTCCACAGGCCCCGCCCCTCCGCCCCAACCACGTGAGTCACTTACGGCTGTCCACAGGCCCCGCCCCCTCGCGCTCACCGATGGCTGTCCATGTGGCCCCTCCCCTCGATCATGTGCTCACTGATGGCTGTTCACTGCCTCGCCCCTCGGTCACGTGCTCGCTGATGGCCGTCCACAGGCCCCGCCCCCTTGGCCACGTCTCATTCATGGCTGTCCACAGCCCCGCCCCCTCGGTCACGTGCTCACTGGCGGCTGTCCACAGGCCCCGCCCCTTGGTCACGTGCTCACTTATGGCTGTCCACGGCCCCGCCCCCTCGGTCACGTGCTCACTGACCGCTGTCCACGCGGCCCCGCCCCCCGGTCACGTGCTCGGGGACCCCGTGTCTCCGGGTCACGGACACGCAGGGCGCCGGGTCCAGGCCCGCCGTGGCCTCGTTAACTCCGCGCGGCCCCTCCGCCCGTCCTTCGCCGCGGTCCTCGCGGTCCCGGAGCCCCGCCCTCCGCCCCCTGCAGCCCCCCCAGCGCCGGGCAGGAAGCGGCTCGTGTTTCCCAAGGCCTCGCGGGCCGCTCTAATTATGACAACGTGGCTGAAGTCTCTGATGGGAAGGGAAAAGGAAAAAAGAAAGAAAGCGGAGGTACCGTGGAGAGAGGACGCACACACATGTACACACGCACACATACACACGCATACGCATTCACACATATACACACACACATATACACACATATGCACACCCCCACACACAAACACACATACACACACAGAGATATATACACACATATACATATACACATGCATATACACACATACACACATCATATATACACACACATATATACACACACACACATATACATGCACACACACACAAACACACACACACACCAAACATAACAGAATGGGCAGCGACACAAATGGCTTCATGAACTGAAACACACACCCAGCCCGGCCGGGGTGGCTCAGTGGACAGAGCGTCGCCGGCCTGCGGGCTGAAGGGTCCCGGGTTCGATTCCGGTCAAGGGCATGGGCCTTGGTGGCGGGCACATCCCCAGTGGGGGGCGTGCAGGAGGCAGCTGGTTGATGTTTCTCTCTATCCCTCTCTCTTCCTCACTGTAAAAAATCAATTAAAAAATATATATTTTAAAAAAGAAACGTCTTCATGTCCCGGTGACCGGTGACCGGTGACCGGTGACCGGAGGCCTCGCTGGAGCATAAGGGCGGGTCTCCGGGCCCGGCCGGCGGCACCGTGCCAGGCCCTGGGCCCATCCTGTCCCGGGGACTCGGGGACAAGTGAGCTCAGGCCGGAGCCGGTGGGAACGGCAAGGCTGACCCCTGGTGGCCGGACGCCAGAACGACACGGTCTGCACCCGCTGGCTTCCCTGCCTGAGCCAGGTCCTCGCTGGGTGGCGGGTGGGTGGGGGTGAGGGTTAGGGTGGGGTGGGGTGGGGTGGGGTGGGGTGGGGTGGGGAGGGAATTAATAAATTAAATGCGGTCACAGCAGGAGGTGGCAGTGCAGGGAGGCGCACGGGACCTTGTAAAGGGAAAATGCTCGAGTGCATGACACCAGGTCCCCCCCCCCCCGCCCCCCCCCCAAAATATATTTTATTGATTTTTTTACAGAGAGGAAGAGAGGGACAGAGAGCTAGAAACATCAACGAGAGAGAAACATCCATCCTCTGCGTCCTGCACACCCCCCACTGGGGATGTGCCCGCCACCAAGGTCCATGCCCTTGACCGGAATCGAACCCGGGACCCTTCAGCCCGCAGGCCGACGCTCTATCCACTGAGCCACGCCGGCCAGGTCAGGACTGGAGTCTGCGGACGGGACAGGAAGATCCTGCGGGCCGGATTCGTGTGCCCACGGGGATGTGTGGACGCAGGACAGAAAGGGGTTCCCACGTTTCCAGACGGCTGGGTGCGTGGCCAGTGTCTTGGCAGGGTCACGCGGAGAGAACGTTCCGGGCCGGGGACTCGCAGTCGGGGTCCCTCACGCCGCCCCCCGAGAACCCCTCCAGCCACTCGTACCTGACGCTGTCGACACGGCTTCGGAGGGGGAGAGGATCTGGGGGCCACGGGAATTCCACACGTGGAACGTGTAAGGAGCGATGTCTCCTGCGATGGTTTTTATGTTTTCCTTGATTTTTATTTTTAGAGAGACAGAGGAAGGGATGGAGACAAGAGGGAGAGAGAGAGAGACAGAGAGAGAGAGAGAGACAGAGAGAGAGAGAGAGAGAGAGAGACAGAGAGAGAGAGAGAGACAGAGAGAGAAAATGAGAGAGAGAGAGAGAGACATCGGCTGCCCCCTGCACACCCCCTGCCCCCTGGGGATGGAACCTACAACCCTGAGCCTGCGCCCTTGACCAGGAATCGAACCCGGGGACCCCTCGGGCCACACAGGCCGGCGCTCTGTCCACTGGGCCACACCGGCCGGGGCGAATTGCTTCCTCCCTCTCTCTCTTTCTCCCTTTTATTTTTATTTTATTTTTATTTTTTTTGGCCCGAAGTAATTCCTACCACATGTTCTCCCCTCTTTGATGGCAACCGCCCTTCTTACTGCAAATTGAAAACTTCAGCGCAGACCCGGCGCGCGGGGAACTCGCCACGGAAGCCCCCCGGAAAGAAACTTTTTTTGTGCGGCCCACGGCGCCCGCCGAGCGGACGGGGGAGGAGAAGCGAAACCCGAGCCAGCCTGGAGGAGAGGGAGAGCGGAGCGTGCACCTCCACCTTCCAGGAGAGGGGTCTTCCCCAGGTTTATAAAACCTCGCTGGGGGCAGGGGGAGGGAGGAGAAAGCATCACCAAAAATAAAATAAAATAAAATAAAATAAAATAATTAAATTAAATTAAATAATAAAATAAAATAAAATATAAAATAAAATAAAATAAAATAAAATATAGAAATTTATCTATGCCGAGGGCAACCCTTTACTTACTTATTTTTTAAAAATATATATTTTGTTGCAAAAACCGGTGTAGTTCAGTGCATAGAGCGTCGGCCTGGGGACTGAGGGGCCCCGGGTTCGATTGCTGGTCAAGGGCATGGACCTTGGTGGCGGGCACGTCCCCGGTAGGGGGCGTGCAGGAGGCGGCTGATGGATGTTTCTCTCTCATCGATGTTTCTAGCTCTCTGTCCCTTTCCCTTCCTCTCTGTTAAAAGATCAATAAAATATATTTATTAAGAATATATATATTTTAATCATTTCAGAGAGGAAAGGGGGAGGAAGAGAGATAGAGAGAGAGAGAGAGAAACATCTATGATGAGAATCACGGACCGGCTGCCTCCTGCACCCCTGCCCACCCTGGGGATGGAGCCCGCAACCCGGGCCTGTGCCCTTGGCCGGGAATCGAATCCGGGACCCTTCAGTCCGCAGGCCGACGCTCCGTCCACTGAGCCACACCAGCCCGGGCCCGAGGGCAGCCCTTTAAAAAAAAAAAAAGAAACACTCTGGGCATCGATCGATCGATCGATGGATTGATCGTGCTTCTCCTCGGGCCCCCGGCCGCCGGGAGAAGCCGGCTCTGCCCCCAGCCCCTCCCGCCCCGGACCACTCTCCTGTCTCGGGGGCTCGGCCGCGGAGTCCATTAGCGGCCGGAGGCGCTGGGGTCAGGTCATTGTCCGCCCTGGCCCTCGGGCGGCCACCGCTGAGGCCGGCCAGCCGTCCGGGCCAAGGGGAGGGGAGGGGAGGGAGGGGAGGGGAGAGGAGGCGCCCGTCCCATCCATCTCCCCCGAGATCGGCGGCGGCGCCCACCCATTCCCCGAGGGGCAGGGGCACCCCAGGGCGCCCCGTTCCGGCGGGTTTGGGGGCCGGCCCTGCAGACATAGAGAGCCAGAGACGTCGATGAGAGAGAAACATCGACCAGCTGCCTCCTGCACGCCCCCCACTGGGGATGTGCCCGCAACCAAGGTCCACGCCCTTGACCGGGAATCGAACCCGGGACCCTTCCCTCCGCAGGCCGACGCTCTGTCCACGGAGCCACACCGGTTTTGGATGCTTCTTCTTTTAAAAAAAAAGTATTTTTATTGATGTCAGAGAGGAAGGGAGGGGGAGAGAGAGAGAGAAACATCCATGATGAGAGAATCCTGGACCGGCCGCCTCCCGCACGCCTCCCACTGGGGGAATGGAGCCCTCAACCTGGACCTGTGCCCTTGACCGGGAATCGAACCCGGGACCCTTCAATCCGCAGGCTGACGCTCTATCCCCTGAGCCACACCGGCCAGGGACAAGGATGACATTTTTAACCTTTTTTTTTTTTTAAACCACAGAGGTCTGCCTTGGCCACTCCCTTTGCGAATGTCCTGGTAAAGACCCAAGGAGCAGATGGAGGGTTCGAGGGAGGGAGGGAAGGAGGGTGGGGGGCCACGTCCGGCCACTCCAGCCCTCACCCAGGGGACGGGGCCTCTGGGGGCCCAGAGGGGTCCTCGGAGATGGCCCCCGTCCGCGGCACCGAGGGCCCAGGCCCTGCCCGGAGCCGGCCCAGCAATGGGACGATGAGCTCAGCCCTGAGCGGGCGGGCAGTGCGGTGGGCGGCGCGTGTCTCAGCGACCCCCCGGTGGGCGAGGGCGGCCCGGGGCCAGCCTGTCTGTTCCTCGTTAGGCCCGGCTTAGGGGGGATCAGGGGGAGAGCCGGGCCTCTCCCGGGGGATTCTAAACACACAATCAGACAGCGCTCTGCGGTGGGGTCAGGAGAGCACGGACACGGAATACACACGTGTGTGTTCGTGTGCGTGTGTGTGTGCACGCTAAACGCCCCGTAAGCTCCGTGTGTTCATTCTTGGGGCGTTTCCAACGAACGTGACTCTTTTATTTATTTATTTTTTGATTCTATTTTTTAAAAATATATTTTATTGATTTTTTTTTATAGAGAGGGAGGAGAGAGATAGAAAGAAATATTGATGAGAAACATCGACCAGCTGCCTCCTGCACGCCGCCCACTGGGGATGTGCCCTCCACCAAGGTACGTGCCCTTGACCGGAATCGAACCCGGGACCTTTCAGTCTGCAGGCCGACGCTCTATCCACGGAGCCACACCGGTCTCGGCTGATTCTATTTAAAAAAAATATATTTTTATTGACTTCAGAGAGGAAGGGAGAGGGATAGAGAGTTAGAAACATCGACGAGAGAGAAACATCGACCAGCTGCCTCCTGCACGCCCCCTACTGGGGATGTGCCCGCCACCAAGGTACACGCCCTTGACCGGAATCGAACCCGGGACCCTTCAGTCTGCAGGCCGACGCTCTATCCACTGAGCTACACCAGTTTTGGCTGTATATATATATATTTTTTTTAAGCACGTAAAGATGTATTGTGGAGGCGAAGGGTCCCTTATATATATTTTAAAAAAAACCCTCTCACCCATGAAGCTGTGTCTCAAGTAAAAAAAAAAAAAAGAACGGATTCGAGCCTTTTCGCCAAATAAGTGTAATTTGCCTTCGGGCCCTGCAGACAAATTACACGCTTCCCCGCGATGTTCGTCTGCATAGGCAGGGCGCAGCCGACGCGGTCTCTGTGTGTGTTGTGTGCGTTTTCGTTCTTTAATTTTTCTTTTTTATCATCACACGTAACGTTTTCGATTCTTCTCGAGAAATGGAAGGCGGGAGGCCTATCATTAATGTGTAATGGTTTTGTTTCTGAAAAGCCATTGCCAACCGGAAAAAAAACAAAACAAAAAAAACAGATCAAACGCGCGCGCGCGAATGTTTGATGCGGCCTTTTGTAGTCTCACGTGGCGTTTTATTTCCTGTCGCCCGAGGGGCCTGGGGCCTGGGGGGGGGGGCACCAGTGGGGCCCCTCGGCCGGAGGAGCCCGCCACGGGGGGAGGGGGTACGTGCCCTCGACCGGAATCGAACCCAGGACCCTATCCACTGAGCCACACCGGCCAGGGCTCAGAGGGTTCCTCGGCGTCCTGCGAGGGGGTGGACGCACGCCAGGGTCCCCACGCCCTGTGGGGACGGTGGAGGAGGCTGCCCCTCGGGGGGCAACGCTCACGACAGAGGATCCCGTGCACACGCTCTGTGTTTTATTTTATTTTATTTTTTTAAAACATATTTTATTGCCGAAACCGGTGTGGCTCAGTGGATAGAGCGTCGGCCTGCGGACTGAAAGGTCCTGGGTTCGATTCCGGTCAAGGGCATGGACCTTGGTTGCGGGCACATCCCCGGTGGGGGGCGTGCAGGAGGCAGCTGCTGGTTGATGTTTCTCTCTTGTCGATGTTTCTAGCTCTCTATCTCTCTCCCTTCCTCTCTGTAAAATATCAATAAAATATATTTTAAAAAATTAAAAAATATATATTTTATTGATTTTTTTTTTACAGAGAGGAAGGGAGAGGGAGAGAGAGTTAGAAACATCGATGACAGTTAGAATCATCGCCCAGCCGCCTCCTGCACGCCCCCCACCTGGGGACGTGCCCGCTGCCGCCGAGGTCCATACCCTTGACCGGCATCGAACCCGGGACCCCTCCAGTCCGCAGGCCGACGCTCCGTCCACGGAGCCACACCGGCTTCGGGGCCTGTGTTTCATTTTTTTGTTATTTTTATTTTTTGCAACAGACTCTGCTTCTCATTATCCTTTGACGAGAGGAATAAACCCATCGCCGTGCGGACGTGCCAGGACCTGCGCCGGCCCCACCTGGGGCCCCACAGCCCCCCGGCTCCCCGCCGGCCGGCCGACCAGGGCAGGAAAGCAGCCACGTCTCCTCGGGCAGCAAGCAAGCAGACTCCTCCGGCAGAGAAACACGGGGTGACACGGCCTGGTGGGGTGGCGGGTGCTTCTCCCCTTTCCCCACGGAGGGCCCGGCCCGGACCCCGCACGGCCGGCCCACGTGGCTGTGCCCACAGCATTCCACGGGTCACCACGTGAGTGCCACGTGAGTGCCACGTTGCCATTCCCAATATTCTTTTTTTTCCTCCATCTGACAGAAAGAAACGGGTCGTTCTGAGCGGATCTATTTTTCTCCCCCCTCCGTCTGCCAAGCGTCGCCACATGCCGTCCCCACCAATGCTTCTCCTTAAAAAATAAAAAATAAGAAATTCCATCGGCCCAGCCGGCCGGGGGCGAGGCGAGGAGCGGGCGTGGGGGACAGGCCGGCAGCGGGCTCGGGGGGCGGGCGTGCGTCCAATGTGAAGGTGGCCCGCGTGGGACGGGGTGTCACGTCCAGCGGCCGCCTGCACCCCGCCGTCAGCGTCCCCCCCCCAGGTCCCCCGAGTCCCCCGAGTCCCCGCGGCCGCCAAGAAACACAGAGGAGGGCAATTAACCGACGGCAAATCCAAGGCAGCCGGCTAATTTTGCTGTCCGAGCGCATTTCTCAACGTCCCCCGTAAAGGGGGAGAGAAAAAAAACCACGTTCTAAAGAAATGGGTATCGCGCACGCGACGGTGAGAGCGCGTGGGAAAAGGCAGTCGCTGGGACGCGGCTGTTCGCCGGAGAAGCCAGTTTTTATTATTTTAAAAATATATATTTTATTGATTTTTTTTTTTTTTACAGAGAGGAAGGGAGAGGGAGAGAGAGCTAGAAACAACGATGAGAGAGAAATATCCATCAGCCGCTTCCTGCATGCCCCCCACCGGGGATGTGCCTGCCACCAAGGTCCATGCCCTTGACCGGAATCGAACCCAGGACCCTCCAGTCCGCAGGCCGATGCTCCATCCGCTGAGCCACACCGGTTCCGGCAAAGCTAGTTTTTATGAACGTTAACGCTTCGGCCGCGCAGCGGGAGATCTTCGGCCTCGGCGAGATCTTAACGCATTCCTACGTGGACACGATGCTCGGTAAAGACAACCGATGTTGATGTACACGGAGCGGCCAGATGGTGATCCCTGAACGCATCATCATCTGGCCACTCTGTGTCCGTCCTATAGAATAAAAGGCCCATAGGCACATGGTCCCCTCGACCAGGAGTTCGACCAGCAGGCAGGCCGGCCAACCGGCCCCTGGAGGGCGGCTCTCCCACGGAATGCCACGGCCCGGGCGAGCCCCTGTGGAAGACGTGGCATCGGGAGACATTCACTTGTAAAAAAAACACACGTGGCTCTCGCCAACGCCGGGGTGGCTCCGTGGATAGAGCGTCGGCCTGCGGACTGAAGGGTCCCGGGTTCGATTCCGGTCAAGGGCATGGACCTGGGTTGCGGGCACATCCCCGGTAGGGGGGCGTGCAGGAGGCGGCTGACCGATGGTTCTCTCTCATCGATGTTTCTGGCTCTCTATCCCTCTCTCTTATCAACAAAATACATTAAAAATTAAAAATAGGCCAAAACCGGTTTGGCTCAGTGGACAGAGCGTCGGCCTGCAGACTGAAAGGTCCCGGGTTCGATTCCGGTCAAGGGCATGTACATTGGTGGCGGGCACATCCCCGGTGGGGGGCGTGCAGGAGGCAGCTGATGGATGTTTCTCTCTCATTGACATTTCTAGCTCTCTATCTCTCTCCCTTCCTCTCTGTAAAATATCAATAAAAATATATTTTAAAAATAATAAAAATAAAAGACGTGGCTGTCCAGAGCCACGTCCCTCCGTCGTGGCTCTGCGGATGGTTGGCTCTGCGGACGGTGGTTTGCGGCCTCGGCCCTGGGAGGCCCGCCGGGTCTCGGCTCCGGGGATAGGGGGTGGGGGGTGGGGGGTGCGGTGCCGGTGAGAGGGGGGCCCCCGGCTGCCCTCGGCGCTTGGGGGGCTTAGCCTGCCAGAGGCAATTTGGGGTGTTTACGCAGCGGCCTTCCCGTACCTGTCAGCCCCAAAGCCGCCCGCCCTCGGGGCCGGGCCAAGACAAACAGCCACATCTGGTGCGCGCCTGCCGCGAGGCTGGGCCGAGTGCCTCGCGTGCGAGGGCCCCCTTAGCGCACGCCGCCGCCGCCGGCTCGGGACTGGGGGGGCTGGGGGGGCCCCGCCGGCTCTCCCCGGCCCGGCTGATGACAAACATCTGGAGGAGGGGGAGGCGGGGGGGGGCAGGTGTCCCCGACTTGCTCAGGGCTCTCCCCCCTCTCCCCACCCCACCTCCCCCCCGGCCCGGCCCGGGGCTCCCTCCTCCGAGGCTGCGGGGAGCTCTTGAGAAACAGGGCCCCCCATCCCTGAAGGCAGAGGTCGGAGGTCGTCAGCGCCCTCGGAGGCTCAGCCCATCGTCCCCCGGGGGCGGCCGCGTGGCCACGGCCCAGGGCAAGGGTGGGCAAACTTTCTTTTTTTTTTCCTTCTTTTTTTAAAAAAAATTTTTATGGAATTTTCACAGAGAGGAAAGGAGAGAGATAGAGAGCTGGAAACATTGATGAGAGAGAAACATCGACCCGCTGCCTCTTGCACACCCCCTACCGGGGATGTGCCCGCCACCAAGGTCCATGCCCTTGACCGGCATCGAACCTGGGGACCTTTTAGTCCGAAGGCTGACGCTCAATCCACGGAGCCACACCGGTTTCGGCAAGGGGTGGGCAAACTTTCTGACGCGAGGGCCACCGTGGGCTCTTACACGGGACCGGAGGGCCGGCACAAAAGCAGCCTGACCGTGCTGGCACTCTCCTCTTGGGCTGCTGGGGAAGGAGCGGAGGGGAGAGCCAGAGAGCCCTCCTCCGCTCTTTCGGCTTTGCCGCGGGCTGTAGTTTGCCCACGGCTGGTCGTAGGGTGAGGTGGACCAGACCGTCCTGCTTTTGGGGTGTGCTTGGCGTGTGCTCAGCGTGTGCTCGGCGTTCCGTGCAGCCGGCTCTCTCCTTCCCTCCCTTTTCCTGTCATCTTAATTTAAGAATATGCTTATTGATGTCACAGAGGAAGGGATGTGGAGGGAGAAAGAGAGAGAGAGAGAGAGAGAGAGAGAGAGAGAGAGAGAGAGAGAGAGAGAACATCAGTGATGAGAATCCTGGGCCGGCCGCCTCCCGCACGCCCCACCCGGGGGGTCAAACCCGATACCTAGGCCTGTGCCCTGACTGGGAATCAAACCCGTGACCTTCAGGTTCCTAGGTCGACGCTCAGCCACTGAGCCACACTGCTGGGCTTTCTTCCTTCCTTCCTTCCTTCCTTCCTTCCTTCCTTCCTTCCTTCCTTCTTTCCTTTCTTTCTCTCTCTCTCTCTCTCTCTCTCTCTCTCTCTTTCTTTCTTTCTTCTTTCTTCTTTTCTAAAATTTGTGTTGATGTCAGAGAGAAAAGGAGAGGGAGAGAGAGAAACCTCTATGATGAGAGAGGATCACTCATCGGCGGCCTCCC
Organism: Vespertilio murinus; assembly: GCA_963924515.1. NCBI lineage: Eukaryota > Metazoa > Chordata > Mammalia > Chiroptera > Vespertilionidae > Vespertilio > Vespertilio murinus. The sequence continues at coordinate 976,225 of OZ004721.1, read as the reverse complement.
ACACGCCCCCCACTGGGGTGTCGACCCCACAACCCGGGCCTGTGCCCTGACCAGGAATTGAACCCGTGACCTCCTGGTTCTTAGGTCCATGGTCAACCACTGAGCCACACCAGCCGGTCTTACTTTTCTTTTTTTAAAAAATTTGTGTTGATTTCAGAGAGAAAAGGAGAGGGAGAGAGAGAGAGACAGAAACATCCACGAGGAGAGAGGATCACGGACCGGCTGCCTCCTGCACGCCCCCCAGGGGGGGGTTTGAACCCACAACCCGGGCCTGTGCCCCTGACCGGGAACCGAACCCCGACCTCCTCCCGGGTGCGAGTAGTGAGTTAGAGACAACAGGCCTCAGACTCGGTCACGTCAGCAGATTTCATTCTTTTTCCTTCTGCTTAGTCAGCAGAGTTTCCCGGCATTCGAAGGAAATGTGTTTTTTCACCCTGATCTCTCTCTCTCTCTCTCTCTCTCTCTCTCTCTCTCCTTTTAAAACTTCAGGCGTGAGGCCAGCAGAGGGCGCTAGCTGCCCTGCACATGCAGGAGGCCTAAATGGAAAGACACAGGAGCCACGGAGCGAGATTTGGAGACGTGCAGTTCTGTGTGTGTGTGTGTGTGTGTGTGTGTGTGTGAGAGAGAGAGAGAGAGAGAGAGAGAGAGAGAGAGAGTGTGGAGTGTGCGTGTGTGTGTGTGTGTGTGAGTGTGTGTGTGTGTGTGTGTGTGTGTGTGTGTGTGTGAAGTCAGAACTGTTTATTGTTCAAGCCGAAACCGATGTTGTGCAGTGGCTAGAGCAGGGGTGGGCAAACTTTTTGACTCGAGGGCCATCGTGGGCTCTTACACGGGACCGGAGGGAGGGCCGGCACAAAAGCAGCCTGACCGTGCTGGCACTCTCCTCGTGGGCTGCTGGGGAAGGCGCCGAGGGGAGAGCCAGAGAACCCTCCTCCGCTCTTCCGGCTCCACGGGCCGGAGAGAACAGCCGAACGGGCCGTAGTTTGCCCACGGCTGGGCTAGAGCGTCGGCCTGCGGACTGACGGGTCCCGGGTTCGATTCCGGTCAAGGGCATGGACCTTGGTGGCGGGCAGGTCCCCAGTTGGGGGGCGTGCAGCAGGCAGCTGATGGATGTTTCTAACTCTCTCTCTTCCCTCTCCCTTCCTCTCTGTAAAAACAAACAAACAAACAAACCCAATAAAGTCTATTTAAACAACCACAAAACAACACCTGTTTTGTGTTCAAATGGGCGGGGCCTTCCCCATCCCCCCGAGGTGGAGGTGGGCTTCTCCCAGACCAGCCGTGGGCAAACGATGGCCCTCGACCCGGGCCTGTGCCCTTGACCAGGGAATCGAACCCTGACCTCCCGGTTCCCAGGTTGACGACGCTCAGCCACGGAGCCACGCTGGCTGGGGGGGCAGGGGTGGGATGGAGGTGGCATCGTCCCACGTCACCTCGCCGGGCTATTTGCGCCGACGCCTGACCAGCTCCCTCCTGTCATTACGCGCCGCGGCCGCGGGGGTGAGTCACGGAGGGAGGCCTGGATATTTATAATTGCTCTGACCTCAAAAAGGGGGGAAGAAGAAGAAAAAAAAACAACACACACACAGCCATCTCTCCTCTCCGGCGTCTCCCAGGAGCGAGGTCACGTAAGGAGACCATGGACCGAGTCCAGGCCGCGGCCCGGGAGCCGGCGTCAGCTCCTCTGCCCACCGGCGCGGTCGGAGGGCGGCCATCTGGCCCGGGATTAACCGCGTGTGGGAGAGGCCGGCCCGGGAGGAGGAGGAGGAGGAGGAGGAGGAGGAGGGTCAGCCCGTCTCATCACGGGCCCCGGGGGGGCTGGGAGATTGGGGGACACGAGGCCGCTCCCCCCAGTGGCGCCCCCAGGACCCAACACCCCGAAGACGCCCGATTTTTTACAGAGAGGAAGGGAGAGTGATAGAGTTAGAAACATCGATGAGAGAGAATCCTCGACCAGCTGCCTCCTGCACACCCCCTACTGGGGATGTGCCCGCCACCAAGGTCCATGCCCTTGACCGGCATCGAACCCGGGACCCTCAGTCCGCAGGCCGATGCTCTATCTACTGAGCCACACCAGTTTCGGCTTCTTTTTCTCTATAAAGAAATAATTTTATTGATTTCAGAGAGTAAGGGAGAGGGAGACAGAGGAGAGAGAGAGAGAAACACCCATGATGAGAGAGGATCATTGATGGATCGGCCGCCTCCCGCACACCCCACGCTGGGGATGGAGCCCACAACCCCGGCCTGTGCCCTGAGCGGGAATCGAACCCCGACCTCCTGGGTCCTAGGTCGATGCCCAACCCCTGAGCCAGGCCGGCCAAATCCCTGCTTAGACTTCAGGCCGGTCAGGATCGGGGGCGCCGCGGGCACGAAGCGTCCCTCTCTGGGGCTCAGAGCTCGGGGCCATTGCACGGGCGTCTGTGTTTTACGGGCTGTGGGCTGGCTGGACGGGGAACACACTTTCCACCACGAAAAGGGCATTTTTTATTGCGGGCGTTCCCGCCGGGGAGAGAGCTGGCCGAGACTGTAAACACACGAGGCCGACTGTGCGGGGAGAGGGCTGCCCAGGGCTCTGGGCAACCGGTTCCTTTCTTACCCCGAACTTTTCTTTTTTTGTCTTTTTAAAAATATATATTTTATTGATTTTTCACAGAGAGGAAGGGAGAGGGACAGAGAGTTAGAAACGTCGATGAGAGAGAATCATGGACCAGCCGCCTCCTGCACGCCTCCCACTGGGGATGTGCCCGCCACCAAGGTCCGTGCCCTTGACCCGGATCGAACCCGGGACCCTTCAGTCCGCAGGCCGGCGCTCTGTCCGCTGAGCCACACCGGTTTCGGCTCTCTCTCTCTCTCTCTCTCTCTCTCTCTCTCTCTCTCTCTCTCTGTCTTTATGCTGTGTTTGGTCTTAGAAAACACAATCGTCTTGAGAAGGAATGCATTTTTTCCCTGTAGCCAAGGTCATAGCATTTTCATACACGTCGCATTCAATCTGTAGATTTGTTGCATCTGAACTAAATTAAAAAACAATCGATATTTAAAGCTGCTTCCATCGCTTAGCTTCCCACGGTCACGTGTATGATTCTCTAATTCCGCCCAACGCAGATGTGTGTTACCCATTCCTCCCTTTGCCCTCCCTCCCTCCCTCCTTTCCTCCCTCCTTCCTTCCTTCCTTCCTTCCTTCCTCCCTCCCTCCCTCCCTCCCTCTTTTCTCCTCCCTTCCTTCCTCCCTCCCTCCCTCCCTCCCTCCCTCCCTCCCTCCCTCCCTCCCTCCCTCCCTTCTTTCTTTCTTTCTTTCTTTCTTTCTTTCTTTCTTTCTTTCTTTCTTCTTTTAAAATATCTTTTTTATTGATTTCAGAGAGGAAGGGAGAGGGAGAGAGAGAAGCATCCACGATGAGAGAGAACCATCGACCAGCTGCCTCCTGCACGTCCCACAACTGGGGACGGAGCCCACAACCTGGGCCTGTGCCCTGACTGGGAATCGAACCCGGGAGCCTTCAGTCCGCAGGCCGACGCTCTATCCACTGAGCCACACCGGTGAGGGCCAGTCTATTTTTTCAAGAAAGCAACACACACACACACACACACACACACCACACACACACCACACACACACACACACACACACCACACACACACACACACTCTCTCACACACACACACTCTGACACACACACACACACACACACACACCACACACACACACACACACACACACACACACACACCACACACACTCACACACACACACACACTCACACACACACACACACACTCACACACACACACCACACACACACACACACACACACCACACACACCACACACACACACACACCACACACACACTCACACACACACACACTCTCTCACACACACACACTCTGACACACACACACACACACACACACACACTCACACACACACACACACACACACACACCACACACACACTCACACACACACACACTGACACACACACACACACACACCACACACACACACTGACACACACACACACACACCACACACACACACACACCACACACACACACCACACACACACACCACACACACACCACACACACACACCACACACACACACTGACACACACACACTCACACACACACACACACACGCACACACACGCGCGCACACACACACACACACGCCGACACACAATGCCCACAGGACTGGCCCCGCCACGTCCCCGTGGCTGGCGGTGGCTGCCCGCCGCCCCGGCCCCGCCTCCCGCCGAGGAGGAACTGGGCCGAGGGCAGGCGAGGACACGAGGCTTTTTCCGGCTCATTTTTCTTGGATCCGAGCGGGTTTGTAAACCGAGGAGGGAGGAAAACCACGGCGCTGACATAGCTCCCCGTCCCCTCCCGCCACGGGGGGGGGTGGGGGTGGGGGGCCGAGCCTCCAGGCCCCACGGAGCCGCCGAACCAAACCGGACTGGACTGAACCGAACCGAACCGAACTGGACCCAGCTTAACTGAACCGGACTGGACCGAACTGAACTGAACCGAACCGGACCGGGCTGAGCAGGCGACGCTGACGCTCCGGGGGAGGAATCACCCCCCCCCCCCCCGTCCCTCTGCTGACACCAGCCCGGCAGCCAGCGTCTCCCCTTGGGCGTCGGGTCTAAAAATACCACGAGGCGGCGGTGCTGGCCGTGTGCGTGCGTGCGTGTGTGTGTGTGTGTGTATGTACATGTGAGTGTCTCTGTGTGTGTCTGTCTGTGTGTGTCTGTGTGAGTGTGTATATGTGAGTGTCTGTGTGTGTCTGTGTTTGTGTGTCTCTGTGTGTCTCTCTGTGTGTGAGAGTGTGTGTGTGTCTGTGTATATGTGAGTGTATGTGTGTGTGTCTGTCTCTGTGTGTGAGAGTGTGTGAGTGTGTGTCTGTGTGTGTATTTCTCTGTGTGTCTGTGTGTGCATGTGTCTCTCTGTGTATGTGTGTGCGTGCGCGTGCATGAGTGCGTGTGTGTCTCTCTGTGTGTATGTATGTGTGCATGTGTGAGTGCGTGAGTGTGTGTGTGCATCTCTGTGTGTGACTCTGTGTGTATGTGTGTGTGTCTCTGTGTGTGTATGTTTCTCTCTCCCTCCCTCTACCCGTGGCACCCTGAAAGTCTCTCCAGCCAACGCACCCGGGTTTCAAAGGCCAGGCTGCCGGGGAGACGGTGTGTCAGACAAAGCCGGCAAAACCTCCGCCGCGACCTGGCTAACCGCGCGGCAGTGTTCTCTCTCTCTCTCTCTCTCTCTCTCTCTCTCTCTCTCTCTCTCTCCCTCTCTCTCTCTCCCTCCCTCTCTCTCTCTTAAAAAATTTAAACTATTTTTATTCCCATCCCCAATGAATTCCATGTAACCCGCCGATGTCCCTCCTCTGATGGCAGCGAATACACACAGAAACGTAACCCGCCATTCCCCGGAGCGTTCTCTCCACCCGCTGAGGTTCCGCTTCCCGGCATCTGTCCACAGTCTGGCTCAAACACACTCACAAAAACTCTTAAAAATAAATAAAAATGAAAAAAATTTTTTTATTGATTTTGGAGAGAAAGAGGGAGAGGGAGAGTGTGAGAGAGAGATAGAGATAGAAACCCCAATGATGAGAGAGGATCATGGACCGGCTGCCTCCTGCATGCCCCCCACTGGGGATGGAGCCCACAACCCGGGCCTGTGCCCTGACCGGGAATCGAACCCTGACCTCCCGGTTCCTAGCTCGACCCTCTGCCACGGAGCCACGCCGGCCAGCCGAGGACAGGCCAGCACGGTTTTTCTGGGAGAGACGTGGGCAGGAGGTGGGGTCAGGAGGGGGGACTCTTTGGAATACAGCAGCTCAGGACGTGGTTCTAAAAATACAGCCCCGAACGAACGGCAGCTAAAGGCCACGGGGGCCACACAGTCAAAAATAAACACCCCCGCAGGGAGCCTGTCCCCCGGTCCCCCACGCCTCCTGCCCCACCCCGGGGGGCCGTGGGGGGAGGGGGAGGAAGGGAGGGGCCCTGGCCACCCCACCAGGACCCCTGGCGTCTGCGGGGTTGTGGAAAGTCATTTTTCTTTCCCCCCCTGTCTGCGTTTTAAAAATCGCTCGGTGCCCTTCGCCTTCCCTCTCTGGTGGCCGTGGTTTGTGTCCCTCTGTCCTCTGTCCTCTGGTGGCGCCGCCGGTCCATCACGGGAGACGCCGCGCGGGGTGTGGGGGGGTGAGGGGGGAGGATGGGGGTCCAGGGGCCGGCGGCGGCGGGGTGACACTGCGCCCCGAGGCGCTGGCCGGCCCGGCCCGGCTCCCTCTTTAAGAAAAACACACCCGCCGAGACCGGTGTGGCTCCGTGGATAGAGCGTCGGCCTGCGGACTGGAGGGTCCCGGGTTCGATGCCGGTCAAGGGCATGGACCTTGGTTGCGGGCACATCCCCAGTGGGGGGCGTGCAGGAGGCAGCTGGTCGATGTTTCTCTCTCATCGATGTTTCTAGCTCTCTGTCCCTCTCTCTTCCTCTCTGTAAAAAATCAATAAAATATATATATTTTTTTAAAAAAAGAAAAATATACCCGCACGTGTAACGTGTAGCGTGTAGCGTGGAGTCAGCAGCGGCCAGTTTATCTCCCGCCGCGCTCACGGCCCCGATCAGAGACGCCCACGGGGTGCTGGTTCTACAGGAGGCCGCTGTTGATTTCGGGGGGCGGGGACCCCCGTTCAAAGGCAAGCTAGAAGCTTGTGTGCGTGTGTGTGTGTGTGTGTGTGTGTGTGTGTGTGTGTGTGAGGGGTGAGGGAGGGGATAGGGGGAGAGGGTGTGTGTGTGAGTGTGTGTGTGTGTGTGTGTGTGTGTGAGGGGTGAGGGTGGAGGGGGAGAGGGTGTGTGTGGGTGTGGGGGTGAGGGGTGAGGCAGGGGAGAGGGGGAGGGGGACAGGGCCCCCCAGCGTCTCCCGACCCCCGGCATCATCCCGGACGCAGAGCGGCCCCACCTGGCAGAGCAGGGCGCAGTCCCGCCGAGCTAAGTACAGGCTGGCGCGCCGGATCACAGGCGCCGCCATCTGCAAACCTGCAATTCCTTCCCCGCCACGTCCGCCCCCGGGGGCCCGGCTCAACGTCTCCCTCTCCCTCTCCCTCTCTCCCTCTCTCTCTCTCTCTCTCTCTCTCTCTCTCTCTCTCTCTCTCTCTCGGGAACGTGCACCCCGCCCCCCTGCCCCCGCCCTTTGTCTGAGATCGAAAAGGCAGACTCCACGTGAATGAGCGGGGAGGAGAGAAAAGTGCACTGAGCCGAGGCTAGGAGACATAAGGGTTTTACCTTCTATGTAGGCCACACACACACACACACACACACTCAAACATACAGACACACAGTCAGATACACACACTCAGACACACACAGACACACAGAAGGACAGACACACAGAAGGGCTGAGTATGTGTGTGTGCATGTGTGTGCATGTGTGACTCCTAATTGAAGTCACACACACATGTGCACACTCACATACACAGACACATATTCACATGCGTGCATGCACACACATACTCAGGCTCATACACACACACATACTCACACAGACACACACACACATTCGGACACACTCAGACAGACACACATATCTTGCGCACACATACTCACACACACAAACTCAGGCACACACACATTCAAATACAGAGACACACATTCAGATACACATACCCAGACACACACAGACACACAGAAGGACAGACACACACATGCACGCACACATACTCACATACACAGACATATATTCAGAGACACTCACACAGACACACACACACACTTGGACACACACAGACAGACACAGAAAAGGACAGACACACATACGCGCGCGCACACACACACACACACACACACACATACTCAGGCACACACACTCAAATACACAGACACACATTCAGATACACATACTCATACACAGACATACACGTGCATGCACATACACACACATGTGCACGTGCACTCACACATATACACAGAAGGACATACACACATGTGCACACGCACACACACATGCATGCATGCGCACACACAGGCGAACTTGGCTGTCAGCGGGCCTTCATGCCGAACGACATCCTGACGGGTTAAGAGGCGACGAATGCGAACCAGATGGGTGAACTCCCTTTGAAACTGCACCCCGGATTACAGCGCTCGAGAAAAATAGCTCTTGGCAGCGGCGGCTTTGTCGTCTCTCTCTCTCTCTCTCTCTCTCTCTCTCTCTCTCTCTCTCTCTCTCTCTCTCTCTCTCGTTTTGCTGGAATGCAAATGTTTGGAAAGAAAGAGCCTGCGGCGTTTGGTGGAGCCCGGACCCGGAGGGGGCCGCGGGGAGGGCGGGGGGCGGGGGGGGGCCCCCCGGGAAGGGGAAGGGGAGGACGCGGCCTCGTTCTGCGGGGACCTCGGGGAGAGCCTTTCCTTGACCATTTTGGGGGGGTGCTCTTCGCATCGGGGTTCATCTCAGGGTTCAGGCTGCCCCCCCACCCCCCAGGCCTGTTTCTGTGCAGCCCTGACCTCATCTCTCCCCCGATTTCCCCCCATTTCTCTCCGAGGGACCCCATGGGCATGTCCCTGGCCCCTCCCACGAAATCCTACCACGACACGCGTACGTGTGTGTCCGCCTGGGCGTTGCTCCTGCATTCGCCGCAGAGTGAAGTGGGCGGCCGGGTTAGTTTTGCACCCACACCTCCCTCCCCGCCCCACCCTGCCCCCCAGCCACCACGGGAACCCAGTGCTGCCCTCTTGGGGGCACGTTTTGGCCCCTTTGAGGGGTGTCTACTTGGACCCGAGGCCGGGGCGCCGCTGAGCGTGGCAGGGGGAGGGGATCAGCCCGGGTCGGGGCCTTACCTGACCCCGAACGCTCAGCACGCGGGGGCACTGGCTGCCCACGAGGCGGGTGATTCGAACCCGGGTCTCGGGCGCATCCCTCGCTCCCGGGTGATGTACAGTCTGAAAATATACACATATATTTGTAATGGTTTTCAGAGAGGAAGAGAAAGGGAGGCGAAATCACCCCCCCCCCCCGCACTGGGGATGGAGCCTGCCCCCCGGGGCACGTGCCCTGACCGGGAATCGAACCCTGACCTCCTGGCTCGTGGCCCTCACCCTCTGAGCCACGCTGGCCAGAGCCCCTATTCTAAGTTTTTTTTTTTTTTAAATCTCCTTTTCTGTTTGTTTGTCTGTTTGCCTGCTCGTTTTTAAAATGCATTTAAGGACCTAGAACTTGCCCTAGCCGGTTTGGCTCCGTGGACAGAGTGTCGGTCTGCGGACTGAGGGGTCCCGGGTTCTATTCCGGTCAGGGGCATGGACCTTGGTTGCGGGCACGTCCCCAGCAGGGGGCGTGCAGGAGACAGCCGGTCCATGGCTCTCTCTCATCGTCACCTCTCATGCTTCTCCCTTCTCTGAAATCAATAAAACTATATATATTTTTAAAAATACAATAAATTTGCCGAAACCGGTGTGGCTCAGCGGATAGAGTGTCGGCCTGCGGCGGACTGAAAGGTCCCGGGTTCAATTCCGGTCAAGGGCATGGACCTTGGTGGCGGGCACATCCCTGGTAGGGGGTGTGCAAGAGGCAGCTGGTCGATGCTTCTCTCTCATCGACGTTTCTAGCTCTCTCTCCCTCTCCCTTCCTCTCTGTAAAAAACCAATAAAATATATTTTTAAAAAATACAATAAATTTGATAGATAGCGTTGAAAGAATGTTTTGGCTGCTTGAGACATGGGCCAAGACCTTGCTTTGTTGTTGTTGTTGTTGTTTTAACTCCCTTTCCCAATTAATTTTTTTTTTTTTTGCATATCCCGAGGGCAGAAGGAGGTCGTTGAAGGCAGTTTTTGGGGGAGCAGCATGAGATGAGGCCAGCCGGCAGTGAGCAAGGCCAGAAGGCATTCCAGGAGCCTCGGGCCGTGGACGTGGCCGTGGGGTCAGGAGAGTCTTCCGTGTCCGAGATTTTATGGGACATTAAGCGCCTTCCTTCGCCCCCCGTGCCTCGATTTCCTTCCTGTTCCCGTCCATAAACACGCCGACGATCACACTCTCCTCCGTCTGCGGCCTCACGGGAGGAGGGGGGACGCGGACGAGTCTGTCCGGGGCTTTGAACCTCCCAGGAGGACGCTTTCATGGCGCCACCGCCCGGCTACTGTTCCCCGAACAGCCCCGTCCGCCCCCCTGGTCAGGGCGGGGTCTTCTCTGGACGCCTGGGCTGGCTGCTGTTTTCCCCAGAGATTTAAATATATATATATTTCTTTAAAAAATATATTTTATTGATATTTTACAGAGAGGAAGAGAGAGGGATAGAGAGTTAGAAACGTCGATGAGAGAGAATCATCAATCCTCTGCCTCCTGCACGCCCCCCACTGGGGACGTGCCCGTAGCCAAGGTCCTTGCCCTCGACCGGAATCAAGGTGTGAGTGTGTATGTATGTGTGAGTGTGTGAGTGTTTGTGTGTGTGTGTGTGCGGTGTGTGTGGTGTGGGTGGGTGTATGAGTGTGAGTGTGTGTGTGTGTGTGGCTTGGGCTGAAGTTTCGGAACCCAGCGATGGGACAGGTGCGGGAGGCAGCCCAGCAGGGAGGGAAGGAGGGAGGGAAGGAGGGAGGAGGACGTCTTAGGTGCCACTTGGGGACGACTCCCTCCCGCCTCCGTCGTGGCTGTGGCCGTGGCTGGGGGGCCAGGCTGCGTCCTTGCTTGGAGGAAGAGCCTGGGGCGCGTTCTCGGCGTCTGCTCCCGCTCGGGCGTCCGCGGGGATGTGCGGAGCGTGCCTGACCTCACACCCTCTGAACAGAGCGGGGTGAGTGTCTGCCGATGCCGCAGACGTGACCCACTTCCGCCCATCTGCACGTGGCCCGGGGCGGGGGGCTGGGGAGGGGTGGGAGAAACACACACACACACACACACCACACACATCACACACACACCACACACACCACACACACCACACACCACACACACACCGCACACACCACACACACCACACACACACACACACACCACACACACACATACCCCCCCACACACCACACACATCACACACACACCACACACACCACACACACCACACACACACACACACCACACACACCACACACACCACACACACACACCACACACACACACCACACACACCACACACACACACCACACACACACACCACACACACCACACACACACACACACCCCACACCACACACACACACCACACACACACATACCCCCCCACACACCACACACACGCCACACCGCACACACACCACACACACCCACACACACCACACACATAACACACACCACACACACCACATACACACCACACCACACACACACCACACACACACACATACCCCCACACACACCGCACACACACCACACACCACACACATCACACACACACTCACACACACACCACACACACTCTCTCACACACACACCCCACAGACCCCACACATCACACACACACTCACACACACCACACACACCACACCACACACACACCACACACATAACACACACCACACACCACACACACACACCACACGCACACACACACGCACATACCGCACACACGGAGATCAGTGTCGCACGTGGAGGAGGAAGTCGGCGGGGCGGGGGGGGGGGGAGCTGTTGGCTCCCGCGCTGGCAGCCTGCGTGGGAGGCTCGGAGGGACCATCTGGCCGCCGTGCCTCCAGACGCGTCTCCACCGCCGGCACGTGGGCCGCCACAGCGCCCGCCACGGGAAGAAGATCCTATCGGCGCGCACAGCCCCGAGGCCGCAGCGCAACCGGGAGTCAAAAAAGTGAAAAATGAACGAAAAAAATCAAAAGCAGGAGAGGCACGCACCGCCACGTCTGCAGGCGTGTCCGTGTGGCGGTGACACGTGTGTCGTGAGCACGGGATTAAAAAAATTTTTTTTATTGTTGAGAGTATCTTAGATGTCACCCCCTTCCCCCTTACCGCCCCCTCCACCCAATTTCCAACCCGCCCCAGGCCTTCTACCCCAACCCCCCGACTGTCTGTGTCCGTAGGTTAAGGCAGCCGTGGGCAAACTACGGCTCTGCGGGGGCCAGACCCGGCCCGTCCGGCTGTTCTCTCCGGCCCGCGGAGCCGAAAGAGCGGAGGAGGGTTCTCTTGCTCTTCCCTCCGCGCCTTCCCCAGCAGCCCAAGAGGAGAGGCCAGCACGGTCAGGCTGCTTTTGTGCCGGCCCTCCGGTCCCGTGTAAGAGCCCACGGTGGCCCTCGAGTCAAAAAGTTTGCCTACCCCTGGTCTAAAGAATCGGCTCAAGAAGAGACGCAAATACGCCGAGCGGCCAGATGATGATGATGATCTCTGAACGCATAATCATCTGGCCACTCAGTGTGTGTGCGTGTGCGTGTGCGTGTGTGTGTGTGTGTGTGTGTGTGTGTGTGCTAGAGGCCCGGTGCGTGAATCCGTGCATGGGTGGGCCCGGCCAGCCTGGCCAGGGGGAGGGGACGTGGGCGGCCTGCCTGCTGGTCGAACGCCTGGTCGAGGGGACAATGTGCATATCAGCTTTTTATTCTATAGGATGGACACCGAGTGGCCAGATGATGATGCGTTCAGAGGTCATCATCCTCTGGCCACTCCGTGTGTGTATATTATCATTGATTTCAGCGGTGAAGGGAGAGGGAGAGAGAGAAACATCCACGATGAGAGAGAACCACGGTCCGGCCGCCTCCTGCACACCCCACACCGGGGATGGAGCCCGCAACCCGGGCCTCTGCCCCGACCGGGACTCGAACCCTGACCTCCTGGTTCCCAGGTCGCCGCTCGGCCACGGAGCCACGCCGGCCGGGCTGTGTGACCTTCTCATTCCTACGCGACCTGGCGTTTCCTCACCTGGACCGTCCGTCCGGCCCCTGACCCCTCCCCGACCCCCAGCCCGCCCACCCCGGGCCGCAGCCTCTGACTCACCCACCGCTGCTGACACCTTCCTTTCAAAGCCCGCATTCGGGGCGGGCGTGAGCATTTTCCCACGAATTCCGTCTCCCCCGCCTTACCCATCGGTAACCAGCGGTTCCTCTCCGCCGATTCCCCGGGTCCGGTTACAGCCTTCCCAGCATCCGGCCGAGCCTCACCCCACCGGCCTCCTCCCCCCCCCCCCTCCTCCTCCTCCTCCTCTTCTTTGTCTTTCTTTAAAAAAAATATATCTATATATCTATATATATTTTATTGATTTTTTTTACAGAGAGGCAGGGAGACGGACAGAGAGCCAGAAACACCGACGAGAGAGAAACATCCACCAGCCGCCTCCTGCACGCCCCCCACCGGGGACGTGCCCGCCACCAAGGTACATCTATGCCCCTGACCGGGATCGAACCCGGGACCCTTCCGTCCGCAGGCCGGCGCTCTGTCCGCGGAGCCACACCGGCGTCGGCTGTTTTGACCTCGGATGCAAGTCAGTCATCGGAAAGGTTTGTTTTCCGTTTACAAAAAAAAAAAAAAAAAAAAATCACAATACACACACAAAAAAACCCCCAGAAACAGAAAAACGTGCGAGGGGTCCTTGTTTTCGCCTCGGGCGTCACCTGCTCTCGTTTGACGGTTGGAACTCGCCTCCCCGCGCCCCCCCCCCGAACCCCTCCTCGTCCCCCCGAAGAGAGCGGAACATCAGAGCGGGCGCCCCGGAGATGCTATCAGCGCCCCCCCCCCGCCCCTCAGGGTGCGGCTCCCGGGGTGGGGGGCGCGGCGCCCCAGGAGGTGGAAGTGGTGAGGGCCGTTGGGCCCGTGGTGAGGCAGGTAGGTCTCTGCGGTGCCCACGGGAACGGGCATGGGGCCACGCTGCCGCCCCCACGGGAAGCCACGTGGCCAGCTGCAGCCGAGGGGGGGGGAGCTGACACAGAGCCCTCCCCAGCCCCCCCGCCCCCCCGAGCGTGCACAGCTCAGCAGGTGGGCGAGGCCCCATGGGGACAGGGGGGAGGGGGCGGGCGGGTGTGTGTTCAAGGCACAAGGTCCCCTCGGGGTGCGTTCTGCCAGTCCCACAACCACAGGTCTTCCCGGAAAGATGTTTAAAGTCCGTGTTCGCCAAAACCGGTTTGGCTCGGCGGATAGAGCGCCGGCCTGCGGACTGAAGGGTCCCGGGTTCGATTCCTGTCAAGGGCATGGACCTTGGTGGCGGGCACATCCCCGGCGGGGGGTGTGCAAGAGGCAGCTGGTCGATGTTCCTCTCTCATCGACGTTTCTAGCTCTCTATCTCTCTCCCTTCCTCTCTGTGAAATATCAAGAAAATATATATATTTAAAAAAAAATAAAGTCCATCTTTGCCGAACGTGCAGGGTGACTCCCACCCCCGTCTTTCGGCCACGGGGCCCACGGCCAAAACAGCCACCTCCCGGTAATTTTGTGGCTTGCTCTCTTCTATTTTTAGGTATTTTTTTTTCCCCCTTCCTCCTCCTCCACGCACAACCCCATGTTTTACCCCCGGAGAAAACGTTAGCATCGCTCTCCCAGAAGCTCTGTGGTTTTTTTTTTAAATTTAATTTTTTGTTTTTTTAATTCTTATTCTCCCACCGTAGGCAGACAGGCCAGTCACTTCCTTCTAGCCCAGGGGTGGGCACACTTTTTGACGCGAGGGCCACCGTGGGCTCTTACACTGGACTGGAGGGCCGGCACAAAAGCAGCCTGACCGTGCTGGCCTCTCCTCTTGGGCTGCTGGCGAAGGCTCGGAGGGGAGAGCCAGAGAACCCTCCTCCGCTCTCTCGGCTCCGCGGGCCGGATGGAACAGCGGAAATGGCCTGATCCGGCCCGAGGGCCATAGTTTGCCCACAGCTGGGCTAGAGCGTCGGCCTGCGGACCCAGGGGTCCCAGGTTCGATTCCGGTCAAGGGCATGGACCTCGGTGGCGGGCACATCCCCAGCGGGGGGCGCGCAGAAGGTGGCTGGACGCAAGGTCAAGAGTTTTCCTCCCCGCGGCCGCCGCCGCCGCCGCCACGCCAGGGCCCGGGTGAGCCACGGCGTCCGGGAGCCACGGTGTCCCCGGCTGTGGATGGCGGGCGGGGCTGGAGGGGCGAGGCCGCCGAGTCCCACATAATTACAGCTCAGGGACCCGAGCTGAGCAGAGACGTGGCCGGCCCGTCATCGCCGCCCGAGCCCATGTGGAGCCTCCTTCGCCGCCTCAGACCCCTCACCCGACAACCGATGTCTTTTCCGGAAAAAAACTCTCCCAGACCCACCTCCCTCTCCTCTCCCCCACCCCCTCTCCTCTCTCTCTCTCTCTCTCTCTCTCTCTCTCTCTCTCTCCCCCCCCTCTCTCTCTCTCTTCCCTCCCTCTCCTCTCCCTCTCTTCTTTCTCTCCTCTCTCTCTCTCTCTCCTCTCTCTCCCCTCTCTCCTCCTCTCTCTCTCCTTTCTCTCCTCTCTCTTCCCCCTCTCTCTCCCCTCTCTTCTCTCTCTCCCCCATTTCTCTCTCTCTCCTCTCTCCCCCATTTCTCTCTCTCTCTCTCTCTCTCTCTCTCTCTCTCTCCTCCTTCCTCTCTCTCTGAAATCAATAAAAACATATTGAGAACACCACGTGTTATCATTCTAGAGCCGTGGTCAGCAAACCGCGGCTCTCTGGCCCCTGGAGGGTGGCTCTTCCACAAAACCCCACGGCCCGGGCGAGTCCGTGTGGGAGACGTGGCGTCAGAAGACGTTCACGTTTAAACAACGTGGCTCTCCGGAGACGTGTCCGCCGCCGTGCTGTTGCTAGTTGGCCCTGCGGACGGAGGAGTTTGCTGACGTCATAGCGACTGAGTGGAAGCCGGTGTGGCTCTTTCCTGCCTGCAGAATTGAGCCCAGCTGGCGTGGCTCCATGGTTGAGCATCTACCTAGGAACCAGGAGGTCAGGGTTCGAGTCCTGGTCAGGGCACAGGCCCGGGTTGTGGGCTGGATCCCCAATTGGGGGCGTGCAGGAGGCAGCTGGTCCATGATTCTGTCTCCTCAATATTTCTCTCTCTCTCTCTCTCTCACCTTTGACCTGTGACATCACCTAAGAGCCACATCCACTTCCAGCCAGAAGAAGCGTCCTCCCTCACCTCACACCCACACCTGGGGGAGTTTCAGGGACGCCCCCAGGGGTGGGGGGGGGGCCTCTCCCAGAATATTGTAAACGCGGGACCCTCCAGGCCGGCCCGCCCTCCCCCCTCTCCCCCCCCAATCCACCCCACCTCCCCCCTTCTCAGGAAATCTGAAATTTGTCCAGAGCCCTCGCCCTCTTGGCCTCGGGGAATGTGGAACGCATTAAGCGAGAACCATAAATAAACGCGTGCGTGTTCTCACGAGAGAGAGAGAGAGAGAGAGAGAGAGAGAGAGAGAGCAGACACCTCGCCGTGACCTTGGCCGCCGAGGGGCGAGGCCGGGGAGGGGGAGGCCGGGGAGGGAGGCCTGGGCGTGGGGGGGGGGTGCGCCCAGGGCTCGCTGTTCCTCTGGGATGTGGGGGGCGCTCGGTCTGTGTGGGGTGGCCCCGTCACAGAGGCGGGGAGGAGGGAGGGACGGAGGAGGGAGGGATGGAGAAGGGTGGCCACGACCTGAATACGCAGCGCATAACCGAGGACGCGGCAGCCACTCCACACCCCGCACCGGGGACGCGCCCGCCACCCAGGTCCATGCCCTTGGCCGGAATCGAACCCGGGACCCTTCCGTCCGCAGGCCGGCGCTCTGTCCACAGAGCCACACCGGTTTCGGCTAGATTTTATTTTTATTTTTAAAACGTATTTCTTTATTGATGTCAGAGAGGAAAGAGAGAGAGAGAGAGAGAGAGAGAGAGAGAGAGAGAGAGAGAGAGAGAGAGAAACATCAGTGAGGACAGAGAATCACAGACCGGCTGCCTCCTGCACGCCCCACCCTGGGGATGGAGCCCACAACCCGGGCCTGTGCCCTTGACCGGAATCGAACCCAAGACCCCCTCCGTCCGCAGGCCGAGGCCCTGTCCACGGAGCCACGCCGGCGAGGGCTCCTTACTTCACTGATGACGACACCGGGACAGTTCAGACCGCGTGACCTCAGCTCCCCCGAGGCCGAGCCAACGCTCGGATTAGAATCCATCGTGTCTCCTGTTCCCTCCCCACCCCTGCCACCCCCAAAGGTCCCACGGTGTCGACGTGGTTGTGGGCTGCGTCTGTTTCAGAAAAGGGATTCGGGGAGGCCGAAACCACAGCCTCGGACGGCCTCGCCTTGTAATTTAGCCGACGACGGCATTCCCCTGACGTCATCCCCCTTAAAAAAAT
>OZ004721.1:832333-958843 GCA_963924515.1 Vespertilio murinus | reverse complement strand
CATGGTGAATCCACGCCGGAGGGAGTTGAAAAACATACATTTCATTTATTTTTTAAAATACATTTCATTGGTTTTTTGTTTGTTTTTTTACAGAGAGGAAGGGAGAGGGATGGAGAGCCAGAAACATCGGTGAGAGAGAAACATCGACCAGCTGCCTCCTGCACACCCCCTACCGGGGATGTGCCCGCCACCGAGGTCCATGCCCTTGACCGGAATCGAACCCGGGACCCTTCCGTCCGCAGGCCAACGCTCCATCCACTGAGACACACAGGCTTTGGTGAAAAAAAGTATGTTTTAGAAATGCACGCTCTCCCTTGGAGAGTACACGTCTGCGGTGCTGTGTGAAGGAAGGAGGAGGCCGGGGGGGGGGGGGGGGGTTTCGACGTCTCTCGGCTGGTTGCCTAAGGCCTATTTTTATTTTTTATGTATTTATTATGTATCTGAGAGAGAGACGTGGACGTGTGGTTCCACGAATTCGTGCCGCCCTCGGTGGCTTCCTGTGTGTGCCCGGCCGGGGATCGAACCCACAGCCTCGGGGGTAGTGAGACGACACCCTAACCACTGGGCCGCCCGGCCGGGGCCGGCAAAGCCCTGCTGAGCTATCGCCGCGGACGTGAGTCCCGGTCCACGCTCTGCTCTGGTTGGGGGAGCCGCGGGCCGGTGCTGTTTTCTGGGGGGGCAGCTGCACCCCCGTCTGGGGGACTCCCGACCGCCCCTTGTTCCCGGGAACGCCGTGCGGACACGGGTTCGACTCAGCGACAGACGAAGCCGGGCCCCGCTGCCCGGCCAGGCCGGACGGCAGGTGAGGAACGCCGAAACTCCTGCCCGCTGGCTCAGCGGCGGAGGATGCCTCCTTCCCGCTCCCACGCCCCCCCCAAACCAGGAAAAACTGAGAACGTGCACCCCCAGCCCCCCCGGGACCGTGTGCGCAGGTGACTCAGAACCCCGAGGTGCGTGGGGCGATACGCACACTCGATGGGAACACACATCGCCGGTGACTGCATCGCTCCTGGCCCCCCCCCATCCCCCCGGCCCCCGGAGGGGAAATGGAAATAAAACGCAGCAAGATTTGGAGGAGGAGGAGGAGGAGGAGGAGGAGGAGGAGGAGAGGAGGAGGGAGAGGAGGAGGAGGAGGAGGAGGAGGAGGAGGAGGAGGAGGAGGAGGTGGAGGAGGAGGAGGAGGGAGAGGAAGAGGAGGAGGAGGAGGAGGAGGAGGGAGAGGAGGAGGAGGAGGAGGTGGAGGAGAAGGAGGAGGAGGAGGAGGAGGGAGAGGAAGAGGAGGAGGAGGAGGAGGAGGAGGAGGGAGAGGAAGAGGAGGAGGAGGAGGAGGAGGAGGAAGACGAGGAGGAGGAGGAGGAGGGAGAGGAAGAGGAGGAGGAGGTGGAGGAAAAGGAGGAGGAGGAGGGAGAGGAAGAGGAGGAGGAGAAGGAGGAGGAGGTGGAGGAGGAGGAGGTGGAGGAGGAGGAGGAGGAGGGAGAGGAAGAGGAGGAGGAGGAGGGAGGAAGAGGAGGAGGAGGAGGAGGGAGAGGAGGGAGGAGGGGAGGAGGAGGAGGAGGAGGAGGTGGAGGAGGAGGAGGGAGAGGAGGAGGAGGAGGAGGTGGAGGAGGAGGAGGAGGAGGAAGAGGAGGAGGAGGAGGAGGTGGAGGAGGAGGAGGAGGAGGAGGGAGGAGGAGGAAGGAGGAGGAGGAGGAGGAGGAAGAAGGAGGAGGAGGAGGAAGAAGGAGGAGGAGGAGGAAGAAGGAGGAGGAAGAGGAGGAGGAGGAGGAGGAGGAGAAGAAGGGGGAGGACAGTTTAACCTGGTCCCTTCGCCTTCCTTCAGTTGGTGGGGAGGTTGGGGCTCAGCCGCAGCCAGGAGACCGACTCGGGCCCGATTCCTGGGCGACACCGCCCTCCGGTGGCCGGCGTGAGCGTTGCAGCGGGAGCGGAGCCTCCCTTTGTCCCCCAAATGCAGGTTTCACCTGGGGAACCCGGGGAATTCCCTCTCCTCCGCTGGTGACAGGGACTCCGGTGACACGCCCGCCGCAGACCCGGTTCCGAGGTCAGCCCCGGTTCGGGGTCAGCCCCGGTTCTGTGGTCAGACCTGGAGGGAGAGGTCAGACCCGGTTCAGAGGTCAGCCCCAGTGCGTGGTCAGACCCGGGGGGAGAGGTCAGACCTGGTTCCAAGGTCAGACCCGTGTTCAGCCCCGGTTCCGTGGTCAGAGCCGGAGGGAGAGGTCAGACATGGTTCCGTGGTCAGCCCCGGTGTGTGGTCAGACCCGTGGAGGCAGAGGCAGAAGCACGGGTGTGTTACTTGGTCGGACGCTGAGCCTCAGTGTGTCCTGTGTGGGACCTTCCCCGCCCGGCCCCGGGCCACAGTCCCCCCTCCCCCCGGAGCTGCTGTCGGTCCCACACGGCGAGCACCCGCCCCGAGGCCTAGGCAGGGCCGGCCGAACGGCTCCCGGGACCTTCCCCAGCCCTCGGGCCCGACGCCCCCCGCCCTGATTCCCCCACCCTGGGCCCAGGCCAGTTGTGGGGAGCACGCGGACGAGGAGCAAACAGCCCATCCCCAGCCCGCTGTCCCCGGGGCCCCAAACTGCTTCGTGAGCAAAAAGACCGACCTCTTATATCGGCACGTGCCCCCCGCCCCCCTCCCCAAACCCCGCCCCCCTCTGGGCTGAGAGTCTCGGGGTTACAGGACGCAGAGGCCAAATGCATCGCGGCCGGAGCTTCCTTGTCTGTCTGTCGTTTTTAATACATTTTTATTGATTTCGGAGAGGGAGGGAGGGAGGGAGGGAGGGAGAGGGGAGAGAGACACGTCGTCGGGGATGAGAGAGGACCAGGGACCGGCCGCCTCCTGCACGCCCCCCATCCTGGGGGTGGAACCTGCGACCTGGGCCTGTGCCCCGACCAGAAATCGAACCCTGACCTCCGGGTTCAGGGGTCGATGCTCAGCCACGGAGCCACGGCGGCCGGGGGCTGTGCGGCAGTTTTGAGCCAGGAGTAAAGTGAATAGAACACAACCACCGTGGGCCGAGAGAAGCCTGCAGCCGACAGCGTTCGTACGGGTTCCTTTATTGGGCACATGATCCAGAGGAAGCTCCCCCTCCACCCCCCCCCCCCCACACACACACCGCGTGGCGGTTTACCGGGATAAATACATAAATACACGGCAGTTCGCAAGAGACCCCGGAGGGCTTCTGACCCCCGACGCCATGAGGCAGGAGAAGGTCAAGGTTCCACCCTGAACGTGAAGTTAAAAACCACGCCTCCGGGTCTCTAGCCAGCTCGCCGAGCGGGTGGGAGCTTCCGGAAGCCCCCACGGGGACAGAGCCCGGGGCACTGGGCACTGCCTACACACGTGCGCACACACACACACACACACACACACACTCACACACTCATAAACACACACACATATACATTCTCGCACACTCAACACACTTTCACACACACACACACACTCATACACACACACACATACATTCTCACACACTCAACACACTTTCACACATACACACATACTGACACACTCACACACACACACACACATGCACACACAGCGCGTCGAGGGGGGCACAGGCCCAGACGCCAGCATGTAAACATCAGAGCAGATGTGCTGCAGGCACCCGGTCCCAGCACTCAGCGCCGCCGCGAGGACCCCCCCACGTGGTGACTGCACGGCCAGCGCCCGGCGGCTGCCCCGACGGGGACAGGGCCACACCGGTCCCGTGGGCTGTGCCAGGGCCCGTTCCCGCGGGCCACGCCGGCCGGCACGGGCACCCGATGGGAAGAGGCGGGCGGGAGGGGTGGGGATCCCAGACGCAGCTCGGTTTCGGTCCGTCTGAAGCATCCCGTCTGGGAACGGGCGGGCCAGGCCAGCGTCCACGCCGGGGAGGCTCGAGGCCACGAGGAGCCGCTCAGCGCAGCCTGCTCACCACGAGGTCCATGTCCGTCCGACACGGGCTGCCGAGGGCCTCCCGGGCCCCGGAACCAGAACCAGAACCAGAACCGGTCCAGGCCCAGCCACCAGCAGCAGACGTGGTTCCGCGGAGGCCTGCACGCCGTGTCCTGTTGCCTGTCTTCCCCCAAACGCCCCCCCCCACGCCTTCACACCCCCTGGGTCCCCCCGGGTGGGCGCCCCCCGGAGCTCCGGGGCCGGGAGGGCAGCGCGTGGCCGCGCCTGGGGTCGCCCCTGCCCACGGCGGGGCCGGTCCGGCTGGGCCCGGGCTGCCCGAGGCCCTCCCCGCCGTCCGGAGGGCGCGGCCCCCGGGGCCCCGGCGAGGCGGCCCCGGCCCCGGCCTCCAGGCAGAGGAGGAGAGCCTTGGCCGCCGCCGCCAGCTCCCCGAGGCTCCGGGCACAGCCGCCGGCGCCGAGGTCCCCCGCCAGCTCGCAGAGCCGCTCCACACAGGGCCTGAGGGTACCCCCGTCGCCACCACCACGGCGTCCTGGGCAGGAGAGGAGAGTCACCAACCCTCCCCGCTCCCCGAGGGGAAGGGGAGGGGGAGAGGGAGGGGGAGAGGGAGGGGGAGAGACAGCAACACCCATGAAGGGAGAGAATCACGGACCGCTGCCTCCTGCACGCCCCCTACTGGGGATGGAGCCCACAACCGGGGCATGTGCCCTTGACCGAAATTGAACCCGGGACCCTTCAGTCCACTGGCTGACGCTCTGTCCACTGAGCAACACCGGCCGCCCAGAGCAGGTGGGGTGTCTGTCTGTAAGGACTGGGCGTTCCGGGGTCTGCCCGCTGTCACAGGGTCCCCGTGTTGGTGACGAGCATGGGGATCGGGTTCAAGTGACAGACAGACGAGGAGCGAAGTGACACCCCCCCCCCCCCCCCGGCACACACCCCCCCCCCAGCACGCACCTCCCAGGGCGGCGAGCACGGCGCCCACGGCCTGCTCCACGCGGCGCGTCAGCTCCCACGTCCCCGGGGCCCGGGCCGCCGCCTCCCTCAGGGCCCCGCGCCCCCGAGGCTCCTCCTGCGAGAACGGGGGCGTGGGTGAGAACGGGGGACGGCCTCGACCCTAACCCCCTCCTTCTCGGGGCCCCCCGGGGGGCAGGGGGCCGGCCGGGGGCCGAGGGGAGGACACAGGGGCCGGGCTTACGGCTCTCCACGCGGCGAGGACGGCCTCCAGGCCCCCGGCCAGCGCCTCGGCCGTGGCGCTCAGCTGCTGGGCCGCCTGCGGGGAGAGAGGGGACGGGCTGCTCGAACCCGCGCGGCTCTTCCGGGCTCGAACCCGGCGTGGCTCAGGGGCTGGGCGTGGACCTGGGACCCGGGAGGTCAGGGTTCGATTCCCGGTCAGGGCACAGGCCTGGGCTGTGGGCTCCGTCCCCAGTGGGGGGGGCGTGCATCATTGGTGATCCTCTCTCTCTCTCTCTCTCTCTCTCTCTCTCTCTGCCCCTCCCCCCCCGCCCCTTCCTCCCTGGGACCCACCGAACCTCCTCCCCAGGCGGTTACCTCGCTCTGGGGGGGCTGCCCCGAGAGCTTGCGCCTCAGCTCCCCCGCCCTCTCGAGTCCGGAGTCGATGAGCAGCCTCAGCCCCTCGCCGACCCCGTCCCACAGCGCGTCCGCCAGGTCCTCCTGGAGAGAGGCACCGCGGCAGGCTCAGGCGCCGGCCGGAGCAGAGGGACCCCCACACTGCGTCCACAGCCAGAGGGACCCCAATACTGCGCCCACAGCCGGAGGGACCCCCACACTGCGTCCACAGCCAGAGGGACCCCCACACTGCGCCCACAGCCAGAGGGACCCCAATACTGTGTCCACAGCCAGAAGGGACCCTCCCCTGCGCGCCCCTCACCTGCACGTCGGCCCCGCAGGCCCCGGGGTCCAGGAGGCGCAGCCGGCTCCCGCTCAGCACGGCCAGCTGCCCCACGCGGGCCGCGGCCCGGTGCACGGCGCGGGCGGCACTCTGCTGCACGGCGCTCACCACGGCCGGCACGTCAGAGGCGCAGGCCTGCCGGACGGACAGACGGCCCTTTGTCAGCCCCCGGCCTCCCGCCCGCCCGGCCACGGGAGGGGACGAGGCCGGGGACACGGGGCACGCCCCCCCGGACCCCCGGTCACTCGGACTGACCTGCAGCAGCGCCTGCACGCAGCCGCCCAGCGCCCCCAGCTCCCGCCGCAGCTCCTCGCCCAGCCGGGCGGCCGGGGCCCCGGGCGCGGCCTCCCCCGGCGGCCAGAGCGGGGCCAGCGCCGCCAGCTGCCCGAGGGCGCAGGCCACCCGCACCGCCCATGCCTGGGCCGCCGGGTCCGCGGAGAGCACTGCGGGAGAGGACGGGGAGGGCCTCACGGGGAGCCGGGAGCTGGGACCCTCCCACACCGCCAGGAGTGCACACACCCCTCCCGACCACCACCCTGGGAGCCTGCACACCCCTTCCGCACCTCCCCCACAGGGACGCGGAGACGCGGGGGGCTGAGCTGACATCTTGGGGGGCTGGGGGAGCTGGGGGGCTGCTTACGGTCGCCCGGTCCGTCCTCGCCCTGCGCGGCGTGGGCCCGGGAGAGCGCCAGCAGCCCGCCGTGCACCCGCCCGAGACCGTCCACCAGGCCGTCGGCCGCCGTGCCCGCCTCGCCACTCCGCCCGAGCGCGGCCAGGGCCTCGCCGACCAGCTCCCGGCAGATCCCGGGGAGGGCGCACCCCGCCGAGCCCGGCGTCTCCCTGGAGCCTGCAGGGTCGGACGGACGGACAGAGACAGCCCTCAGCCCGGCGCCGGCACCGCAGGCCTGGCCGGCCAGAGCGTCCCTCCCCCGGCCCCCGGCGGCCCCCACCCACCTGAGGAGCCACAGGAGGGCAGCTGCGGGGCCGCGTGGGCCTGGACGCCGTGCAGGTAGCCGGAGACGCCGCGGTGCTTGGCCAGGCTCCTGCTCCTGGGGGCGAGGGGGGGGGACGGAGGGGAGGGTCGCACCTTCCAGGGAGCAGCGTCCTCCCTGCCCAGCCCGACCCTGGGCCCCCCACAAGGTCACGCAGAGACTGGGACGGCCGAGTACAGAGGAGCAGGCTGGGGAGGGAGACAGGCACCCCACGTGCGGGAGCCGGGGCGCAGGGGACCACGGAGGCGGGGGGCCACTGAGGAGGGGGCCACGGAGGCGGGGGGCCACTGAGGAGGGGGCCACGGAGGCGGGGGGCCACTGAGGAGGGGGCCACGGAGGTGGGGGGCCACTGAGGAGGGGGCCATGGGGGTGGGGGGACTGGGAGGCGGGGGCCTGGAGCAGCTCCCGGTATCACCCAGTGGACAGAGCGCCGGCCTGAGGGCGGCAGGGTCTCGGGTTCGATTCCGGCCAAGGGCGGGCGCCTGCAGGTAGCTTGCCAGCTCCCCGGCTCCGGTCGGGGCTCACGTGGGAGGCAACCCATCGATGTGTCTCCCCCACATCGATGCTTCTCGCTCCGTCTCTCTCTCTTCCTCCTCCTCCTCCTCCTCCTCCTCCTCCCTTCTACGCCCGAAAAGCCAGCGGGAAAAACGCCCTCGGCTGAGGACTGAACCAGAAAAATAATTAAATAAAATAAATAAAATAAAAAATAGAATAAAATAAAAATAAATAAAATAAATCAAGTTAAAATTTTAAAAAATAAGATAAAATGAAACGGAAGACAGGGAGCAGCACAGCCGTGCCCGGAGCCGGCCGGCTGGCGGGAGCGCTCGCCCACCTCCTCCTGGACAGCGGGGCGGCGGGCGCGTCCGGGAGGTCCGGCTCCCACTGGTCCTTGGGGTCGCAGAAGAGGTCCTCCCACCGGCAGGCGCTCTGGGGGAACAAAGCAGGCGGCTTCTGGGTGTTGTCGGCCTGTGGTTCTCGGCCGAGTCGTCTCTCCGGGTTCTGTGGCTTCCGGTCGGTCTTAATCGATGGTTCCGGCGTCGGAAGGCGGTCGGCCAGGACGCCCGACGGTCTCACGCTCTGGGGTGTCCGCTCGGCGGCTCGAAAGCGCTTCCTGGCGAGACCCCCTGGGACCCGCGCCTCTTTTAGCCCCCCCGTCCCCCCGCCTTTATTTCTACAGAAGCCAGTGAACTGCTTTCTAAAAGCGCAGGGAGCCACGGCACCTCGTCCGGCTCCTTCATGGCGGCCAGCTTGGACTCGAACTTCTCCCGGCTCCAGAGCGTGGCCACGCCGAGCTGCAGGTTCCGCACGTGGATCCGGGGCCCGCGGCCGCCCCCTCCGTCCGGCGCCTCGTGTCTGAAACACACGGGGGGGGGGGGGGGGGACGCCGTCTGAGACACGCGTGCCCGTCGCGTGCACGTAGAGCCCTCGGAGCCAGGGGCCCGGTGAGGCGTGTCTGTGCGGCGACAGCGTGTGCGGGGCGTGCCGTGCTGTCGCAGAGACCATAGAACGGCTGTCCGAGTCCCGAGAGGGCGCGGAGTAAACCTCCCTGTCACTCCTAGCACGAGCACGCACCTGCTGAACACGTACTGCCTCTGCCCGCGGCCGCCCAGGGCGTTGGCCTCCTGGATCATGAGCGAGAGCTTCAGGGAGCCCCAGCTCGACGCCCCTGCAAGCGAGCACACGGGGAGTCGGTGCACACGCACACTCACGGGCATGCACACACACGCACGTGCACACACACAAGCACACACAGCTCATCAGGACTGAAAGCAAGCACACAGGAGTCAGCACATGCATGCATACAGACATACACACAGCTGTCGGGACTGGAAGCGAGCACACGGGGAGTCAGCACACGTGTGCACACAGACACACCACACACGCACACTCCAGCAATAGCCCCCGGGGAAGGGCAGGCCTGGGAAAGTCATTCGCTTCATGATTTAGCCCTAACAGTGAGGCTCAGTGGTTAGAGTGTCGACCCTCCCACCAGAGGATCAGGGGTTCAATTCCAGGCCAAAGGGCATGCACCTGGTTGCAGGTTCGATCCCCAGACCTGGTCGAGGCATGTGTGGGAGCAGCCAATCGATGTGTCTCTCTCACATCAATGTTTCTCTCCCTCTCCCCCTCCTTCCCTCCCTCTATCCCTCCCTCCCTCTCTCCCTCCCATTCTCTGTACAAAAACAAGGTGAGCGGCTTTCGCCCCGCGTCACATGAGGGTGTCTGCCGAGGGGCCGGGAAGCCGGGGCCGCACTCACCCGGGGGCCCCCCGTCCCGGCCCCGCTGCAGCGCCTGCACCTCCCGGGCGATCTTCTGCTTCTCCGCCTCCAGGGCCTCCAGGATCCGCGTGTGGCGGACACTGTGGTCTTCCAGCGCCTGGGCCGTGCGTGGCGGGACCACGCGTGTGCGTGCGGGGGGAGAGGGAACGGAGCGGGTGGGCCGAGGAACGGGCCGCCGTGACGGCTCAGCTCTCGGGGCGGGTCCCCCCGGGGATTCACGGGGGGGGGGGGGGGCCGCGTCTTTATGGGAGGCCTTCCTGCCACGGAAACGCCACTTCCACGGGCAGGAAGTTAAACACGAACAACAAAGCAAGCGGCGCTCCGAGCAGCCACGGCCACAGACCAGCCCTGACTGCCGACCAATACTATTTCCGAGACTTAAGCAGTTCGGCTTTTCCCCTAAGACCCTCAGGTCTGGGCCCGCGGTGTCCTAGAGCTGACCCCCGAGGACTGACCGCCACGTCGCCGCCGTGTCCACACGCGGGCCACGGGGGTGTTTGCTCCCACCCCCACCACGACCCCGACCACAGTCTTGGAAAAGAGAAATAAAACGGCCCCAAGAGCGATGCTGTGATGCTAAGCCCGGCTTCTCCCCCGTCAGCCCGGCCTCTCCTCGCACCCCGGCCTCTCCCCGTCACCGTGCGAGCGCGGCCGGGAGTCACCTGCTGGGCCGCCAGCCGCTGCAGCTCCAGGCGCCGCCGGTGGGCCTGCACCTCCTGCTCCAGCCGCTGCTTCGCCCGCTCCAGCTCCTCGATGCGGCGGTCGGCCTCCCGGCTGCTCACCTCCCGCAGCTGCTTCTGCTGGGACTCTTCCTTCTTTGGAGAACAACAACACACGAACAGTAAACAAACAACCAGGGCAAACACGCAAGCACTTCGCCAAGCGCCCGGACCACGGAAGGGCCCCCCGATCCCGGGAGCAGGAGCCGGACACTCTGCACCCCCCACCCCGGCCTGGGAGCCAGGCCACGTGGCTGGGGGACCCCGTGACCTCCCCATCGATGACCCAGCCCTTTGCAGGGGGTCACTGGGTGCTTCGAACGTCAGGGTCCAGGTCAGCAGGTGGACAGGGCGCCATCCAGGAAAAGACGCAGGGGGTGGAGGTGGAGGGTGTGGGGATGGGGTGGGGGGGAGGCCGGGCCGCCCGTACCAGCTCGGCCTGCAGGGCCTCGATCCTGCCCTCGAAGGCGGCCCGCTGGGAGGACAGCTCCTGCTCGGCCACCTCCTTGGCCACCTGGACGGCCCGCAGCATCTCCTGCCGGGCCCTCAGCTGGGCCTCCCGCGCCTCCGCCTCCAGCCTGCAAAGCACCCACCCCCGGGGGGGGGGCAGCGTCAGGCCCAGAACGCCCGCGGTGCAGCCAGGCACGTGCCGAGACCGGGAGCCGAACCCGGGACCTCCGCCTCCAGCCTGCAAAGCACCAACCCCGGGCAGCCCTCCCCCTGCACCCCCCGTCCCCCCGAACTCTCTGCCTCGGGCCCCCGACACTCACTGCGCCCGCTGGGCCGCCAGCCACTCGTCCCTGGCGAACTCGAAGTCCTTGGGGCCCTCGCCGGCCGGGGATCCTCCCCCGGGCTCGCTCTGCCGGCGCCGGGCCTCCGCCGGGTGGTGGAACCGGAAGAAGTGGTCGCCCCCGAGCACCACGCGGTCGCCCTGCGGCACGCACAGCGGCCTCAGCGCGGGGCTCAGGCCGGGCATGTGGTTAACGAGAAGCAGGGGTCAGAGAGCGGAACAGTCCACGCGTGTCACAACAGCCCCGGACACGCCGCTGCCACGTTAGGAACGAGCAGGGAGCACAGACTTAACAAGGGCGTTCCGGAGTCTCTCCCGCAGACACCGTTAGGGACAGACACACACACACACACACACAGACACACACACACACACATACACACAGTCACACACAGACATACACACACAGACACACAGTCACACACAGAGACACACACACAGAGACACACACAGAGACACACACAGAGACACACACAAGACACACACACACACACACACACACACACACCAGAGAAAGCCAGGCCGGCGAGGCTCCGTGGTTGAGCCAGCACCTAGGAACCAGGAGGTCAGGGTTCGATTCCCAGTCAGGACACAGGCCCGGGTGGAGGGCTCCGTCCCCCGTGTGGGGCGTGCAGGAGGCAGCCAGTCCATGGTCCTCTCTCATCATGGATGTTTCTCTGTCTCCCTCTCCCTTCCTCTCTGAAGTCGATCAACATATATGTATTTTTTTTAAAAAACTGCGCATGAGTCCCTCCCCTGACACTCAGGTGCGCAGGCAGGGAGCCTGCATCCTGGGGTGCCGAACCCGGTCCCCACGATGATCATCGCGGTGCACGGCCAGCCCACTCCCCAGCTTGGCAAAGGGCACAGGGCACAGGGCACAGGGCACAGGGCAAAGGGCAAAGGGCAGGGCCCGGGGACGCCGGGATGAGGACGGGGGCGGCTCGGCGGGGTCCCCCCATCCGGCTCTGGTCTTTGCACAAAGGGGGGCGGTGGGTGGACGGCCGCCCGGGGCCCACCGCCTCCGTGTCCCCCCACACACACACACCCCCGGCCCACCGCGCCCGCTTACGTGGTGCAGCTCCGTGGGCCCCAGGACGGGCTCCCCGTTCACGTAGGTCCTGGCCTCTCCGACGGGGGCGATGGTCACGGTGCCGCCAGCGTTGCTGATGGTGCTGTGGGGAGGGAGGGAGACAGTCACGCCCGGGGCGGAGGGCGGAGGATGGAGGACGGCAGGAAGGGGCGACCGGGGACAAGCCATCCCTTCGGGGCCCCGCCTTCGGGGTGGAGGCGCAGAGCCACGCGGGACAAGGACACGATCCCCGACCTGCCTCCGACCTGACCTCGGGTTTCGGGGGGAAAGCCGGGCCCCCAGCACGAGTGCCCTCCCAGGGAGGAAGGGGTGCATGGTGGGCGTTTGGGTCGCAGCTGCTTTTGACAATCCCGAATCGAACCCGGGACCCTTCAGTCTGCAGGCCGGCGCTCTATCTACTGAGCCACACCGGTTTCGGCAACATATCCGTTATTTAAAAGCACCTTTGTCCTCAGAGAACCGGAAAGAAGCCCAGAATGCAGGTCGTCTTTGGACCGAGAGGACAGGAAAGGGGGGCGAGGCGGACCCCACAAACGGGACACCCGCGTGGTCACTCCCCCCGGTAAGACGCACCGGAGGGATCACGCCACGGGCCCGGGGCACGCGTGTGCCCCCCGGGAGGGGTTGGGGCCGGGGCCGGCGGACCTAC
Source organism: Vespertilio murinus (assembly GCA_963924515.1). Taxonomy (NCBI): domain Eukaryota; kingdom Metazoa; phylum Chordata; class Mammalia; order Chiroptera; family Vespertilionidae; genus Vespertilio; species Vespertilio murinus. The sequence continues at coordinate 946,517 of OZ004721.1, read as the reverse complement.
CAGTGCCGGTCGGCCACCAGCGCGCCGGCCAGCTGGATGTCGGGGCCGGGGCCGGGGCCGGGGCGGCGCCTGCCCACGGCGGTGCGGCCCTCCCGGAGCACGTACAGCAGCGCCTCCGACAGCTGCGGGTCCTCGCTCAGGCTGACCAGGCTGGGCAGGCGGCCGTCCCCCTGGAAGGTGACCCCAGCTCTCTGGAGGGGGGTAAGGGGGGAGAGACACGGCGAGAGGTTCCTCTCTGCCCCTCGCGCTCCGCTGAGGACGGTAACTAACTTCCCCGGGAGACGCCCCAGGGATGCCCCGACGCCCCCGAATTCTGAGCGCTGCCCTGGCCCCCGCACGCCTCCACCTGGACCCTCCTTGGGGCCCTGCTTCCCACGGCCCCACGCTTAGCCCCGCGTCCTGCCGGCCCCTCCCGACGCCTACCTGTAACTCCTCCATCTCGAGGTGTTTTCTCTTCTCAGCCTGCTCAAATTTTTCTTTCCACGCTCTTTCCGAAGAAAACAAACAGAATTCGTCGTTAAAAGTACACACAGGCAGCCAAAACCGGTGTGGCTCAGTGGATAGAGCGTCGGTCTGCGGACTGAGGGTCCCGGGTTCGATTCTGGTCAAGGGCATGGACCTTGGTTGCGGGCACATCCCCGGTAGGGGGCGTGCAGGAGGCAGCTGGTGGATATTTCTCTCTCATCGACGTTTCTAGCTCTCTATCTCTCTCCCTTCCTCTCTGTAAAGAAAAAATACAAAAGTACACACACCCAAGTGTGTACATACATGTATGCATTTATATATATATATATATATATATATATATATACACCGTATTTGCCGGCGTATAAGACGATTTTTTGGCCCTGAAAAATACGTATTTGCCGGCGTATAAGACGACTGGGCGTATAAGACGAGCCACTAAAATTTCCACTAAAAATACAGAGTTTGTTATATACTCGCCGTATAAGACTACCCCCCACTTGGAGGCATATTTTTCAGGGCCAAAAAGTCGTCTTATACGCCGGCAAATACGGTGTATATATATGTACACACACACATATTTATAATAACAGTCAACAGACAATCAACAAAGATTATGAAGCCACTTGGGATGAGATGAGATGGCCCGGGGCTGGACAGCTGCAGGGGGGAGGGGAGGACACTGGACAGAAAGGGCGAGGCTGCACTGTCCAGGCCCCGCCCACCACATGGCCCCGCCCACCCAGACCAGGCCCCGCCTACCACATGGCCCCGCCCACCCCTGGCCCCTGCCCTGCAGCCCGCTCTTCCCGGTCCCCCCGGTCCTCCCCCCCCCCCCCCGGTCCTCCCCGTCTCCCGCTCCGGGCCCACCTCTGCATGGCCGCCATGGCCCGCTCCTGCTCGTGCAGCCTCATCCGCAAGGTCGTGATTTCCTGCCGGCAGAGCCGGTACCGCTCGGGGTCCACGTTGTGGCGGCTCCGCTGGGCAGCTTTCAGCTTCTCGATCTCCGCCTTCAGCTCTGGCGTTTACGGGGATTATAAAGCACCGGGGCCGGGGAGGCGGCCACAGCCCAGCACTTTCCTCCCGGGCCCCGCTGCCCTCCGCACTGCCGGGACAGCCACGGTCACTACAGAGGCCCCGGTCACTATAGAGGCCCCGATCACTACAGAGGCCCCCGGAGGAATCCGTCCGTCCGTCCGTCTGTCCATCCGTCCGTCCGGCGCCCACCCTGTGACCCGTGGGCGGCGCTCACCGCGGATGAGCTGGGCGCTCGCGTCCTCGTTGACGCGGGCCACGTTGACGATGCTGCGGGCCTGGCGGGCGTAGCGCAGGGTGCTGAGCGTCTCCTCCAGGCTGCCGGCCGCCGGGCTCACCGTGGCCACCATGGCCGTCCGGGAGTTGCCGCCCAGGCTCTCCTTCAGCAGCCTGCGGGCCGGGGCGGGGGGGCAGGGGCGGGTCAGCCTCCTCCCGGGTCCCCCGACCAGACCAGCCCGCAGAGTGGACCCCCGGGGTGTGTGCGTGCCCGGCGGGGACAGGGACTGGGGGCACCTGCTTCCGTGCCACGGACGCTGCTCTCTCTCAGTTTCTCTTATTTCAGAAGCAACAGCCTGAGCGCAGGCCTCACACCCGCTCCGCCCGCAGGACACCCCTCCCCGGCCCCGGGAGCCTCTCCGGGGAGGACACTGGACACTCCGCCACCGCCACGCGATTCCGGGGCCGCGAGGACCCACTGAGCCGGGAGGAGCTCAACACACGGGGGCCCTGGCTCAGCAGACTGAGCGCCGGCCGGCGGGTGGAAGGGTCCCGGGTTCGATTCCCGGTCAAGGGCACAGGCCCGGGTCCCGGGTTCGATCCCCAGTATAGGGCGTGCAGGAGGCAGCCGGTCCGTGATGCTCTCTCATCAGGGATGTTTCTAGCTCTCTATCCCTCTCCCTTCCTCTCTGTGGGAAGTCAATAAAATATATCTTTAAAAAGTGAAAGCTGAGAGGACACTTGCCAGGTCAGGACGGACTCCCGGTACGGAACGAAGGCCCCGCGGCGGCCCCCGAGCTCGGCCAGCGCGGAGATGACCTTGCCCAGGGTCAGCAGGGACTTGTTGATGCTCACGCCTTCCTGTGCGCGGAGAGACCCGGATGGCCGCTCGGACCAGGGCGACGCCAGGCCCCCTCCCGCGGGCTCCCGGCTCCCTCCCGACTGCCCACTGCCTCCCGGAGAGTGACCACCAAGCGGGGCCTCCGCACGCCCAGCGGTCAGCGGTGCAGCCCGGGAGCTGCAGGCGGAGGGGCTTCTCCTGCTGCTGAGCGCGTCTCCCTGGTAACGGCCTAAACATGAAGCCCCGCCCCCGGGAGCAGGCCCCGCCCCCAGAGCAAGCCACGCCCCCTGGGGTAGCCCCCTTGAGCAGGCCACACCCCCGAGCAAACTACGCCCCTGGGAGTAGGCCCCGCAGCAGGAGCAAGCCACGCCCCCTTGAGTAGTCCCAGAAGGCCCCGCCCCTGAGAGCAAGCCACGCCCCTGGAGTAGCCCCAGGAGCAGGCCCCGCCCCGGAGCAAGCCCCGCCCCAAGGAGTAGGCCCCGCCCCTGGGAGTAGGCCCCGCCCCGGGCCCCGCCCATCACCCTCAGCAGCTGCCCGCTGGTGCCCGCCGGCCCCTGGCGCTCGCTGCCCGCCAGGTCCACCAGGCTGATGCGGCTGGTCACGGCGTGGTCGTGCTGCTCCCCGTCCACCAGCTCCGTCTGCGGCAAAAGGGGGTTCAGGTGGCTGGGGGGGGGGGTGCCAGTCCCTGGAGACTCACCCCTGGAGGGATAGGGCGGTCTCCGAGGTTTCTGCAGAAACCTTTCACTTTCTGATGGGATTTCCCACACACAGTACAACATTCCCCATGCATTGCCGAGAAGGGATCACATGTCGGCCTAGCATCCGTGACATCGTGGTAAATTAATGATAGATATTACTGGTTTTTAAAGCAGTGAGGAAGCCCTAGCCAGTGTGGCTCGGTGGCTAGAGAGTCCGCCTGCGGACTGAAGGGTCCCGGGTTCCGTTCCGGTCAGGGGCATGGACCTTGGTGGCGGGCACATCCCCGGTGGGGGGCGTGCAGGAGGCAGCTGGTCGATGTTTCCCTCTCATCGACCTTTCTGACTCTCTCTCCCTCTCCCTTCCTCTCTGTGAAAAATCGATAAAATATTTTAAAATAAAACGAAACAAAACAGCTAGGGAAACGTACAGCCAGACGCACCAAGCCTGGCTCGGTCGCTGGGTATCGTATTTGCCACCACCCAAGGACGCCAGGCCTCTACGCGGGCGTCCTCGGACCTCAGACCGACAGGAGAGAGGAGAGGAGGCGGGGGACCGGGCCCACCTGGGTGCGGGTCATCAGCAGCGTGAGCACCGAGTGGGAGCGCGAGCTCTTGTCGTTCATGCCCGTGGCCGCCGTGGCCCGCTGCTTGCTGCCCAGCTGCAGCCAGCCCTGGGGGGAGAGGCCGGAGGGTCTGCTCGCACGGGGGGCCACGGGAGCCACGGCCACACGGGGGCCACGGCCACCCTCCCGGGGGGAAGCCGGCGGGGGCAGCCCCCCGTACCTGGATGTCCGCGTAAGAACCGACAGCGTTGCTGGTGGGAAGGGAGAGATCAAAGCCGGTTATGCTCCTGTCCTCACAGGGTAGGCAGCGAAGCCCCTGAGCGTCTTCACGGTTCGATTCCCGGTCGGGGCACAGGCCCAGGTTGCAGGCTCCGTCCCCAGGGTGGGGCGTGCAGGAGGCAGCCGGTCCGTGATTCTCCCTCATCAATGATGTTTCTCTCTTCTCTCTCTCTCTCTCTCTCTCTCTCTCTCTCTCTCTTTCCCTCTCCCTTCCCCTCGGAAACCGATAAGAAAATATTTTTAAAAACGAACCCCTTCCCACGAACTCATCTCACACCTCCTCCCCGGGCGTCGTAAGGGGCGGGACACACAGCAGCGGGAGAGGGACGGAAGGAGAGCACCAAGCATTCCCTACTCCGTGAGACTCCCAGTCCGGGCCACCCCCCCCCCCCCCGGGGGCCAGGGAAGGCACAGACAGGAGCAGGCGCAGCGGACACGGTACTCACACGGCCAGACCTTCCACGTACGGCCCCGAGACGGGGTGCTCCCGGACCCTCAGCTATGAAGCAAGCGGGAGCGGCGGTCAGCGCACGGTGGGGTGTTGGGGGCCACGAAGGCAAATCTCCGTGGCTTTTCCCTGGGCTCCGGGCTTAAGGCCAAGGCCTCTGTCCCCACTTTCCCCGGGAACAAACTGCAGGGTTCCCAAGGAACCGACCGGCGAGGCACTGACCCCGCCCCGGCCCGGCTGCCGTGGCTCCGTGGCGGAGCGTCCACCTGCGAACCCAGAGGCTGCGGTTCGATCCCCAGCGTGGGGCGCGCAGGAGGCAGCCGATCGGTGAATCTCTCTCATCGCTGGTGCTTCCCTCCCTCCCTCGCCCTTCCTTGTGGAAATCAATAAAAATGCATTCCAGCCGAAAACCGGTGTGGCTCAGTGGATAGAGCGTCAGCCTGCGGACTGAGGGGTCCCGGGTTCGATTCCGGTCAAGGGCATGAACCTTGGTTGCAGGCACATCCCCAGTAAGGGGCATGCAGGAGGCAGCTGGTCGATGTTTCTCTCTCATCGATGTTTCTAACTCTCGGTCCCTCTCCCTTCCTCTCTGTGAAAAAATATATTTTTTTAAAAGAAAACAGAACCCGGGGGCGGGTCACCAACGCCGAGCCCTTACCGGCTGCTTCCCCTGCCCGCTCGCCGCTCCGCCCCCCAGCAGGTCGTGGATCTTCTCGTTGTAAACTTCAAAGAAGCTCATCTCCAGGTGGAACCTGACCTGGGGGGGGGGAGAGGGAGACGCTGTCCGCCCTCTGCCTCCACCGTTCACCTCCACCGTCCACCCTCCACCTCCACCCTCCAGCTCCGCTTAGAGCACAGCAATCAGCGTACAGACCCCACTGCTCCCGCGTCCTCGCTTTCCGATTGCTGCACCCGCTGCCCTCTCCCTGGGTGCCCCGCCCCCCCCTGGGTGCCCCACCCTCCTCCTGGGTGCCCCGCCCCCCCTGGGCGCCCCGGCTGAGGGCGGGACATGCTCGGCGCTGCCCGGCTCCCTGGGGACACGGCACCCCCACAGCCCCCACACGGACTCCGGGCCCACCCCGCCCTCGCCCACTGCGCAGAGGGACACAGGCCCCCCCGGCTCTGACATCACCCGCTCCGGCTCTCCCAGCCTACCACGAGGCCGGCAGACCCGGGCACCTACCTCCTGGCTTTGGTTTTTGGCCACTTGAGCAAAAAGGTCCTCGCAGAACCTCGGGATGATCCCCGGCTCTTCCCCGAACCCCATCATCCTGAGTGGAGAGGGGAGGGGGGCTGAGCCACGTGATCGCCCCCCGCCCTGTGGGCCCGTGGACAAGGGGGTGAGGCCGGGTGAGCAGGCCGGAGGGGCCAGGAGCCAAGCGAGGCTGCTTCTCACAAAAGACACACACTCACACACACACACACACACACACACACACACACTCTCACACACGCACATGTACGCACACACATGTGCACACACTCACATGCATGCACATGCACTCACACACGTACACTCGCACGTGTGCACATACACTCATACACATATGCACACACTCACACACATGCATACACACATATACACATGCACACGTGCACATACACATACACTCACACACACAATCTCACACACATTCTCACACACGCTCACACATTCACACACATGCACTCACATACTCACACACGTGCGCACACATACGCACACTCACAGGCACACATGTACACACTCTCAAACACATGCACACTCACACACGTACATACACTTGCACATACACACACTCACACACTCTCACACATGCACGCACACATAAACTCACACGCCCACACATACACACACATACACTCACATACACATGCACACACGCACATACACACACACACACACACACACACACACACGCCCCCCACCCCTCCGCAGAGCCACGTCCCTGGGTCACTCACGTGTAGGACTTGCCGGAGCCGGTCTGCCCGTAGGCGAGGAGGCAGGCGTTGTAGCCCTGCAGGGCGCGGGCCAGCAGCGGGGCGGCCAGCGCCTCGTACACGGCGGCCTGGCCGGCGTGGCGCGGGTGGCTGGGGTCGAAGGACCACAGGGCCACGTCGTAGAGGAAGCGGTACTCCTGCCGCAGGTCCGGGGGCCGCACGGCGATGTGCGCCCCGTCCAGGAACACCACCTGGGCGGCGCCCTCGTCCCTCTCCCTGCGGGGGCAGGCGGGCAGGGTCAGGTGCCGCCGGCGCCGCCGCTTGGGGCGGAGACCCCACAACCCCACAAGGTCAACACTCTTCCCCCGGGCGGGAAGGTGTTTCAGGTTTAGGTGGAAACTGTAGCGGCCGGCGTGGCTCAGGGGCTGATCGTCAACCCGAGAGCCAGGAGGTCAGGGTTCGAGTCCCGGTCGGGGCACAGGCCCGGGTTGCGGGCTCCATCCCCAGCGTGGGGCGTGCGGGAGGCAGCCGGTCCCTGATTCTCTCTCATCGTGGATGTTTCTCTCTCATCAGGGATGTATCTATTTCTCTCTCATCGCTGATGTTTCTCTCCCTTCCTCTCTCTGAAAGCAATAAACAAGTTAAAAAAAAAAAAAGGGGGGGGGGGAGAAAATGCAGAACAGCCGGCATGATTTAATCAACGTGTTTCCGAAACACAGCTCCCGGGGCGCCTGCCTCCCAGGGAAGTGCAGGAGGCAGCTGATGGATGTTTCTCTCTCATCGACGTTTCTAGCTCTCTGTCCCTCTCCCTTCCTCTCTGTAAGATAGCAATAAAATATATATATTTTTTTTTTAAAAAGAAAGAAAACGCCACGGGCCGGGGTGCGGAGCGAGGGCGGACCCACCTCTTGCTGAAGGGCCGCACGCGGACCGCCACGGTCACCTGGCTGCTCTCCACGTCGGGGGGGTCCCTCGGGGCGGGGGCGCTCTGAGCCGCGGCGGCCGCCTCCTCCGTGGGGGGGAGTGTTTGCTCGTGGCACCCTTCCCTTGTGTTTGCGAAGAGCGTGCGTTTTGGCTTCTGCTGACCCTGGGAGCTGGGCGTCCCGCGTCTCGGGGTGGGCGTCGCGGCGCCCTGAGGCCGAGGCGTGCCACGCCGTGGGGTCCACGTGGGCTCTGCCGTCCGTCTCGCCGGCGTCCCTCCCCCCGAGCTGTCAGACGCGCTTGTGCGTTTGGAGACATCCTTCCCAAGCCCTCGGGGACGCAGGCTTCCTGCCCCCACTCGGGCGTCCCACGGGCTGTGCCCGGGTTTCGTGGACCGGGGTCCGGGCCGGGCCCCGTCGGCCTCTCTCCGGGGGCGGATGGGCGTGCTGTGAGCGAAGTGCCCGTGGGCCCCACCGCCGCCACGCGCTCCCACGAGGGCAGAGAACGATCCCCCGTCGTCTTCACCGGCCGCCGGCCCGGGGTCGCCGTCCTCGGCTGAGGAGGCGGGAGACGCAGCGCGGGAGTTCCTCCCGTGGTCGGCGATCCTGACGCTCCCACCGGCGTCCCGTGGAGCACCACCGCCGGCGGCAGCGCCCCCCACGCTCTGTGTCTCTGAATCTGCTCCAGCTGCCGTCTGCCTGCCCACGGGATCTGCTGGAGCTGCTGTCCGAATTCCCACAGGATCTGCTCTAGCTGCTGTCTGCCTGCCCACGGGATCTGCTCCAACTGCTGTCTGCCTGGCCACAGAATCTGCTCCAGCTGCTGTCTGCCTGCCCACGGAATCTGCTCTAGCTGCTGTCTGCCTGGCCACGGAATCTGCTCTAGCTGCTGTCTGCCAAGCCACGGAATCTGCTCTAGCTGCGGTCTGCCTGGCCACGGAATCTGCTCTAGCTGTTGTCTGCCTGCTCACAGAATCTGCTCTAGCTGTTGTCTGCCTGCTCACAGAATCTGCTCTAGCTGTTGTCCAAACATCTACGGAATCTGCTCTAGCTGCTGTCTGCCTGCCCACGGAATCGGCTCCAGCTTCTGTCCAATTGTCCACGGAATCTGCTCTAGCTGTTCCCTGCCTGCCGACGGAATCTGCTCTAGCTGTGGTCCAAACCTCTCCAGAATCCGCCCTAGCTGCTGCCGGCCCGCCGCCCACGGAGGAGTCGGCCTCAGCCGTGGCCCGCCTGCCCACGGAACCGGCTCCCGCGCGACGTTGCAGCCTAAGGCGTGGCTCCGTCTGGCTGGCGGACGACTCTCCCCCCTCCCTCCCGGGCAGCGGGGACTCCTCCTTGTGCCTGGTGACTCGCCGCTGCAGGGTCAGCCGAGCGGCAGGGTTCGGGGTGAGGGGCGCCCCTCCAGGGGCCTTACAGGCGGAAATAACAACGTAAGTGCTGTTGATGCCCCGGAGTTTCTTGGCGGAGCTCAGGAGCGGGTCGTCGTTTTCACGCTCGGACACGTCCGGGCCGGACGGCGGTGGCGGCTTCAGGCCGCTGCCCGGGCCGGGGCCGAGGCCGTGCGGCGAAGAGCTCCGAGGGGGATCGGGAGGCCCGGGGAGGCCACCGCCGCCCCCTCGGGGTGTCCTGTAGACTGACATCGCGGCAGCGAGCGCCTCTCAAGAAGGATGTGGTTGATAAAAATAAATAAAAATTTTAAAAAAGGATGTCTACGCTTGTCTCCGGATGCTCCTTCCACAGCCAGCCTACCCGTTTCCAGAAGTATCTGTTAAGTTACAAAAAAAATAAAATAAAACAAATTGGATTGCACAGACCACACACAGGCTTCCAAGACCTGTCTTGACGTGAGAACACGTGAGGATAAACTTCGATGTCCAGCTCAGAACCGGTTCCAAGCGGCTCAGACAAATCTCAGCCCTCAAAGAGCTGTTGGTCAGCCGAACCGGTGTGGCTCAGTGGTAGAGCGTCGGCCTGCGGACTGAAGGGTCCCGGGTTCGATTCCCGTCAAGGGCATGGACCTTGGTTGCGGGCACATCCCTGGTGGGGGGTGTGCAGGAGGCGACTGGTCGATGTTTCTCTCTCATCGACGTTTCTAGCTCTCTATCTCTCTCCCTTCCTCTCTGTAAAATATCAATAAAATATATATATTTTTTAAAAAAAGAGCTGTTGGTCATTATCTCACAAAAACTTCTTTATTTTATGTATTTATTACAGAGAGGAAGGGAGAGGGTGGAAGAGCTAGAAACATCGATGAGAAACATCATCGATCAGCTGCCTCCTGCACACACCCCCCCACCGGGGATGTGCCCGCCACCAAGGTCCATGCCCTTGACCGGAATCGAACCTGGGACCCCTCAGTCCCCAGGCCGACGCTCTGCCCACTGAGCCACACCGGTCAGGGCACAAATGCTCATTGCGTCCCCATTATGCAAATGCTACGGGTTCCAGAGACTAGATCCCCTAGTCTTTGTTCCTTAGTCTAGAAGGCGCAAGCACATCACTCTTGTATCAGGCACAAGGTGCCAAGTGACTTACAAGATGTGAAAAGTGCGTGTCGGCAAAGTGTTTTGTTGTGGGTTTTTTTTTTAAAGTACCCCCCAGTTTGGGGAGCAGAGAGAGGGGATTAAAGGAAACCCTAGCACCTCAAAGACCGAGAAGCATTCTCTCAGAACACATGTTGAAGAGATGTTACCACTACAAACAGGAATGCCCAGTGGGATATGGACAGAGTTATTTGAAGCCACAGAGGCCGAATCGGTCAAAATCCTAACAAGACTACACCGGTCAATAAATTAGGAAAAAAAACAAAAGCGATGGCCCCCCGGCTGGAAATGTTCGATATCCAGGACGTTCCGGCCGGGTGCAGAATGGGAAGAGGCAGCCCATGAACACCAACCTCGGAGCCAGGGGGTCACGGTTTGATGGCCGGTCAGGGCACATGCCTGGTTGCAGCCTTAATCCCCAGCGGGGGAGGCAGCCAATCAGCCAAGGATTCTCTCATCCCTGATGTCTGTCTCTCTCTCTCTCTCTCTCTCTTTCCCTACCCCCTTCCTCTCTGAAATCAATTTTAAAAATACATTTTTAAAAAGAACAAAAACACCAGAAGTTAATTTTTTTAAGGAAGTCTTCTTAAAGGTCTAAGTAGCCAAAACCGGTGTGGCTCAGCGAATAGAGGGTCGGTCTGCGGACTGATGGGTCCCGGGTTCGGTTCCGGCCAGGGGCGTGGACCTTGGTTGCGGGCACATCCCCAGTGGGGGGTGTGCAGGAGGCAGCTGGTCGATGCTTCTCTCTCATCGATGTTTCTAGCTCTCTCTCCCTCTCTCTTCCTCTCTGTAAAAACAAAACAAAACAAAAAAAAAACAATAAAATATATTTTTTTAAAAATAAAATAAAGGTCTAAGTCCTTCCTTCCTCCCCTGGACCGCCTGGAGGCCCGGAGCCCAGACCGCCGCCCGCACCCCCACCCCGGGCGCCCCAAACCGGGCACCCCCACCCTGGGCACTCCCGCACCGGGCACCCCCACCCCGGGCACCCCTGCACCGGGCACCCCACCCAGGGCACCCCTGCACCGGGCACCCCACCCAGGGCACCCCACACCGGACACCCTCACCCCGGGCACCCCCACCCCGGGCACCCCGACACCGGGCACCCCACACCGGGCACCCCACACCGGACACCCTCACCCCGGGCACCCCCACCCCGGGCACCCCCACACCGGACACCCCCACACCGGGCCCCCCACCCCGGGCCCCCCACCTGGCGCGCCCCCCACCCCGGGCCCCCCACCTGGCGCGCCCCCCACCGCTGGGAAGGTCCCGGATGCGGGGCCCCCGGACACTCACCGCCCGCTCGCCCGCGGCCCGCAATTTGAACGGGCGCGCCGCCTTCTGATTGGCCGCGAGTAGCCGCCTTCTGATTGGTCGCTGGAGGCCGCGTTCTGATTGGCCGATGGAGGCCGCGTTCTGATTGGCCACTGGAGGCCGCCTTCTGATTGGCTGCGGGGGCGTCGCGCAATGATGAGCGACCTAGGCCGCGTCGGCGCCGCCTTCTGATTGGCTGCAAGCCTTTGTTTCCTCCCGCCTCTCTCCCTCCCCCCGGAAGTGCCTGGTGGCTGGGTCGCCGGGAATCTGAACGCTGCACCGCAGGGCCCTGGACTGGGTGTGTTTTTTGTTTTTTTGTTTTTTTAATATATATGTTTATGCAGAAACCGGTGTGGCTCAGTGGACAGAGCGTCGGCCTGCGGACTGGGGGGGTCCCGGGTTCGATTCCCGGTCCAGGGCATGGACCTTGGTTGCGGGCACATCGCCGGTGGGGGTCGTGCAGGAGGCAGCTGACCCATGTTTCTGTCTCACCGATGTTTCTAATTCTCTATCCCTCTCCCTTCCTCTCTGTAAAAAAAATAAAAATAAAAATAATCCAATAAAATATATTTAAAAATAAAAAATAAGTTTTTTTAAAAAAAACTAACCCCTACATACGCTGAAATCTCTTTATTCTCTGGGCCTTGGTTGCTGTGCTTGTGCAATGAGACAAAGCAGCAGTGATCGCTGGGAAATTCAAGTTGGAGAAACCAACTGCATCTGCAGGCAGCTACGAACCCTGCTGGTCATTTTCTCTTGCTTTCCAACCTCATTCGCCACCAGCTGCCAACGCTTCCCTCGGGTGGAGCCCCTGCTTAGCTCTGGCCTCAGAAACGGGGGGGGGGGGGGTCCCCACACCTGCATTCTGGCCTCAGTTTCCCCATCCCAGGGACCTCCCTCCATCAAAATATTCCTCTTCCCTCGTCAGGGTCCCAAATAACCCAGTGATTCTGGAAATCAAAGCAGGTCTTCCCAAAAAAATCCACCAGAGGGAGACAAACGGAAAGAAAACACATGGGAAGAGGTCAGATTACAGCCGTGGGCAAACTACGGCCCTCGGGCCGGATCTGGCCCATTTGGCTGTCCTGTCCGGCCCGCAGAGCCAAAAGAGCAGAGGAGGGTTCTCTTGCTCTCCCCTCCGCTCCTTCACCAGGAGCCCAAGATGAGAGTGCCAGCATGGTCAGGTTGCTTTTGTGCCAGCCCTCCGGCCCATGGTGGCCCTAGAGTCAAAAAGTTCGCCCACCCCTGGGTCAGGAGAAGCCCATCTGGCCTGGCTCGGCGGTTGAGTGCCGACGACCTACCAGGAGGTCATAGTTCAGTTCCGGGTTGAGGCAGATGCTCAGGCTGTGGGCTCGACCCCAGGCGGGAAGTGGGGGGAGCGTGATCCATAACTCTCTCTCACCATTGATGTCTCTCTCCCTCCCTCTCCCTCTCCCTTCTCCTCTGAAATCAATCAAGATTTTTTTTAAAGAAAAGGAAAGAAATGATGCAAGCCCCTTGGAAGACTTTTAGATCAGGTTAAGGTTCACAGGAAAGCCTTCCCTCGGGCCAGTCAACCGTCCCTGGGGACACAGATGTATTGCAATTCATCCAACTTCATACTTTTATTTTTATTTTTTAAATATATTTTATTGATATTTTTACAGAGAGGAAGGGAGAGAGATAGAGAGCTAGAAACGTCGATGAGAGAGAAACATCAACCAGCTGCCTCTTGCACACCCCCTGCCGGGGATGTGCCCGCAACCAATGTACATGCCCTTGACTGGAATCGAACCCGGGACCTTTCAGTCCGCAGGCTGACGCTCTACCACTGAGCCAAACCGGTTTCGGCTTCTTTATTGATTTTTTACAGAGAGGAAGAGCGTGGAATAGTTAGAAAAACTGATGAGAGAGAAACATCAATTCAGCTGCCTCTTGCAGACCCCCCAATGGGGATGCGCCCACCACCAAGGTCCATGCCCTTGACCGGAATCGAACCTGGGACCCTTCGGTCCGCAGGCTGACGCTCTATCCACGGAGCCACACCGGTCAGGGCCAGTACAAATATATTTCAAACAAAACAAACAAAAGGAGAGAAGTGGCTGTGGTCCAGCCCCCGGCTTCCCCTCCTCCTCCTCGTGGCGGGCGACTCCGTGGACGCTCCGTTGGAAGGTGTCGGAGACCCGGCTTCCACGGGGGGCCTCCAGCCTCGGGGGCTCGGCGTCGGCAGCCCCGTTTCCGCCCGGTTCCCTGGACGGCTCAGGGTGCCAGCCACCTGGCCCGTTCCTGGAGCGTGGCACCCGATACTCAGTGTCCCCGCGGGCGCATCCGAAACCCTACCTTCTCACCTGAGGACACCGGGGACTCAATGCTGCCGTTGTGTCCAAGACGCCCGCCAGCCCGCCCGCCCGCGGGGTAATTAGGATAGTGCACGCCCGCAGGGGGCTGGGCGCGGGCAGCAGGGGGTGCCTGTCTGTGCCCCCCGATTCCCCACTCTGCACAGGAAGGACGTGGGGGAGAAGGGGCGGAGAGAGAGGGATCATGGCCACAGAGTTCTCCCTTTTCATCATTTCTTTCTTTTTAAAAAAATATTTTATTTTTAAATTTTTCTTATTTTATTTGAATGATGATTTACAGAGAGGAAGAGAGAGGGATAGAGTTAGAAACATCGATGAGAGAGAATCATTGACCAGCTGCCTCCTGCACGCCCCCCACTGGGGATGTGCCCGCAACCAAGGTCCATGCCCCTGACCGGAGTCGAACCTGGGACCCTTCAGTCTGCAGGCTGACGCTCTATCCACTGAGCCACACCGGTTTCGGCTTTTTATGGTTTTTTAAAATATATTTTTATTGACGTCAGGGAGGAAGGGAGAGAGGGAGAGATAGAAACATCCATGACGAGAGAGACTCACGGACCGGCTGCCTCCTGCACGCCCCACACCGGGGATCGACCCCCCAACCCGGGCTGTGCCCTTGACCGGGAATCGAACCCCGACCTCCTGGTTCCTGGGTCGACGCTCAAGCCCTGAGCTGTACCCGGCTGCATTAAACGCATATGAACACTAAACACCCGCCCCTCCTCGCACGGTGCGGCCGCACGTGTCACACGGCACCCCAGGGAGCCGTGCGGCGGGCCCGGCGGGACGGAGCACGCCCGCTCGCCTAATTATCCCGCTCGGTTTCAGGCGGCGGCCCGGCCCGCGGGGTCAGGCTCGGGGAGCCTCCCGGACGACAAAAGGGCCCTATCTCCCCGGAGTCGGCTTACGGGCCAGCGGCCCGGCCCGGCCAGGACAGTCACCTCGAACGACCCGGCCCCTCCCGGCCCACGTCCCCGGCTGCCTCCGGGGCCAGCAGCCGGCAGGGAGCATAATGCAACAGAGGGGTGTTGGAGCGAACCCCACCGGCGGCACGGCCAGAGGGCCCCTCGGCCCGCCTCGGAAAAGGGCATCGCTTTCTTCATTTACTGATGGATGGCAGAGAGGGAGGGGGAGGGAGAGGGAGAGAAACGTCGGTGATGAGAGAGAAATAGATACACCCATGATGAGAGAGAAACATCAGTGATATGAGAGAGTCCTGGGTCAGCTGCCTCCTGCACGCCCCCCACTGGGGATCGAGCCCGAAACCCGGTTCTGTGAGCTGACTGGGGATCGAACGAACCCTGACCTCCTGGTTCCTAGGTCAACGCTCAACCCCTGAGCGACCGTGGCCAGGCAGAAATAAAAAAATTAATTCAGTTTTATTGTTAAAAAGTGTTATACACGGCCCTAACCGGTGTGGCTCAGTGGACGGAGCGTCGGCCTGTGGACTGAAGGGCCCCGGGTTCGATTCCAGTCAGGGGCATGTACCTTGGTGGCGGGTGTGCAGGAGGCAGCTGATCGATGTTTCTCTCTCATTGGTGTTTCTAGCTCTCTCTCCCTCTCCCTTCCTCTCTGTAAAAAAAAAAAAAATCAATAAAATATATATATATTTTTTAAAATATTAGAGATGTCCCCTCCCCAGCCCTTAAAAAACATAAATACATCAATAAAAGGAATACTTGTCTAAACCGCCTCCCCCAATTCTTTCCCGTTTTTATTCCGTGTCCTCGTGCCGGTTCCTCAGACCGCAGGTCCGGGCGTACAGAGAGGGTCCCAGGCGTGTCGGGGGCGGGGGCGGGGGGGCCGGTCACTTCTGGGCCCGGCTCTTGTCGTGCCTGCGGATGATGTCCATGAGGTTGGCGCCCGTGACCAGCGCGCTGTGGGCCTGCCCGGCGCCCTGCTGCTCGCGCCGCTGCTGGTCGCGCAGGAACGGGGAGTTGAGCAGCTGGGGCGGCAGCAGCGAGCCCGTGGGCCCCACGCGCTTGGCCAGGTCCCAGAAGAGCCGCCGGGCGTGGCCGTTGACGAAGGTGATGGCCGTGCCCCTCTGGCCCAGCCGCCCCACGCGGCCCACCTGCGGCGAGAGGGGGGAGGGGGGGTCGGCGGGACGCTCCCGAGAGAGAGAGAGAGAGAGAGAGAGAGAGAGAGAGAGAGACCCCCGCGTCCCGCCCGCCAGGGAGAGGGCAGGAGGGGCCGTGGCTGATGGGAGAGCATCACCGACCCGCTGCCTCCCGCACGGCCCCCACGGGGGATCCAGCCCACATCCCGGGCCTGCGCCCTGACCGGGAATCGAACCCTGACCCCCTCCTGGTTCCTAGGTCGACGCTCAACCCCTGAGCCCCGCCTGCAGGTGCTTCTTACGCCTCTTAATTCGTTAGAAGGATCCCCACAACCTGGCTCCACGGGGAAGGAAATGAGCCTCCGGGATTTGGTCCGCTCTCTGGCCCGCAGCGGGGGGAGGTGGGGTGGGGGGTGAGGAGTGGGGGGAGACAGAGTGGAGGGACGTGAAGAGGGGGTGCGGGGTGGGGGGCCCTGCTGGGCCATTTGGTCCAAGCCCCTGGCCGGGGCAGCGTCTGGGCCAGAGGTGGCCGGGGGAGGGGGGGACCCGGAGAGAGGCCCCTGGGCCGGGCTGGTGAGTGACGCCGAGAAGGAAGCCGCCGGCAGCGCAGGGAGATAACGGCTCAGAGCGGCTCTGTGTCCGCCGAAAGGAGAGCCGTCGGCCGGGACTGAGAGAGAGAGACGCCCTTGACCAGGGAAAGGCCGGAGCGACCCGGATACGAGGGGAGATGAAGGCGATTCCGCAGACACAGGCTGCCCAGAAGCGTCCGTCGGTGGAAAACAAGCCGCCCCCCGCCCCCACCCCTTTCTTCTCCTGGTTCCGGGAGCCATTTAACCTGCTCGCCCAAGAGAATCGGGAATATAAAGGAGCCCTGGCCGGCGCAGGTCAGTGGAGAGAGCGTCGGCCCGCAGACTGAAGGGTCCCGGGTTCAATTCCCTGGTCAGGGCACAGGCCCGGGTCGTGGGCTCGATCCCCAGTGGGGGGCGTGCAGGAGGCAGCCGATCCGTGATTCTCTCTCATCATGGATGTTTCTATCTTTCCCCCTCCCCCTCTCCCTGTCTCTCTGACACCAATAAAATACATATTAAAATTTTTAAAAGGAAATCAAAAGAAATTTTTTAAAAAACCAGTTACTTAAAAAATATAAATGGCATTGCAGGTTATCGTTTCTAATTATGATCTAAGTACAGAGTCTTTAACTTAAAAAGTTAATTTACAGGCACACACACACGGAGTGGCCAGGTGATGATGATCTCTGAGGGCATAATAACCTGCCCACTCTGTATATCTACGTCTACGGCTACGTCTAAATCAGAGGCCCGGTGCATGAATACGGGCACGGGTGGGGTCCGGGCAGCCTGGCCAGGGGGAGGGGACGTGGGCGGTCGGCCTGCCTGCTGGTCCAACTCCCGGTCGAGGGGACCGTGTGCCTATGAGCCTTTTATCCTACAGGACGGGCACGGAGCGGCCACATGATGATGCCTTCAGAGACCAAATAATCTTAAAAGCACATAAATAAAGTAAAAATCAAGTTCCCTGCCCCTCCCAGAACCTTTTCCCTTTCCCAGGCGTCGTGCTGACGCGGACGGCCGCGGCCGCTCGGAGAGGCCTCACCTGGTGCACGTACTCGTCCATGCTGGCCGGCATGTCGAAGTTCACCACCAGCCTGACCCTCACCAGGTCCAGGCCGCGGCCCAGCACGCCGGTGCTCACCACCACCTCGTGGGCTCCCTCCAGCAGGCCCTGGCACAAGAGCGGCAAAAGGCTGCTCAGAGGGAGGTGGGGGGAGGCGTTCCGTGGACCACAGGAGGTCTGGGAGGTCCGGAAAGACTGGCCACCCCTGAGAACGGTGTCTCCTGTGGTTTTAGGACTGCAGATTCCCTTCCCTTTCCCGATACTTTTCTGCAACATTGTTGCAGGACCTTCTCAAGGAGACTTAGTATACCACGGGGGACGCCGGCAGGGGCCCTAAGTTCCTCCCAGGGGCCCCCCTCCTCCCCAGGGGATGCTTTCTGTTCCTTCCCCAGAGGTGAGCCGGCTCCGGCCCGGCCCAGCCCGGCCCGGCCCAGCCCAGCCCGGCATGGCCCGAGGTCAGGAACGGTGGCTCCTGAATGAGTCACCTCGCGAGCGGGCCGTGTCCCCGGGGACAGGGCTGACCGCTCCCCAAACACAGACGCTGGCAGGAGGGAGGGAGGGACGGACGGTCAGCCCCGGTCACTGCCTGTCTGCTTTGCCCTGGCCTCCTGTGTGGCCCGGTGGGTGGAGCTGCCAGCCTGCGGAATGAAGGGTCCCAGGTTCGATTCCCGCCAGGGGTGGGGCACATGCCCGGGTTGTGGGCTAGGTTCCCTCCCCGCCTCCCCCCCCCCAAGTAGGGGGCGTGCAGGAGGCAGCCAATCGGTGGTTCTCTCTCATCATTGATGTTTCTAACTCTCTCTTTCTCTCTGAAATCAAAAATATAGCTAAAAAAATAAAAAAGTCTGCTTTGGTCAGTCGGCGTGGCTCACGAGGAGAGAGAACCATTGATTGGCTGCCTCCCCCACGCCCCCCTCCCTCCCCCCCCCAACTGGGGATCGAGCCCACAACCCAGGTACATGCCCCCGACCGGAATCAAACCCGGGACCCCCTCAGGCCGGCGCTCTATCCACTGGGCGACACCAGCCAGGGCGCAGGGAGCGTTTTTAGGAAGGGCTGCGTTAGACACCGGCTGGGTGTAACTGAGGGGAAACAGGTCCCGGGAGGGAGGTGAGCTGGGGGCCGCGCGCCGAACCTCCAGGATGCGCTGCCTCTCGGCCTGCGGCTTCTCGGCGTGCATGGACACGCTCCGCAGCCCCGTGACCTTCTGCACGGCCTCGCTCAGCAGGTCGGCGCCGAGCCGGCAGTCCACGAACACCAGCACGGGCGGCAGGAAGAGCTTCTTGTCCTGGAAGCGGAGGAGGCGCGTGAGGGCTGCCCGGGAGGGGGCGTCCCCCGAGGGAAGTTCTCCTGCCACGTCCGGCCACGCTTGGTTACCATCCGGGCACGCTGATTACCATCCAGCCACGCTGGTTACCATCCGGCCACACGGCCATGGTGACCGGCAGGTTCACAGACACCGCCACGGAGGAGGGATGAGGGCATAGCCTTGGACTGTTGACATGAGTGGTTTTCTTTTTTCTTTTTTTTAAAAATATATTTTACTGATTTTATTTTACAGAGAGGGAGAGAGAGTTGGAAACACCCACGAGAAACATCCATCCGCTGCCTCCTGCACACCGCATACTGGGGATGAGCCTGCAACCAAGGTCCATGCCCTTGGCCGGAATCGAACCTGGGGCCTTTGAGTCTGCAGGCCGAAGCTCTGTCCACGGAGCCACACCGGTGAGGGTTTTCTTTAAAATATGCACACTCTGCCGTCACTGGTGTGGCTCCGAGGACAAAGGGTCAGCCTGCGGACTGAGGGGCCCCGGGTTCGATTCCGGCCAAGGGCATGGACCTTGGTGGCGGGCACATCCCCAGTAGGGGGTGTGCAGGAGGCAGCTGATGGGTGTTTCTCTCTCATCGATGTTTCTGCCTCTCTCTCCCTCTCCCTTCCTCTTTGCAAAAGATCAACAGAATATATATATATATATTTTTTTTTTTTTTTTAATTTTTTCATGGATTCCTACGGGATTCTGAGACCGGCAGAGCTATCTATTAGCAGAGACCCGGGCTAAACTCCCGAAAGCTACACCAAACGCTCCCTCCCGTAAGGCCCAGGAGCCATGGGGCGGGACCCCGGCGGGCACGCGCTCACATTTAGGATCTCGAAGAGCTTCTTCTTCTTGGCGGGCTCCTCCACCCACAGCACGATCTGGCGCACGCTGGGACAGGGCCGGTTCTGCTCTCCGGCCGCGATGCGCACGGGGTCGCGCAGGAGCCGGGCCGCCAGCTGCTCGATGCCGGCGGGGATCGTGGCCGACACCAGGACGGTCTGGCAGTCCTGGGGGACGGCGTCCAGGACGTCCAGCACCTGCTGCTGGAAGCCCATCTTCAGCATGGTGTCGGCCTGGAACGACGTCGTCTTAGTTTACCATTTTGTATAGAACAAGAGCCCCCTCTCTCCCCGTGCAGCCACTTGGAGCCTGTGTATGCAAATTAACCCGCCATCTTTGTTTGGTTAATCTGCATACTCACTCCTGATTGGCTGGTGGGCGTCATGAAGGCACAGTCCATTTGCATCTTACTCTTTTACTAGTGTGGATTTCTTATCCATGTCAGAGAGGGAGGGAGAGAAACGTCCACGAGGACAGAGATTCATGAACCAGCTGCCTCCTGCAAGCCCCCTACTGGGGATGGAGCCTGCAACCCGGGCACGTGCGCCCTGACCAGGATTTGAACTGTGACCTCCCAGTTCATAGGTCAATGCTCAACCACTGAGCCACGCTGGCCGGGCTGAAACACCATTTTAACATGAGCTCCATGCCCAGTGGGGGGTGTGCAGGAAGCAGCCGATCCATGATTCTCTCTCCTCGGGGATGTCTCTATCTCTCCCTTCCTCTCCGAGATCCATAAACTTCTATTTTACAAAACAGCCCCCACCCTGCACGAGGCGACACCCGCTCTGGTCACTCACCTCGTCCACCACCGCGATCCTCACGCCGCCGAGCTGGACGGAGCCCTGCCTCAAGATGTCCAGGAGGCGGCCGGGGGTCGCTATGACGACCTGGGGAGGAGGGGAAAGCAAGTGAAGCAGTAGACGCGGGGAGTCCGTCCGGCGGGGGTGGCTCAGCGGCTAGGCAGCCTGCGTGCCGAGAGGTCGAGGGTTCGACTGGCGATCAGGACCCACGTGGGTAGAGCGTCGGCCTGCAGCAGCAATGCAAAGGCCACGGAGGGTCACGTGTGGCCCTTTCTCAAGGAAGGACGCCCTGATCTGGTCCACGTGGCGGGGGTTCAGGACGCCCCAGTCTGGTCCACATGGCAGGGGCCCAGGGACGCCCCGGTCTAGCCCACGTGGTGGGGGTCCGGGGACGCCCTGGTCTGGTACACATGGCGGGGGTCCGGAGACGCCCCGGTCTGGCCCACGTGGCAGTGGTACAGGACGCCCCGGTCCACGTGGCGGGGGTTCGGAGACGCCCCGGTCCAGTCCACGTGGCGGGGGTTCGGAGACGCCCCGGTCTGGCCCACGTGGCAGGGGCCCGGGGGCCCGGCGGAGCGGCGCTCACCTTGACCTGCTGCCGCAGGCGGTGCAGCTGGGGGGGCAGGGGCAGGCCGCCCACCAGCAGGGCTGTCCTCATGCGCGGCAGACCCCGCATCAGCTCCTTGGCCTGTCTCTCGATCTGCACGGCCAGCTCCCTCGTCGGGGTGAGGACCAGCGCTGCCGGGCACGCGCCCTGTGGAGGGGGAAAACAGGCCTGGAGACCAGCCCTCCGTTCCGGGGGACAGGAGCTAATTATTTCTAAAACACACACACACGTGTGTGTGCATGTGTGTGTGTGTGTGTGTGTGTATACACGGGGTGGCCAGGTTGGATGATCTCTGGACGTATAATAATCTGGCCACTCAGTGTGTGTATGTATGAGAGGCCCGGTGCATGCATTCGTGCATGGGTGGGGTCCGGGGAGGGGACGTGGGCAGCTGGCCGGCCTGCCTGCTGGTCCAACTCCTCCTGGTCGAGGGGACTATGTGCACATGAGCCTTTTATTCTACGGGACAGACACGGAGCGGCCGGATGATGATGCGTTCAGACACCATCATCCTCTGGCCACTCCGTGTATGTTTTCTATTGATTTCAGAGAGGAAGAATTCAATGATTCTCTCTCCCCCTCTCCCTTCCTCTCTGAAACCAATAAATATATATATATTTTTTAATCCGCTAAAGTTATGTTTCTCAGACCCAGTTCTCACTTATGAAGATTCAGAGGATCTGCTTTGCAACTTGAACCCAGGAGAGCGAGGAGGTGGGTGGACACCTCCCTTATCCCAGGCCCATGGTCGGCACACCGCGGCTCGCGAGCCACAGGCGGCTCTTTGGTCCCCTGGAGGGCGGCTCTTCCACAAAACACCACGGCCTGGGCGAGTGTGTGTGGAAGAAGCAGCTTAAGTTCAGAAGAAGTTTAAGTTTAAAAATTGTGGCTCTCCACAGACATGCCCGTCGTTGTGCTGATGGTATTTGGCTCTGTGGACGGAGGCGTTTGCCGACCGCTGTCCCCCGGCGACCCCGAGCTCACCTCGGGCAGCGCGCGCACGATGGCCGGCAGGAGGAAGGCGGCGGTCTTCCCCGAGCCCGTGTCCGCGCTGGCCAGGATGTCCCGGCCCTGCAGCCCCACGGGGGCCATCTGCATCTGGATGGGCGTGGGCACCTCGTAGCCGGCCGCCCGCAGGTTGCGGCTCAGGGTCTCGGGGAGGCCGCAGTGCTCGAAGTCCACCACGGGCCTGGCCACGGCCCGGCCCTGCACGCAGAGGCCCAGCTGCCGCCGGAGGTCCTCCACCTGGTCCTCCCGGAGGCCGGCCACGAAGGGGTGCTCCCGGTACACGTAGGGCGCGGGGGGCGCGGCCGGCGGCGGCAGCGTGGACGCCGAGCCCCCGCCCGCCCCCTTCACGCGCAGGAGGTGCCTGGCCTTGCACTCCAGGCTGCACACGTCCTCGTCCGTCTCGTCGCAGATGTACTCGCCGTAGCGGCCGCAGACCACGCACGCCGGCTCCCCGGGCTCCGCCGGGCGCTGCAGTTTGGAGAAGGACTTGACGGGTTCGAGGCCGTCCGGGGCGCCCGGCCCGGCCTCTGGCCCCTGGTCAGCGGCTGCGGCGTCTCCTGCGGCGTCTCCCGGGGTGACGGCGTCGGCGGGGTGGCCGATCCCCGCGTCCCACCGCACAACTTCGGCGTCTGGTTTGGCTTTCTGGGCCGGGGGGCCGCTCTGGCCGCCGTCCGGGGCGATCCTCTTGACTTTGAGAGACCTCGGGACAAACATCCTTCCCTCCTCTGTGGGGGGGAAATGGCGCAGAGGATGAGGTTTACGTTATTTTATTTATTTATTTATATATATATTAATTTTTTATATATTTTATTGATATTTTACAGAGAGGAAGGGAGAGAGAGAGCTAGAAACGTCGATGAGAGAGAGACATCGACCAGCTGCCTCTTGCAAACCCCCTACTGGGGATGTGCCCACCACCAAGGTCCATGCCCTTGACCGGAATCGAACCCGGGACCTTTCAGTCCGCAGACCGAGGCTCTACCACTGAGCCAAACCAACCTCGGCAAAAAAAAAAATGTTTTTTAAACCCACCAAGCACAGAGGGAGATGCTGTTGGGACCCAGTAGGGAGCCAGCCAGGGTGCTGAGTGCTCCCCAAGTCAGCTGACCTTCTCCCGGGGTCCCGGGCAGGGCAGGGGCGTGTCCCCCCTAAACACATACACACACCCCCCAGGCTGGGTCCCCTCCACGGGAGGCTCCCAGCAGCTCAGGGTCCGGCCCCGGGGTGCCGCCCTCACCGGGTGCCACTGTGCAAATGGCATCACATCCGCTCTCACCCATTTTCTTCCCAAAAACAATTCTCAGGGCAAACGGTTCGATTCCAACAACCACAACCACCACAACAAATGCAGCTGGGGGTCTGCGATGACGATCTTTGGGCCCCGTGGAGATCGGCTTTCCCGGGGGCGCTAAGGGCCGGGAACGCAGAGTCCAAGGGCGGCCCCCTCGGCCCTGACCCCCCATCCCACCCTCTACCCCGGCTCCCAGCTTCCGCTCTCACCCGCGCTGCGCCTCGTACCCACAGCGCATGCGCGTCCCGGCGGGCCGCACCCACGGCGCCTGCGCGTCCCGGCGGCGCGCACCCAGAGCGCCTGCGCGTCCCGGCGGCGCGCACCCACGGCGCCTGCGCGTCCCGGCGGCGCGTACCCACGGCGCCTGCGCGGCCCGGCGGCCCGCACTCAGGGCGCCTGCGCGTCAGGCGTTGCTAGGAGACGGGGCAGGCGTAGAGCATGGCATGATGGGAAGGAGGACCCATCCTACTGCCACGCCCTAGAGCCCGGGGGTGGGAAATGGACGGAGGCCCGAGCCGCCGGGCCTGCCCGCCGCGTCCCCCGCAGCTCCTCAAGCGCTGGGCCGGGCTTCCTGCCTCCAGACTCGGCCGCCCCGCTGCTGGGAGGGGCGTGCGGAGCGGAGTCACGTCTCCGGGTTTTGGGAGGGGCCGCGGCCCCGCCCTGGATCGTCCGGGAAGGCGGGGCTATGGATGGGGCGGGGGCTTTTATGGTGGGAGGAGCCTGTTTGTCGAGGGGCGTGGTCGGGGGACGGGGCGGCCTATGGTGGGAGGTGCCTGGTGTGTGAGGGGGCGTGGTCAGGAATGGGGGCGGGGTCCACGCGCTATCCCCGCCCCTTCCCGGCTCCCGGCTGCAGGGAAAGCCCGGAGGCGGATTGCGGGCGGGAGGCTGTCCCTGCGGGGCGGGGCGGGGCGAGGCGGGGAACCTCCTGGAAGAAATGACGGGATCGCGGGGGCGGGCGGGGTTGGCGGGAAAGGCATCCGGAGAACCCAGAAGGCAGCGGGAGGGGCGGCGGGGGCTGGGCACCAGGAGGGGGATGTTTTATGTTTTTGGGTTTTTTTTAATATATTGTATTGATTTTTTACAGAGAGGAAGGGGAGAGGGATAGAGTTAGAAACATCGATATGAGAGAGAGACATCCATCAGCTGCCTCCTGCACACCCCCCACCGGGGATGTGCCCGCCACCAAGGTCCATGCCCTTGGCCGGAATCGAACCCGGGACCTTTCAGTCCGCAGGCCGACGCTCTGTCCACGGAGCCACACTGGTTTTGGCTAGAGCAAAGACCCGACACCAGTGTGGCTCAGTGATAGAGAGCATTGGTCTGCGGACTGAAAGGTCCCGGGTTCGATTCCGGCCAAGGGCATGTGCATTGGTTGCGGGCACATCCCCGGTAGGGGGGTGTGCAGGAGGCGGCTGGTCGATGTTTCTCTCTCGTCGAGGTTTCTAGCTCTCTGTCTCTCTCCCTTCCTCTCTGTGAAATATCAATAAAATATATTTAAAAATAAATAAATAAAGTGGGGGGTACACGGGGGGGGGGGGGCAGGGACGTGCGCAGGCCCCGAGGCCTGGACGCCGGTTCCGCGCTGCGGGCTGGCCGGCCTGACTCTACCATTAAGCCGAGGAAGAGGCCCTTTCATGTGGCGAGTCCCCGCCGCGGCCACACCCGCCCCGACACCAGAGAGAGAACAGCACCGTCTCCGGGCCGGGCCCCTCCCGGCGGGTGGCCTCTGAGCCCGGGGTGCCCAGCCTTGGGGTGCGGAGGCCCCGGGGACCCGGAGGGGAAGGGGGCTGAGGACCCTGTGGAGGTTTATTTTGCCCCAGGGTCTGGCCTGTGAACCAGGAGGTCTCGGTCCTGGTTCCATTCCCCTCTGGTCGTGGGCTCGAACCCAGGAGGCAGCCGATCCATGATTCTCCCTCATCGTGGATTTCTTGGTCTCTCTGTCCTCTCTGAAATCAATGAAAATATGGCTTTGGGGGTTTTTTTTTCTAATTTTTAAATATATTTTTATTGATTTTTAGAAAGAGGAATGGAGAGGGAGAAAGGGAGAGACCAGCTGTGGGCAAACTACGGCTCTGCGGGGCCCAGATCCGGCCCTCGGAGCCGAAAGAGCAGAGGAGGGTTCTCTTGCTCTCCCCTCCGCGCCTTCACCAGCAGCCCAAGAGGAGAGTGCCAGCACGGTCAGGTTGCTTTTGTGCCGGCCCTCCAGTCCAGTTGAAGAGCCCACAGTGGCCCCCTCGAGTCAAAAAGTTTGCCCACCCCTGGGCTAGACTCATCCACGATGAGAGAGGATCATGGATCGGCCGCTTCCTGCACGCCCTACACTGGGATCCAGCCTGCAACCCCGGGCCTGTGCCCTTGGCCGGAATTGAACCCAGGACCCTTCAGTCCGCAGGCCGATGCTCCTCCATACACGGAGCGACACCGGCCAGGGCCTGAGGGGCGGGCAGCGGGAGCTCCGGGGGGAACCAACCGCAGGCGCGGGTGCTGACACACTCCTGGCCGCCGGGCCGGGACGCCGCCAGGCCGGGCGGGGCCGGAAAGGTGGGGCTGACTCAGGTGGGGCTCACCCCACACGTCCCGCCGCGTGACCGATCCGAGCCCCGTCTCCGCACAGGAAATGCGGTCACCGGGAGAGCTGTCGGGACACGAACAGACACACCAAGGCCGTTCCTCCCGGCGGCCTGGGGGCTGTGGGCTCACACCTCCTCGCCCGCAGCCGCTCCCAGGCGGGGCTCGGGAAACCGGTCCGAGTCCGCATCCCCTGGAGACAGACAGACAGCACGGGGGATGGCACTGGAGGGCCATTGGTTTCTGTTTGTTTGAAGCCTATTTAAAAAAATATATATATATTTTATAGATTTTTCACAGAGAGGAAGGGAAAGGGTTAGAGTTGAAATATTGATGAGAGAGAATCATCGACCAGCTGCCTCTTGCACACCCCCTACTGGGGATGTGCCCACAACCAATGTACATGCCCTTGACCGGAATCGAACCCGGAACCCTTCAGTCTGCAGGCCGACGCTCTATCCACTGAGCCACACCGGTTTCGGCCATTGGTTTTTGTTTGTTTGAAGCCTATTTTAAAATATATATATATATTTTATTGATTTTTCACAGAGAGGAAGGGAGAGAGACAGAGAGCTAGAAACGTCGATGAGAGAGAAACATCAACCAGCTGCCTCTTGCACACCCCCTACTGGGGATGTGCCCGCAACCAATCTACATGCCCTTGACCGGAATCGAACCCGGGACCTTTCAGTCCGCAGACCGACGCTCTACCACTGAGCCAAACTGATCTCGGCTGAAGTCTATTTTTTTTATTGGATTTCAGGGAGGAAGGGAAAGGGAGAGATAGATAGAAGCAACGATGAGAGACAGTCATGGACCGGCTGCCCCCTGCAGGCCTCCTCCTGGGGACGGAGCCCGCCACCCGGGCGTGTGTGCCCTTGACGGGGAATCGAACCCTGACCTCCTGGTTCATAGGTCGACGCTCAAACGCTGCTGAGCTCACATCCTGTCCTGGAGCACTTGACCGCCTCCCAGCTAGAAATATCGAACTTGGCCCGGCCGGCCGGCTGCCCTACTGGGGGTTGGAGCCCGCAACCGGGCCATGTGCCCGGGACCCTTCAGTCCGCAGGCTGAGGCTGTAGCCACTGAGCCACACCGGCCAGGGCAAATTTCATTATTTTTTATTTTATTTTATTGATGTTTAGACAGTGGAAAGAAGAGGGAGAGAGAGAGAGAGAGAGAGAGAGAGAGAGAGAGAGATGAGAGAGAAATATTGGTCTGCTGCCTCCTTCACGCCCTCACGGGGTGGGGGATGGAGACTGTAACCCAGGGCCTGCGCCCTGACCGGGAATCGAACCCTGACCTCCTGGTTCATGGGTCAGCAGCGCTCAGCTGCCGAGCCACGCAGGGGCCGGGCTGACCTCCAGGATTCCCTCCCTCCGCCCAGACCCTCTTCCGCGCTGGATGGAGAGAGCGCCCGCCACCACAGTCTGGGAGCCACCGACCCACAGGAACCCACGGGGCACCACGGTGTCAGGGAGTGCGATCCGGATCCCGGGCGGATCGCCAGCCAGCCAGCCGGGGGCCCTCCGTGCCAGCCCCGCCGTGGGGATGCGCGTGCGAGGCCACGGAGCGCGTGGGGAAGGCCGTACGTGACACAGAACCCCACAGAACCCACCTCCCTCCCCCCTCCCGGCCCTGGCGGCGGTTCAGAAGGCGCCGACCCGATCCCCGTGCAGACCTCAGCGTATTCCTCTCCTCTTCTTTTTCTTTCCTTCTCTTTAACCCCCTGGAAAGCTATAATTTGCGTTTAAGAGCAGCAGTTAGCAGAAAGTGCTCGTCAGAACCAGAAAACCCCGCGTGACACCCCCCCCTCGTGGCTGAGCTCCGTGTACACAGGACCGGCCTCCGCCACCGTGTCCCCCACTTCTCCCCGCACGACCCCACCCCGCTTCCTCGGTTCCTGCCCCCCCCCCCCCACGGGACAGACTGCACTCGCCACCCGGGAGGGGTGGCCGCCGCGGGGCTGTGAATGCCTCTTTGTTGCCCTGGCAGGGAGGGCACCGGCCCGCCCCGCGCTGGCCACCCCGGCCGCCCTCCTCCACTGAGGTTTAGGGCTTACTCATCACACAGCCTTAGGCCCGGGCATTTTGTTCTGAAAACACACACACACACACACACACACACACACACACACACCCGGTTACACAAAGCCCGCGTTTCACCGGCGGCCTGACTCCCTGCCTCTGAGCAGAGCGGTGCCCTCATGTTCACGCTTTATTTCAGCGTGTGTGCGCGGAGGGTGCCATGGGGAGAGGGCGTGGTGTGGGAATAGCACCTTGGGTCTAAAAGCAATGACCTGCCGAAACCGGTGTGGCTCAGCGGATAGAGCGTCGGTCTGCAGACTGAAAGGTCCCGGGTTCGATTCCGGTCAAGGGCATGGACCTTGGTTGTGGGCACATCCCCGGTAGAGGGTGTGCAGGAGGCAGCTGGTCGATGATTCTCTCTCATCGACATTTCTAGCTCTCTCTCTCTCTCCCTTCCTCTCTGTAAAATATCAATAAAATATATTTTTTAAAAATAATAAAATAAAATATATTTTTTTAAAAATAATAAATAAAAGCAATGACCGGCTTTACCGGTGAACACTGCGGATTTAGTTTTGTTTTTTGTTTTGTTTTATATATATTATTGATTTTTTACAGAGAGGTAGAGAGAGGGATAGAGAGTCAGAAACATTGATGAGAGAGAAACATCCATCAGCTGCCTCCTGCACACCCCCCACTGGAGATGTGCCCGCAACCAAGGTCCATGCCCTTGACCGGAATCGAACCCGGGACCTTTCAGTCTCTATCTGCTGAGCCACACCGGTTTCGGCGGATTTTTTTTTTTTCCGCTAGACGGAGTCACACTTATGTTGATAGATATGCGGCTGGATGTGTAGGCTCTTTTGTGGTATGGACAGCAAGCTTCAAAACTTCTTATGTCAGGGGTAACCGGGTTGGCTCAGTGGTAGAGCGTCGGTCTGCGGACTGAAAGGTCCCGGGTTCGATTCCGGTCAAGGGCATGTACATTGGTTACGGGCACAACCCCGGTAGGGGGTGTGCAAGAGGCAGCTAGCTGGTCAATGTTTCTCATCGGTGTTTTTAGCTCTCTATCCCTCTCCCTTCCTCTCTGCAAAATATCAATAAAAAATATATTGAAGCCGAAACCAGTTTGGCTCAGTGGTAGAGCGTCAGTCTGTGGACTGAAAGGTCCCGGGTTCGATTCCGGTCACAGGGCATGTTTATTGGTTGCGGGCACATCCCCGGTAGGGGGTTTCTCTCTCATCAATGTTTCTAGCTCTCTATCTCTCTCCCTTCCTGCCTGTAAAATATCAATAAAATATATTTTAAAAATTTATATATATATATATATATATATATATAAATATATATTGGGGAAAAAACTTCTTATGTCAAATTTGCTGGAGGTGTTAACAACATAGATGTTTTTTACGCTTAAAAATGTCAAATTTCATGCCAAAAAAAAAAAAAAGAGCATTTGCAGGAAATGTTAATTCATTATTTTGAAGAAAAGCGCTGCCGGAAGTGACCGGATGCCTCGGGAAGCGTAGGGGGACATGCTCCATCTCGAGACGCGTGCGGACGCCGGTGTGGATGCTTCGAAAGGGAGGATTTCGGTGCGAAAGACAGAGAACGTCCAGGTCCACCACAAAAGTTGGAAGACCAGCAGTGACAGGCGTTATTGGATGGAGGCACGTGTCAAACTGAGAAGCAACTGGCAGAGAGATTCAACGTTGCTCAGCAAACAATGTCCGATCGTTTACAGGCAACGGGGAGGGTTTTAAAGGAAGGAACGTGGGTGCCACGTCCACGGAACGAAAGACACATGGAAAACCCAAAAGTCGTCAGTAGAATGTTGCTTCAGCGGCACGAAGGAAAGTCTTTTTTGCATCGAATTGTGAGGCCAAATGGCTTCGGAGAGAAGACAATGCTCTGCGTTCGGCGGGATCGGGAAGGTGAGGTGTGTTAGGAGCTTCTCAGACCAGGTGAAACCGTGAGTACCGATCGCTGCCGCCAACAGGTCATCAATGGGAGCCACGCGTGGATCGTTAAACCACCGGTTAATAATACGGATGCCGGTTAATAATGCAGATCGACCCTCTGCCGGTTAAGAGCTGGTTATTTGGTGTCGGTACGAGCCGTCAGTAGGAACGGTCCTGGTTTGAGAAGCAGGGACAGACAGACCTCCCTCCACTGTTTCATTCCCGCTTCCTCCAGCCCCTCGGCCTGTCTCAGCCAGCGGTCGGCAAACTCCTCAGTCCACGGAGCCAGATATCAGCCGGACGACGACGATGGACATTTCTTTGGAGAGCCACATTTTTTTTAAAAAACGTAAACTATATAAGTAGGTGCTGTGAAAGAGAAGAGCCACATGCTAACCCAGGGGTGGGCAAACTATGGCCCGCGGGCTGGATCCGGCCATGCGTCCGGCTGTCCTATCCGGCCCGCGGAGCCGAAAGAGCAGAGGAGGGTTCTCTGGCTCTCCCCTCCGCTCCTTCCCCAGCAGCCCAAGAGGAGAGTGCCAGCACGGTCAGGCTGCTTTTGTGCCAGCCCTCCGGTCCAGTGTAAGAGCCCACGGTGGCCCTCGCGTCAAAAAGTTTGCCCACCCCTGGGAGACAAAGTATGGGGCGGAGAAGCAGACACTCTGTGTTGACTCCAGCCCTCCCTCCGAAGAGCTGGGCGTGGCGTGGCGTGTCCCCTTCCCCGGCAGGAGCCACGCAGCCTCTCTGAGCCCCGGGAACTTCAGAACGCCGCGTGGACGGAGCCCCGGCGTTCCCCTCCTCCCGTCCCCGCGGCGGCAGGCTGTGATTTCCAGATCCCGGGTCCACCCGGAAGCTTTCCTTCAGCGCCGGGAGCAAGAGAGGAAGTCAGTCGCCTTCCTCTGGTCTCCAGGAGGAGGAGGAGGCCACACTGCGTGTCTGTGCATCACACCCTTTTCTTCAAACCCCGCCCGACGTCCGGACACTAAAGGCCCTCCCAGAGCAGGAAGCCGGCGGTCTGTTTCCCGGCTGCGCCTGCGTCCCGGGGAAAGAGACTGACCACCAGGCGCGGCCGGCCTGGCTCAGGGGCAGAGCGTCCACCTAGGAACCAGGAGGTCACGGGTTCGATTCCCGGGCCGGGTACATGCCTGGGTGGGTTGCGGGCTCCATCCCCAGGGTGGGGCGTGCAGGAGGCAGCCGAAACGTGATTCTCTCTCATCATGGGTGTTTCTGGCTCGCTCTCTTCCTCTCTGAAATCAATATTTATGTATTTTAATATGTTTTTTTATTGATATTTTACAGAGAGGAAGGGAGAGGGATAGAGAGCTAGAAACGTCGATGAGAGAGAAACATCGACCAGCTGCCTCCTGCACACGCCCTACTGGGGATGTGCTTGCAACCAATGTACATGCCCTTGACCGGAATCGAATCCGGGACCTTTCAGTCCGCAGGCCGACGCTCTGTCCACTGAGCCACACCGGTTTTGGCAGAAATCAATATTTATGTATTTTAATAAATATATATTTTAAATAAATAAATAAATAAATATATATATATATATACACATTTTTTAATATAAATGACCACGTGCACATCCACACTGTAGTCAGAAAGAGAGCCTCAGCCCTAACCTGTGTGGCTCAGGGTATAGAGCGTCGGCCTGCGGACTGAAGGGTCCCGGGTTCGATTCCAGTCAAGGGCATGGACCTTGGTTCTGGGCACATCCCCAGCAGGAGGCGTGCAGGAGGCGGCTGGTCGATGTTTCTCTGTCGCCGGTGTTTTTAACTCTCTCTCCTTCTCCCTTCCTCTCTGTAAAAGGAAAAAAAAGTCAGTAAAATATATTAAAATAAAAGAAAATGCTTAAACAAGAAAGAGGTCCTTGGAGCTCAGCGCTGTCCCAGCCGGAGCCTGGCAGGAAGATCAGATTTGCTATTTTTGGTGGCTGCCCCCCGAGGGAGGGGGCCTGGCCCGAGGCCACGGACTGTCAAATGCCCACGTGTTTGAGAACACCCGCATCTCTGGGGCCACGGGAGCCATCTGCGTCGCAGTCACGATTCCCAGGAGCGGTGGAGGGTACCAGCCCGGACACACGCTGGCCAGGCCTCCCACTTGGGTTTAGACACGGACTCGGGGCCACGCCGGGAGTTTCTGGTGTGTCTCTCCCTCCCCCCCCCCCCTTTCCCCACCCCCGGGGCGGGCTGCTCCACCACCCACTTGGCATCGCCGGCCGGGCCCCGCTGGGACTGCGGCGAGGACGGGTGAAGTAATCCTCGTAAAATCCTGCGGGATGAAAGCCGCGCTGTGTCTGCAGGAGACGGGCGTGTGAGCGACACAGCGCAGGCCCTTCCAGCCCACAGGGTTTACCAGATGGCCGCTGGGCTCCGTCTTCCCCACCCCCTGTCCCCCTCCACCCTCGGTCATCCTTTTCCCTTTTTTTAAACATTTTTATTTAAAAAAATACATTCTAGCCGAAACCGGTTTGGCTCAGTGGTAGAGTGTCGGCCTGCGGACTGAAAGGTCCCAGGTTTGATTCCCAGTCAAGGGCATGGACCTTGGTTGCGGGCACATCCCCAGTGG
This sequence comes from Vespertilio murinus, assembly GCA_963924515.1. Taxonomy (NCBI): domain Eukaryota; kingdom Metazoa; phylum Chordata; class Mammalia; order Chiroptera; family Vespertilionidae; genus Vespertilio; species Vespertilio murinus. The sequence goes on along the minus strand of OZ004721.1, from coordinate 914,247 downwards.
GGGGCGTGCAGGAGGCAGCTGGTCGATGATTCTCTCTCACTGGTGTTTCTAGCTCTCTATCCCTCTTCCTTCCTCTCTGTAAAAAAATCAATAAAATATATTAAAAAATATATTCTAGTCGAAACCGATTTGGCTCAGTGATAGAGCGTTGGTCTGCAGACTGAAAGGTCCCGGGTTCGATTCCGGTCAAGGACATGTACCTTGGTGGCGGGCACATCCCCGGTGGGGGTGTGCAAGAGGCAGCTGGTCGATGATTCTCTCTCATCGATGTTTCTGGCTCTCTCTCTCCCTCTCCCTTCCTCTCTGTGAAAAATCAATAAAATATATATATTTTTTAAAAAGTACAGAGAGAGCTCTCTGTGTGGGCGGATGGCCCAGCCCCGAGGCACCCCGGGGCGTGGGGCCCGTTGTCCTCGACGACGCCGCCCTGGATCTTGAGGAGGCGGGGGAGGGCGCCTCTCTCTGACCGGCGGCGTGCCGTGGCGATGCCCAGCGTCTAAAAGGGACCATTCTGGAGGTGCCACAAAGAGCACCCTGTGAGGGTGCCTGTCTCCCTGGCAATGAATCCCTCTTTGTCCGCGGGGTGCTTCTCCGTTAATAGGAGCCTCCTGCTGTGACCCCAGGTGTCTCGGCCTCCCTACAAGTGAAAGCTGCCCTTTGTGTGGGCAGGCCTGCCCCCCTTAATCCCCCCGCCCCCCCCACCCCAATTCCTAAAACGCACACCTCCCGATCGGGGCCAGAGCCGCAGGAAATGCATCCCCGCGGAACCGGAGGACCTGCCACCGCCGCCGCCTTTGTCTCTCCCCCTCTCCCGCATTGTGTTTATGTGGGTTGCGGTGTCTGCCGCCGAGGATGCGATCCCCCCGCCCCCCCCCAGCCCTGACCCCGCACCGCTCCGGCACGAAGCCGGCTGGGCCTGGTTTCGGGACTCGGCGTATGATAATTCCACCGCGGGGGTCAAAGGTTCCGGCATCTCTCTCCGACCATCGCAGGCCGTAGGTTTCTCTGGATTTGGCTTTGGGCTGTGGGGACTGAAAGGTCACGGGTTCGATTCCGGTCAAGGGCATGGACCTTGGTGGCGGCGGGCACATCCCCAGTGGGGGGCGTGCAGGAGGCAACGGGTCGATGTTTCTCTCTCATCGATGTTTCTAACTCTCTATCCCTCTCTGTAAAAAAAAAAAAAAAAAAAATCAGCCAAGGTCTGTTTGGCTCAGTGGTAGAGCGTTGGTCTGCAGGCTGAAAGGTCCCGGGTTCGATTCCGGCCAAGGGCATGTACATTGGTGGCGGGCACATCCCCGGTAGGGGGAGTGCAAGAGGTGGCTGGTCGGTGTTTCTCTCTCATGGACGTTTCTGGCTCTCTATCTCTCTCCCTTCCTCTCTGTAAAATATCAATAAAATATATTCCAAATAAATAAATAAATATATATATATTTAAAATTAAATTAAATTAAAAAAAGAGATACAGGCCCTTGAGTGGAATCGCACCCCCTCGGGCACTGTGACCCGCATGTTGATTTTACGGGCCCCTACGCCTGTGTGACAGACTCGGTTCACAGTCATTAAGTCACTGAAACGTGACGTCAGCCGCCCCGCGGCCTAGGATGGCCCTCACGCACATTCCTCTCCCGGCCCACGCTGCCAGCGAGGATTACCCCGGACCCCCTGGGTTCTCGGTGAGCATGTGCGGGGATTAAGCCGGATTACAGGGGCAAAGCCTGCTGCTGCCGGAGCTACCGTGCCCTTTTATTTTCAAAAACATGTTTACTGACGTCAGAGAGGCGGGAGAGGGAGAGAGAGAGAGAGACAGGAACGTCCAGGATGAGGGAGAGTCTCGGGCCAGCTGCCTCCCGCACGCCCCCCACTGGGGATGCAGCCCACAACCCGGGCCTGTGCCCTGACCGGGGATCGAACCCTGACCTCCTGGCTCAAGATCGATGCTCAGCCACGGAGACACACCGGATGGGCCAGGCTATTCTTCTGGGTAGGAGGGCCCAAAGCCCCTCTCCTCACCCTTCTAATATCTTGCTTCTACCTTTTTTATAAAAAAAAATATTTTATTGATTGATTGACTTATTTTTTTAATAGATTTTTTTATTGATTTTCCACAGAGAGGAAGGGAGAGGGATAGAGAGCTAGAAACGTCGATGAGAGAGAAACACCGACCAGCCGCCTCCTGCACACCCCCCATCGGGGATGTGCATGCAACCAAGGTCCATGACCTTGACCGGAATCGAACCCGGGACCTTTCAAAGTCCGCAGACCGACGCTGTAGCCACTGGGCCACACCGGTTCCGGCTTCTCCTCCGTCTTGAGGGCTCCTCGGAGGACTCACCCGAATGGTGCATGCTGGGCGGGTTCCCAGCAGCAAACTGTGGGTGCGCCCAAGCTGCGGGTGCATCCCTAGCAGACCTCACGGCTCCTCCCAGGCCTCTCTCCTCCCTCCTTCCCTCCATCCCTCTCTCCCTCCCCTTTCCTCCCCAGCGGAGCCCGGGACGCGGAGGATGTCCGCCCGGGGCCGAGCATCCCAGTGACGACCACAAAGCAGATGCGGGGGGACCCGGGACCCGGGCTGCAGAGCGCGGCGCATGCTCAGTGCGGGCGGAGATGCCAGCGGCTGGAGAAAGCGGGCAGGGGGCGTGGCCGTGGGCGTGGCCTGGGCGGAAACGAGGCTGCGCATGCTCAGTGCGCCCGCGAGGAGGCGCCCGCGGCCGGAGGGAAGCCCGTCAGGGGCGGGCGCGAGGGCGTGGCCTAAGGTGTGGGTGGGGCGAAAGCGAGGCCGCGCATGCTCAGTACGCCGGGCCTTGGGGCGGGGATCGTCGGCGGCTGAGGGAAAGCCGGGCTGGGGGCGGGTCAGGGGGCGGGGCCTGTTATGGGCGGGGCTGCCCCCGGGGCGTGGCCGCGCGAGGGCGCATGCTCAGTGCGCCGCGCCCGGGGCGGGGAGCCTCGCGGGCTGAGAGAAAGCCGGGCTGGGGGCGGGGCCTGTCGTGGGCGGGGCCTCTCCCGGGGCGTGGCCGCGCGAGGGCGCATGCTCCGTGCGCCGCGGGCCGACCCGGGGGGCGGGGCCTGTCCGGGGGCGGGGCGTGGCCGCGCTGGGGCGCATGCTCAGTGCGCCGCGCCCCGGGCTGGGACCGCCCCGGGGGCGGGGCCTGTCGCGGGGCGGGGCCTGCGCGGGGCGTGGCCGAGCTGGGGCGCATGCTCAGTGCCCGCAGCTGCCCCCTCGGTCCAGTGCCGCAGCCGGAAAACCGCAGCGGCGGCGGCGGCGGCTGTGGCATCGGCGGCGGCGGCGGAGGCGGCGGCGGCCCCGGAGACCGGAGGCGGCACCGGGCGTGGAGCGGGGAATCCGTGAGGGCGTCACCGGCCGAGGCGGGCGCCGGGGGCGGCGTCTCGCGGGGCGGCGGCGGCGGCGGCGGGGGGCGCGGAGGAGGAGGAGGAGGAGGAGGGGGGCCGGCCGCCGGCCGCCGCCGTGATTTTGACGTTTCCGGAGCGTCGCCCGCGCCGTCGCCGCCCGCGCCCCGCGGCCTGAGGAGGACGGCGCGCCGCCTGGGCATGGCGGGCCCCGGGGCCCGGCGCTGAGCCCGGCCGGGCTCCCCCCGCTCTGCAGCCGCCGCCGGGAGGCCGGCCGGGCGCAGACAAAGGCGGGCGGGCGGCCTCGCTCCCGCGCTCGGACCCCGGCCGTCCGTCCGGCCGCCGCGCCATGTGAGCGCCCCGCACCCCGCGCCCCGCGCCCCGCGCCCCGCGCCCCGCGCCCCGCGCCCCGCGCCCCGCCGCCGCCGCCATGGGGGACGCCGCGGAGCCGCGCGAGCTGCGGAGGACGTTCCTCGTCCCCGCCATCAAGCCCTTCGACCACTACGACTTCGCGCGGGCCAAGGTGGCCTGCAGCCTGGCCTGGCTGGTGGCCAAGGCCTTCGGCTCAGGTAGGCGGCCGCCCCGCGCCCCGGCGTGGTCTGGGGGGGCAGGGGGGACCCCCGCGGCGCCCTGAGCCCCGGGAGGGGATGGGGGGCCCGAGCCCCGCGCCCTGAGATCCGAGAGGGGATGGGGGGACCCCCGCGGCGGCCGGGGCCCGAGCCCCGCGCCCTGGCGTGGTCTGGGGGGGAAGGGGGGACCCCCGAGGCGCCCTGAGCCCCGGGAGGGGATGGGGGGCCCGAGCCCCGCGCCCTGAGCCCCGGGAGGGGAAGGGGGGACCCCCGCGGCGGCCGGGGGCCCGAGCCCCGCTCCCTGAGCCCCGGGAGGGGATGGGGGGACCCCCGCGGCGCCCTGAGCTCCGGGAGGGGATGGGGGGACCCGCCGGGCTCCTTGGATTGGACCGGGGATCGCGGATCCGTTTGGATTTGGGGGGCGATTTGGTCCGGTTCCGATCATCGATCATCGATGCGGCTGGCTCCCCTCTCCTGGCGATGCACCCCGAGACCCGCCCCCCAGCCCCCCCATGGCTGTGCCCGCTGCACCCGCTAATCGGAGCTGGTGGGGGGGTGGGGGTCGGGGGGCGTAGCTCCACCTGGATGTTGACATTTGGAATCGGGGAGTCGCTCGCCCTGGTTGCAGGCACCCCGGGAGCCGCGATGGAGCCCCGGGGACCCCGATAGGGAGGCCGGATCCTTGTCTCCTCTCCCCCAAACGGATGTCGGCTTCCTTCGTGGAGGGAAGAAAGGCTCTGGCCGGCCGTGGTTGGATGTGTTTTGCTTTTATTTTTTTTTCAAGCCGGAGAGAGGGCTTTCCAGGGCGCGGGTCCCTCCCTCCCTCCGGCCGGGCCTGAGCGGAACAACAGGAAAAGGGCTTCTGGCCGGGCCCGGAGCCCGGGTGGTTGGGAAAATGGGAGCTTTGCGGGGAGACTCGGGGGGCCGCGCCCTCGCCCGCCCAGCCGTTCCATCGGCGGCTTCCAGGGGTCGCTGCGGGAGGTTTGTGGGTTCCCGGTCGTCCATCTGGGGCGGGCGATGTATTTGCCGGGAGAGTGCCTCAGGGTTTACACATTTCTTCTCTCCGATGTTTAGGGGAGCTCGGGGGTCTGCCTAGGAACCAGCAGGTCCGGGTTCGACGCCCGGTCAGGGCGCAGGCCCGGGTCCTGGGCTCCATCCCCGGGGTGGGGCGTGCGCGGGAGGCAGCGGATCCGGGATTCTCTCTCCTTGTGGAGGTTTCTCTCTTTTTCTCTCCCTCCCTCTCCCTTCCCCTCTGGAATCAGTTTAAAAAAAATTTTTTAAAGGTAGTTTGGGGCGGTTGGGGGCGGGGCACGGCTCGTGCCGTTAGAATTGGGAAAGGAGGTGGGTCAAGGGTTAGGGCGCCCTCACTGCCCCGCGGTGCCCAGCGAGCGGTGCCCAGCGAGCGGTGCCCAGCGAGCGTTTGCCCGACGGCGCCTCCGTGTTTGGGAAATCATCGGGATCCGCCTCATGGCCCGGCCCGTTTCCCGTGGTTTTATTTGTGTTCCCGAGTCGGCTCTCTTTGCACCTGAACCTTCGGGCTTTGACACGGAAGGAGGAAAAGGTGACAAGTGTTTAGAAACGGGCGTCCGGCGCGGATGTGATTTTTTAAAAGGGCATCTGGGAGAGAGCCCGGGTCCGGTTCCTCCGGCCTGGCCTGAGCGGCCGGTGACCCCGAGGAGGGCGCAGAGCCGGCCGCTGGGATTTTATTTTGGGCCCAGGAGGCTGGACCCCAGGGGGAGGACTGGGGCCGAGTCCCCAGAGGAGGGGGAGGAGGTGTGTGATGTGGGTGGGCAGAGGCCCCGGTCACCGAGGCTCCTCACTGGAACCTGCCCCGTGTGTGTGTGTGTGTGTGTGTGTGTGTGTGTGTGTCTCTGTGTGTGTCTGTCAGGCATGTCCACTCGCCTCTGGGCCCAGGGGGGACGAGTAGGGAACACGCTTCCGGCAGAAAGGAAGTGAAAGGAGTCGGATGTGAGCCACAGCCCTGCTCGGCCGGCCCCGGGCTCCGGGCTGTGCATCGAGCTGCCCACTGGGGACTCGGGGCTCCCGGCACCTTGGTGATGTCGGTGCTGTGTCCCCCTTCTAAAAAAAACCCCAGGCAGCGCACAGAGAGGCCAGGCCGCACGGCCTCAGCTCCTGTCACCCTCCCCCCGGGCCGGGAGGAGGGATCTGGAGGAGGGATCGGACCGGCTCCGGGCTCGGCGTGCCTGGATCCCCAGCCCCGAGGCACGTGGCTGCGCTGCTCCCCACGGCAGCCCTCGCTGCCCGCAGAGGGGGGGCGGCTGGGCCGGCGCTGACACCTCCCTGTGCTCCGCCTTCTGCCGCGGAGAGCCAGCCCTGCCCCTCTCCTCTCCTCTCCTCCGAGGCTGTGAAAGTGCGTCCGTCCCGGGGGCAGCCTCCCTTCCCTTAGAGAGCGGCGCTCACCCCGTCCGCCTGTCCACCGGCCTCAATGGCTATTGTTGGCACTTGGTGACATTCGCCTTGGCAACAGTTGGAATGTCTGGAGAAAATCAGGAAAACCTCAGAGCGGCGCAGAGACAAAGGGGGCGCCTCGGTGGCAGTGCTGTGCTGGCATATTGTTCGCGTCCGAGCCAGTGATCTCCGAGTATGAGTGTCCGCGGCGTGAACGGAAAGGGCCTCTCACTCCTGGTGTCGGCGTTCTCCGCGTGCTGCAGACCCTTGGGCGGGAATGCCGACAGACCGCACGTCTCACAGGCCTTACCTGACAGTCAGTGAATCACTGACTATCAGTGATCAGAAATCAGCCCAACTGTGCTCTGATTACTAACATCGCTTCTTTTCTAAAAATATATTGTATTGATTTTTACAGAGAGGAAGGGGGAGGGATAGAGGGCTAGAAACATCGATGAGAGAGAAACATCCATCAGCTGCCTCCTGCACACCCCCTACTGGGGATGTGCCCGAAACCAAAATACATGCCCTTGACCAGCATCGAACCCGGGACCCTTTAGTCCGCAGGCTGACGCTCTATCCGCTGAGCCACACCGGTCAGGGCTAAAGTCACTTCTTTAAGGATGCCATCGGCATAGGGTCTTCCGGCATGGGTTTCGTCTTTTCCCATGAAAAACTGTCTAATTTTTGACGTATTCAAGAGTAGTCCATTTTAGAACCGGACGTTGAAAAGTCACCTACTAGTATAACGACAGCTAGAAATCAGCGGAAGGAAGTTAAAAATAAACAAAGCGTGCGCGTCGTCTCCCCTAGAAAGCAGGCAGGTGGAGGGTCACTGAACCCGAGTCCTGGGTCAGAGCTGTGGACCCTCCTCCTGCCACCGCACATGGTCCCCGGTCCGGCTCAGGGTTTGCGTGGGAGAAGCAGACCCAGCGCTGAGGCCAGGCCGGCTGGTCGGATGCGCTGTGACCAGGAAACAGAGGTCTCAGGGCCGGGAGCGAGGGGCGGGAGGGGGAGGCAGCCTGCCCCCCTCTCCCCGCTAGGACATCCCGGCCCGGCCGGCGGCGTCCCTCCGGCTCTGGAGGAAATGGTGGGCGCGGAGCTTCCTCGCCAGGGCTTTGCGTTGGGAGATGTTAGCGTGCACTTCCTCATGTCGGCCGCTTCCCCGTTTCCACTCTGCCCTGTAGTGTCTCCCTCCGGCTGTCTGGTTTGGACATCATGTCACTGCCCTGACACTCACACCTGACACGTTGGGGGCCCAGAGCCTCCCCTTGGAGCTGGGGGGGGGGCCCTCAGGAGGGCTCCCCGCAGGGCTGGTGCGGGTGAGCCGCAGGGGTCAGCGGGCCGGTCCCAGGAGCTTGGCGGGGGCTGGGACGGAGGAACAGCTGCTCACAGTTAACTCTTTAAAATATATTTTATTGATCTCAGAGAGGAAGGGAGAGGGAGAGGGAGAGAAATGTCAATGATGAGAACCATGGATTAGCTGCCTCCTGCTTGCCCCCTACCGGAGGCTGAGCCCGCCACCCAGGCGTGTGCCTTCACCCGAGATCCAGCCGTGGCCTCCCGGTTCGGAGGCGGGTGCTCACCCGCTGAGCCGCCCCCGGCTGCTGTTCCTGAGAGCTTACACCCCGTCTTCTCCCTGGAACCCCAGGACGGAGGCTGGAGGGAGGCTGGTCAGGAGCGGGGACTGTCCGTCATCCGGTTACACGGGGAGGAGCCGAGGCCCCCCGCACCACCCCTTCGGGAGGGAGTCTGCTCTTGGCCGCTGCCCGGCATGGGTGGAGGCTGCCCGGCACGGGTGTGAGCTGCCGGCACGGGTGGAGGTTACCCGGCACAGGTGGAGGCTGCCGGGCACGAGTGGGAGCTCCCAGCATGGCGGAAGCAGGCTGGTGGGAAAGGCGCTAGGTCGGAGGGAGCGGGTCCGGCACTCTGAGTGACTGGACTTGGGGTGCTGTGGGGGTTGAATTGAAGGCAGTCGGTGGGAGCGTGAGGCCACGGAGGTTCAGGGCGCATGCGGCCACCTGAGCCTTTAGAGTCAGGCTGCGAGGTGAGTCGCGGTGTCACTGGCCAGTGGGGGGGGGGGGGAGAGCAGCGGGTGGAGGAGGGGAGTGCCAGCCTGGGCTCTGGTGTGTCAGGGTGGGCCGAAGGAGGCCCGGGAGAGCGGTGGTGTGGAGGGGGCTGCAGGGGTCCTTTCTCCAGGAGCTGCTCCTCTCGTGGGCAGGGCTCAGGGGCAGCTCGAGGCGCTGTGCTCACCGCTGAGGCGGGAGACCCACGTGGGAGCGGACACGGCCCGTGTCCACGGGCAGATGGGAACCCCGGCTCATGCCCACACTCCCATTCCGGCCACCACGGGTCATTCTGGTCTCCCCGTCCTGTGTGTGTGTGTGTGTGTGTGTGTGTGTGTGTGGCCCTCGTCCGGGGAAGCGCTCCTGTGCCATCGGGAGAGATGAAGAGATGGGAGAGATGAAGAGATGGGAGAGATGAAGAGATGAGCAGCGGGGAGGTGTGGTCACTGAGCTGAGGAATGCGGCCGGCCCAGTACCTGCCCACCGCACGTGATGGGAAGGAGGGAGCAGCTCTTCCCTGGCTTCTGCTCTGGAGACCCGCCCCGAGTCACTCCCCCCCCCCCCCGGGGTGCTGCTGTCCTCCCCCTCTTCCTCCTCCTCCTCCTCCTCCTCCTCCTCCACCTTCTTCTCCTTCTCCCCCTCCCCCTCCTCCTCCCCGTCCTCGGAGCTGGCACTCGGACGGGACACGTCCTGCTGTCCGGAGGGAGGCCCCTGCCGGCGGGCGGAGGGTCGTGAGCCCTGAGCTCGTAGGGACGAGTGGCCACGGGGTCAGGGGTGACGTCACTGAGTGATGGGAGAGCCCGTGCAGGGGGGGGCAGGGGGGGGCGGGGGGGGGAGCAGCCGGGCTGAAGGCGGCAGGCGCACGGAGAGGGTGGGATGCCACCTGCAGCCACAGGAGGACGGGTTCGGGGCGCAGGCATCTCTGTGGACCTGGGGGACTCAGGCCCCTACCACGTACGTGGGTGAGCAGAGACTTGTCTTTTTATTATTATTATTATTGATTTTAGAGAGGGAGGGAGAGATAGATACATCGGTGATGAGAGAGAATCATGGATCGGCTGCCTCCTACACACTCCCTACTGGGGATGGAGCCCACAACCCGGGAATCGAACCCAGGACCCTTCAGTCCGCAGGCCGACGCTCTATCCACTGAGCCACACCGGCTACGTTGGGATTCATCTTTTTAAACCCAGTGTCCCCATTGTTCCCAGGGGGTGTGGGCAAAGGGCGCAGAGGTGGCTCTGAGGGACCGGCGCCGGGGCGGAGAGTGGCCGGGGGCCCGCCCTTCTGGAGACGCCTCTCTGTCTCCCCATGGCTGCAGCAGGCAGCCAGCCGGCGCACAGGAAACGCGGCCGTCCTCAGGCCGGCAGGGTTGTGGGTTTCGGGGCCCGGATCCGGGAGGGGTCAGGCAACACTGGCGGCCGGGCTGGGCCAGTCCCTGGCAGGCCCGGAGCCGCTTCGCCCGCCGCTCCCGATGCCGCTTATCTGGCCGCACGCAGGGAGAGGGCGAAACCTCTTATCGCCGCCTGTTTATCTCCTCGCGCGTTTCGGTGCCTGGGTTTCAAAATGTGATGCAAGCCCCAGCTGCTCTGAAAACCGGAGTCTGCCTGAGGTAGAATCGAGGCGTTTTCCGAGTTTCCTCTTACGCACATGGTTCTTCAAGACTTGGCTGTAAAGTGACCTGTGCGGGCCCGGCCGGTGGGGCTCCGTGGTGAGGGGCGACCTGTAAACCAGGAGGTCAGGGTTCGAGTCCCGGTCAGGGCACAGGCCCGGGTGGTGGCTCCATCCCCAGTGCGGGACGTGCAGGAGGCAGCCGGTCCCTGATTCTCTCCTCATGGAGGTTTCTCTCCCTCTCCCTCCTCTCTGAAGTCAATAAAAACAACGTGCACATGTGTGAAGCGCCTGTTCTGGAACAGTCTCTGCCGCCGCCGCGCTTCTCTGGGCGGGACGGGCTCTCTCCGCCGTTATTGTGAAACACTCGGGGCCTGGGTGCTGGGTAGGGGGTCCCTCGGCTCCTGGGTGCCGGGGTAGGGGGTCCCTCGGCTCCTGGGTGCCGGGGTAGGCGGTCCCTCGGGGCCTGGGTGCCGGGTAGGGGGTCCCTCGGGTCCTGGGTGCCGGGTAGGTGGGCCCTCGGGGCCTGGGTGCCGGGTAGGCGGGCCCTCGGGGCCTGGGTGCTGGGTAGGTGATTCCTCGGCTCCTGGGTGCTGGGTAGGTGGGCCCTCGGGGTCTGGGTGCTGGGTAGGTGATTCCTCGGCTCCTGGGTGCTGGGTAGGGGGCCCCTCGGCTCTTGGGTGCTGGGTAGGTGATTCCTCGGCTCCTGGGTGCTGGGTAGGTGGGCCCTCGGCTCCTGGGTGCTGGGTAGGTGGGCCCTCGGGTCCTGGGTGCTGGGTAGGTGGGCCCTCGGCTCCTGGGTGCTGGGTAGGGGGTCCCTCGGCTCCTGGGTGCTGGGTAGGTGATTCCTCGGCTCCTGGGTGCTGGGTAGGGGGCCCCTCGGCTCTTGGGTGCTGGGTAGGTGATTCCTCGGCTCCTGGGTGCTGGGTAGGTGGGCCCTCGGGGTCTGGGTGCCGGGTAGGGGGTCCCTCGGGCCCTGGGTGCTGGGTAGGTGGGCCCTCGGGGTCTGGGTGCCGGGTAGGGGGTCCCTCGGGTCCTGGGTGCTGGGTAGGGGGTCCCTCGGTGTCTGGGTGCTGGGTAGGGGGTCCCCCGGCTCCTGGGTGCTGGGTTGGCGAGTCCCCACGTGCACGTCCTTCTGTGGTTGCAGCGAGCGGGCCCAGCTGCGGCTGCGGCTGCGGGAGGGGTGAGTGTGCTTTCAATTATTGAGAGGGAGGCTATTTTTAGATCGGCCCCGGATCCCAGATTGCTCCAGCTACTGCTGCCCTGCTTCCGGCGTCCTGTATGGTCCCCAGCTGCGCGTGGATGCTTCCACTCGGAGTGTGCGCTGCCCTCTCCCTGCCCTCCCCGCGCCGCCTCCCCGTGAGCCGCACGCTGGCTCCCGCTCGCCTGCGAAACCGCCACGCAGGCTCGTCAGCTGTCGGGGGGCCTCGCCGTGCTGTGCGTCCCTGACCCGGTCAGGACCCTCGCTCCCCAGGAGCGGGCGGGTGGGGGGCGGGACTGAGGGCGCAGCCCGCTGCCCGGTGCCCGCCTGTCCCCTGGGCACGGCCCTGACTCTCCCGGCTTTGACAAAGCGTGGAGCCGGTTAGGAGGGGGAAGCAGCGGTGCCGAGTGGGGACGCAGGAACACAGCGTCCTGTCTGTCTGCTGTGTAAGCCGCCCTCTGTGTCTGTTGGAATCCTGTGTGTCTCCCTGCTCACTGTGTGTGTGTGCATGTGGCTCACTGTGTGTGTGGCTCACTGTGTGTGTGACTCAGTGTGTGTGTGTGTGTGTGCATATGGCTCACTGTGTATTTGTGTGTGTGGCTCACTGTGTGTGTGACTCACTGTGTGTGTGCACGTGCGTGTGCATGTGGCTCATTGTGTGTGTGTGCATATGGCTCACTGTGTGTGTGACTCACTGTGTATGTGTGGCTCACTGTGTGTGTGGCGTGTGGGTGGGGACACTTTCCCCGGAGCCACGGGACCAGAGCTTCCCCCGGGCCTGTGGCCCGTTAGGAGGACTGAGCTCTCCCTCCGTCCGGGAGCTGCGTTCTGCTCCGTCCTCTGCGGGGAGCCTGCGGCCATGGCACGGGTGCCGCCGGGCACGCGTGTGAGCTGCCTCTGCCCCTCAGAACACGCGCCGGAGGAGCTGCGGGAGCCCTTCTACACGGACCAGTACGAGCAGGAGCACATCAAGCCGCCCGTGGTGCAGCTGCTGCTGTCGGCCGAGCTGTACTGCCGCGCCGGCAGCCTCATCCTGCGGAGCGACGCGGCCAAGCCGCTGGTGGGCCACGACGCCGTGGTGCAGGCGCTGGCGCAGAAGGGGCTCTACGTCACCGACCAGGAGCGGCTGGTGACCGAGCGGGACCTGCAGCGGCGGCCCATCCAGATGGTGAGCCCCCCCTTGGACCCCCCTCCCCTGGGCGGGTGTCTGTCCGTCCGTGCACTGCGGTGACCTCCTGGCCGGCCCCTGCGTGGCACGTGTGTTCGCGCAGTTGCTAAGCTGAGCGGGTCGGGGCCCCGGGGGGCGGGTCGGGGCCCCGGGGGACGGCCCGAGACAGGCCCAGCCTGCCGTCCCCTGTGTATGTCCTCGTGGGCGTCAGGGGAAGGGGGGGAGCCTCGGGCTGAGCCGGCCGCTCCGTTTCAGAGCGCCCACCTGGCCATGATGGACACGCTGATGATGGCCTACACGGCGGAGATGGTGAGCGTGGAGAAGGTCATCGCGTGCGCCCAGCGGTACTGCCCCTGCTTCCAGGCCACCGACCTGCCCTACGACCTCGAGGACGCCGTCACGTACTGGATCAACAAGGTGGGTGCCCCATGAGGAGGGGACAGAAAGTCAGGGTCCTCACTCACACAGACACCGCCGCCCCGCTGTGTCCCAGGTTCGTGTGGAGTCAGGAGTGAGGCTGGGGAGGTGACCCCAGAGCTCCCGCCTCTTCGGGAGAAAACGGCCAGACACCGGCTCTCCCCGCCCCCACCCCACCCCGCCCTGCAGACCCGGGCCTGCAGCCCCAGCTGTGAGGGATCCCTCTCTGCTGCTCGTGAGCAGGTGTCGCCTGAGCAGACACACTCCGCTACCCTTTCTGTCCAAGTCCCAGCGAAAGCGCGGGTTGTGCAATCTCGTTAACATTTTTCTTCTTTTTTTAACTTTTTTTTTTCCCCCCCCAAAGAGGAAGGGAGAGGGAAAGATGGAAACATCCATGAGGAGAGAGAATCACGGACCGGCTGCCTCCTGCACGCCCCCCACTGGGGATCAGCCCACCACCTGGGCCTGTGCGCTGACCGGGAATCGAACCCCGACCTCCTGGTTCATAGTCAAAGCCCCACCACGGAGCCACGCCGGCCGGGCGAGACTGTAAATGTGTCCCGAACAGCAGGGTCACTGCTCCCGGGCCTGAGCTGCAGCTCCGGCGGCCTCTCTCCCGCTGGGCAGCCTCTGTGAGGCGTGAGCTCACCCCCCAACGATGCGGCCCCTGGAGGCGGAGGGGAGGCGTCCTCCTGGAGGTGGGCTGCCGACACACAGTGTGACCGCGGCCGTGGGAGGCCGAGCTCTCCTCTGTTCCACGTGACGGGCCTTCTCCCCCCCGGGCTTTTGTGTTGAAGGTGAACGAACACCTGAAGGACATCCTGGAGCAGGAGCAGAAGCTGAAGGAGCACCCCGCGGTGGAAGCCCCGGGGGGCCAGAAGGTACGTGTTTCACACTCAGAGCGGGGCCTCATGTTTCAGGCTCGGGACGCCCACACGCCCGTCGCTGTGGGCACGCTCACCAGCTCTCGGTGACGGCAACTGTGCCGGGAAGCCATGCGGGGAACGCGACCTATGTGGAAGCCCAGGCACAGGGGCGTGACTGACGGTGGTGCTTAGGAGAACGCCACGCCTCTGAGCTTCTTTGGGAAAAAACAACGGTTTAGACCAGGGGTGGGCAAACTGTTTGACTCGAGGGCCACCGTGGCTCTTACACTGGGCCGGAGGGCCGGAACAAAAGCAACCTGACCGTGCTGGCACTCTCCTCTTGGGCTGCTGGTGAAGGAGCGGAGGGGAGAGCAAGAGAACCCTCCTCCGCTCTTCCGGCTCCGCGGGCCGGACAGAACAGCCGGACGGGCCGGATCTGGCCCCCACGGGCCGTAGTTTGCCCACGGCTGGTTTAGACGTTGGTGAGATGCGTGAAACAGCGCTGGAACAGGTCAGGGCCTCTGCCCTGTGTGGCGGGCGGGCGGTAAGGCCGACTCCCCAGCGTGTCCCAGCGGCTGTGGGAGGTCCACGGAGGCTCTGGGAGAGGAGCCGCCTGCCCGGCCCGGCGAGTGAGCGGCGGGTCCTGGACTCGACAGGCCCGTGGAGGCGGGGAGCTGGCTGTACCCCAGGAGGCGCGGCAGGGGTGGGCGCGGACTCCAGGTGTGGACTGGCTCGGTGAAACGCGTGAAACAACACGGGGCAGGTCCGGGCCTCCGCCCTGTGTGGCGGTAATCAGGCCGACGCACCGCGTGGAGGGACGCAGAAAGTGGGCCACTGGGTCACGGACGTGTGCGGCAGGCGTGCTGGTGGAGCCCACGGCACCTCGGGACGCGCCAGCAGAGCCGGGGGTGGGTTGGGAGCTGGGAGTGCACGGCTCGCGTTCTCACGTTTGTAAGACCAGCTGTATCGAGTCTGTGTCCCGGGACGTTAAAGGTGCGCGTCTGTTAGAGAAATGTTGGAGAGGGTTCTCGGGCTGGGCCGGGGAGGACTGACTTGGAGAGAAGACACCCTCTCGTTCTGATTGCTTCCGCTGGAGGTGGAGTCTCAGGACAGCCCCTCTGCCCGGTCTCCGGCGCCTGGAGCCGCCAAACCCTAACCCACTTTGTTCCGACCCCGGTTCTTCCAGCAGCCGAGATACATGGGAGACCGGGCTCTGCAGTCAGGGCCATTGGGAGACGCCGTCCCCCCCTTCCCCGCCCTGAGGTGCCGCTCTGGTCACAGCCCTCGTGTGTGGGCTGCGTGGCCGATGGGGACCGGCGGGGCGTGCCTGCTCCGATGGGTCACGGGCGGTGCTGTTCTGGCTCCGTCCCTCCTCCCGGATTCACTGGGGCCCTGCTGTCAGGCTGTCCTCACCGCTGTCTGTGTGAACTTGGCGGGCTGTGTCCTGTTTCTGTCCGTGGGCTGCTTTCACGTGGGCTGTGGGTGTTACACTGGAGTGTTAACCGGCCCTCAGAGGGCCCCGCGGCGGGAAATCGGCTGAGCTTCGCCGACACTAACCCTGACGCCTTTCCTTCCCTGCTTCCTCCCGCTGCTCCTCCGAAGTCTCCTTCCAAGTGGTTTTGGAAGCTGGTGCCCGTAAGTGCCCTGAGAACCGTGGTCGTGGTGTGGCCTTACCGTGTCCTGTGCGGTCACGCAGTTGTCAGTCACCAGAGGGACGCCAGGCATTGACACGTGGCGGGAGGCAGTCCGCCTCGGTGGGCGGAAGCCGCAGTCACTGACGTGGAGGCCTCTTTGCTTGTCTTGTCAGTAACCACAGACCATCAGGGACCAGGTTTTAAAAAAGCATGTTTTGTTTATTTTTAAGTACGTTTTATTGACTTTTACAGAGAGAAAGGGAGAAGGAGAGAGAGTTAGAAACATCCACCAGCTGCCTCCTGCACGCCCCCTACCGGGGATGTGCCCGCCACCAAGGTCCATGCCCTTGACCGGAATCGAACCCGGGACCCTTCAGTCCGCAGGCTGATGCTCTATCCACTGAGCCACATCGGTCAGGGCAAAAGCAATGGTTTTAATCACATTCGTGGGAGTGAATGTGAATTGCATGCATGGATAATTTGTTGTGTAAAGCCATGTTTTTGAAAGAATTCTCTCCTCTTCAGCCGAGCTGTAGACACACTGTGCTAGAAAGTGACCGACGGTCCTTCTGGTGTGACCCGAGGCTGGTCTCCCAGGACCGAGTCTGGGGCCGGCCCGCTCAGTGTCTGGCGTGCCTCCACGTCTCTGGCGGAATGTTGTGAGCGTGGGCATTCACTGCTACACCCAGCAAAGCTCTGTGTGTGTGCGTGTGCGTGTGTGTGTGTGTGTGTGTGTGTGTGTGTGGCGTGGTGAGGTGCGTGGTGAGAGGAGGATGCTGTGACCGGGCCGTCCTCTGTGCCCGTGTCGGTCCCGTCAGACGGTCTGAGCACCCTCGCCCGTCCCCGCAGGCGCGGTACCGGAGGGAGCAGGCGCTGCGGCCGCTGCCGTGCATCCCGCCCGTGGAGAACCTGCTGAAGGACGGGGCGGACGGCTGTGCGCTGGCCGCCCTCATCCACTTCTACTGCCCCGGCGTGCTGCGGCTGGAGGGTGAGCGGGCCGCGGGCGTGTGTGCGCATCTGCATGTGTGTGTGTGTGTGTGTGCCTGTGTGTCCGTGCATGCGTGCGGGGGAGGCGCGTGGGCTGTGACCGAGGTGGCGGCAGGAGGCGTGCTTGCTCTCAGTCTGTGTCTCTGAGTGAGTGTGCGAGCATGTGTGTGTGAAGAAGACGCCACGTGCATGTGCATGCATGTGTCTGTTTGCGTATGTGTGTGTGCATGCATGTGTGTGTGCATGCGCGCCCTGAGACACTGAGTGGGTCTGAACTGTGGTTTCCAAATGCACCCCAAGTGCTCACCTCGCTCTCTTCCCGTTTGAAGATGTTTGTTTGAAAGAAACCATGTCTTTGGCTGACAGCCTGTACAACCTGCAGCTGGTGCAGGACTTCTGCCAGGAGCACCTGACCCGGTGCTGCCACTTCGCGCTGGAGGACATGCTCTACGCCTCCGCCTCCATCAAGGTGCGTCCCGTCCCCCGTCCCCGTCCCCCGACCCCCCGATCCCGCTCTGCGGGCCGCAGGGACCTCTGAAACACTCGCACCCGAGCTTCCTGCTCGCCTCAGGCTTACAGCGCCCCAGGCTGGCCCCGCCGTGCGTGTCGGAGATTAGGAATGTCACTTCCGTGTGCCTCGGAATGCCTCTCTAGACCGTGCCTGTCAAACATTCCAGTGCTGCCAGGAGCGTGGCTCGTGGTGGGCCGAGGAGGTGCAGGCCTTTCACCGCGCACCCAGCTCTACGGCATCGGGAAGAGCGGGCGCAGGCCTCACCCGGCAGGGCGGGTGTCACACTTAACAGCCCCATGGCAGTGTGTACACAGCTGTACGCGTGTGGGTGCGTGAGCGAGGCCTGCAGAGCTTCCCGGAGGGGTCCCTGGGCACCGTTCCCGTTCGTTTTGTGACTGTGCGAGAGCGTGTGTGTGTGTGTGTGTGTGTGTGTGTGTGAGAGAGAGAGAGAGAGAGAGAGAGAGAGAGAGAGAGAGAAAGGGGAGAGAGGGAGCCGTGCTGCAGCTGCAGACCGTCCTAAGAGCCAGAAAGAGGAGCTGGAGGTGAAATGAACTGGGTGCAGGTCCCTCCTGTAGACCGACCACCCCTCGGAGCTGTGGTGCTGGACAGGAGTCCCTCCCTCTGCTGACCTCTGGTGGCCACGCGCAGTACCACGCCCCGGTGAGCATGAGCCCCGAGAGCCGCACACTCACCGTCTCCCTCCTCCCTCCTCCCTCCTCCCCCCAGAGCAACTACCTGGTGTTCATGGCCGAGCTCTTCTGGTGGTTCGAGGTGGTGAAGCCCTCCTTCGTGCAGCCCCGCGTCCTTCGTGCCCACGGAGGTACCGTCCCGTCCCCGTCCCTCCCTCCCCGTGCACCCCGCAGAGTGTCCTGGGCGTGAGCAGGAGGCCGGAGTGTGCAGAGGGAGGCCTCGTCCGCTCAGGGTCCGCGTTGACCTTGATCAGCCCGAGGGCGCAGGTGCGACAGCCACGGGTGCTCCGTGCGGGGCCGGGCCCCCGAGAGGGAGCGGGAGTGGCTGAGAACTTGGGCTGTGAAGCGATCTGTGGCCTAGAATTCCTGAGGCCACGTTGGAAACGCTGTGTGTGTGTGTGCGTGTGTGCGTGTGTGCATGTAACACTGAGGGTTTTCATCTGTGCCGCAGCCGAGCCTGCCTCGCCCGCCCTGGACGCCCGAGCCAGCACCACGGACAGCTCCCCGAGCCCCGAGAGGTAGGCCTCCCCGCCCGCTCACGGGTCACCTCGCCGCGAGCCCAGCCTTCCTTCCCCGGGGACTTTGAACTGCATAGGCCTTCATGCCGTTTGGCTGGGATGCAGTCTCGTGTGGGTCACAGTCGTCTCAGGGGTGCAGCGTAGGGTGCAGATTTGCGTGCCTTACAGTGTGGACGCCTGTCACCGGTTAGCGCACCGCAGTACGCCTGGCTGTGTTCCCCATTGTAACGGCCGCTGCAACACTGTAACGTGTCTCGGGTTTGCCTTGCAGTGCAGAAGGAGATGTGTTCCCGCACCCTCATCACCTGCCTTCCAGACACTCGCGCTCCCAGCCTCCGGCCTCAGGTAACCTCTGGGAACAGCTGCTGGCGGGCTAACTACGAGGTGGCCGCGAGCAAATGTGAACGGACATCACGCCCAGTGATGTGAATCCCGCCAAATGGCTGTAGTTCACATTTCTACACGATTGCAATGGCTTTTTTTCTCTTTTTTTCCACTTGAAGGAGGAATCCGGAGGTCTTCGTCCATGTCGTACGTGGATGGCTTCATCGGGACATGGCCGAAGGAGAAGAGGTAAGTGGGGAGTTCCGTCCGTCTGTCACATGACCGGGACACGCTGCTGGCGGTCACGTCACGTCGCAGCACCCGCACGGGGGGGGGGGGGGGGTTACTCTGTGCTCATGTGTCCGGTATGGTCAGGGTTCTGTCTCCACGATGCGACATAAAGTGCACGGAGGGCGTGGGGGTTACCCCCAA
The DNA here is from genome assembly GCA_963924515.1 of Vespertilio murinus. Taxonomy (NCBI): domain Eukaryota; kingdom Metazoa; phylum Chordata; class Mammalia; order Chiroptera; family Vespertilionidae; genus Vespertilio; species Vespertilio murinus. Next base: position 895,500 of record OZ004721.1, on the reverse strand, counting down.
ACTCCGCCGTCTCCAGGAGGGATGGAGCGTCCTCGGTTCGGTCCTGCCTGAGCGGCCCGCCCTCCGCGGTGCCGAGGAAGACTGTGGTCGTAGACGATGGTCCGGGACCGAAGCCGTTCCTCCCCGGTCGCTCACGGCTTTCTCTTGGGCCTCTGCAGGTCCTCCGTGCACGGGGTCTCCTTTGACATCTCCTTCGACAAAGAGAACACGGCGCCGAGGAGCGCGCCCGCCCGGGGCATCCCGCGCTCCGTCAGCAACGAAGGGCTGTCCCTGAGCCTCGGCCGGGCGGGCAGGCCCGCGAGGAAGAGCCTGACCTTCCGGCCCGTCAACGGGGAGGGCGAGGCGGGGGGCATCGAGGAGGAGCTGGGCGCCTTCCCCGCCTACGTGCCCCACCCCGCGCCCCCCAAGCTGGGCTCCCGCGAGAACCGCCCCCGGCTCCCCAACGGGGCGCTGCCGCCGGGCCTGCTCCCGGGGGGCGAGCCGGGCGGCCCCGGGGAGACGCCCCCCAGCATCGAGGAGGCGCTGCAGATCATCCACGACACGGAGCGGCGCCCCCTGGCGGCCCCGCCCGGCCACGGCGCCAACGGCTTCTTCCTGCACAGCCGGGACCCGGCCGCCCCGCCCTCGGGCCTGCAGCTGCGCCCGCCCAGCCCCGCCGAGGCCCCGAGCCCCGGCACCGACGACACGGAGGTGGACACGGGCATCCACGTGCCGTCCGAGGACCTGCCGGGCACGGTGGACGAGGACTCGTCGCTGCGGGACTACACGGTCAGCCTGGACTCGGACTCGGAGGACGCGCCCAAGCTGCCGCGCGAGGCGCCCAGCCCCTGCCCCAGCTCGGCGAGCGCCTCCTCGGGCTCCGGCGTCAGGATGACCAGCTTCGCCGAGCAGAAGTTCCGGAAGCTCGGCCACACGGACGGCCGCAGCAGCGGCAGCGGCTCGCAGAAGACCACGCCCGAGGGCTCGGAGCTCAACATCCCGCACGTGGTGGGCTGGGCGCCGGGCGGCGAGGACGCGGGCGCGCCGGGCCGGGACAGCGCGCAGCTGCTGGCCTCGGAGGTGCTGCAGCTGCGCCTGCGGCTGGAGGAGAAGCGCCGCGCCATCGAGGCGCAGAAGCGCCAGGTGGAGGCCGCCTTCACGCGGCGGCGCCAGCGCGTGGGCCGCACGGCCTTCCTCTCGGTGGTCAAGCGGCGCGGCGACGGCGCCCCGGCGCGCGAGGAGGCGGCCGGCGCCGAGGACAAGCGGGCCTTCGGGGAGCCCCGGCCGCCCGGGCCCGGCGGGCAGCGCGGCCCGGCCCCCGCGGACGCCAACGCCGAGGGGGGCGCCCCGGCCCCGTGGCCGCCGTCGCCCGGGGACGCCGAGGGGCCGGGCGGGGCGGCGGCCGAGGGCGAGGAGCTGCAGTACACGCGCTCCATCGAGAAGCTCAACGCCTCGCTGGCCGCCCTGCAGCAGGAGATGCAGCGCCTGGCGCGCCAGCAGGAGGCGCTGCTGCGCATGCGGGACCGCCAGGCCTGGGCCGTGTCCCCGCCGCCGCCGGCTCCCCGGCCCGCCCCCCGCGACCCCCGGGACCCCCGGGACCCCCGCGGCCCGCGGCCCGGCCCGCCCGCCCCGCCGCCGCCCCGCAGGGGCCCGGCGCCCCCGGCGGCGCGCAGCCCGCGGCCGCGGCCCGGCGAGCTCCGCGTCCCGCCGCTGACGCGCACGCTGGCGCCGCCGCGCTCCGTGGACAGCCTCCCGCGGCTGCGGCGCTTCTCGCCCAGCCAGGTGCCCATCCAGACGCGCTCCTTCGTCTGCCTCGGCGGCGGGGACGGCGGGGCGGGCCCCGAACCCGGCCCGGACCCCAGCCCCGAACCCGGCCCTGACACCGAGCCCCCCGGGGCCCCCGAGCCGCCCGCGCCGACCCCGGGGCAGGAGGCTGCGGGGCCCGTGCCGCCCGCCGTGGCCGAGGTGCTGGCCCAGCCCGTGGCCGAGGCCGTGTGCCTGACGCCCGGCGCGCCCGCCGCCCCCCGGCCCGCCGCCTCCCGGGGCACCAGCCTCATCGAGGTGTCCCTGTCCGACCTGGAGCCCCCCGAGAGGGCCGCCGAGCCCGCCGGCGGGGAGGCCCCGGGGGCCGCCCGGGAGCCGCCCGAGGACGAGCAGAAAGTCTGCTGCGGCTTCTTCTTCAAGGTGCGCCCCGGGGGAGGGGAGGGGAGGGAGGAAGGGGATCCCAGGAGGAGGGGAGGGGAGGAGATCCGGGGGGAGGGTGCCGGCCCTGAACCTCCGCCCCGGCCCCCAGGACGACCAGAAGGCGGAGGACGACATGGCGCTGAAGCGGGCGGCGCTGCTGGAGAAGCGGCTGCGGCGGGAGAAGGAGACGCAGCTCCGCCGGCAGCAGCAGGAGGCTGAGCTGGAGCACCGCAAGGAGGAGACGCGGTGAGGGGCGGGGAGGATGGGGAGGGCGGCTGTGGCCGGGAGGAGGGCGGGAGGGCGGGTTCCTCCTGGTCCAGGCACACACAAGAATCGGCCAGTGAATGCGTGGGTGAGGGCCCAGCACATCACTGTCTCCCTTCCTCTCTGAAACACAAGACAACCGGACTGCACACACACACATATACACATGCACACACATATACACACATGCACACACGCACACGCTTCTCCAGGGCGTGTCCCGTGGGTCTCGGTGACGAGCACACGCTGTGTCGCAGGCGGAAGACGGAGGAGGAGCGGCAGCGGAAGGAGGAGGAGCGGGCGCGCCGGGAGTTCATCCGGCAGGAGTACCTGCGGCGCAAGCAGCTGAAGCTCATGGAGGCCATGGACTCGGTGCTGCGGCCCCGGCCCGCCCCCCCCAAGCCGAAGAAGCCGCGCCCCAAGTCCGTGCACAGGGACCACGTGGAGCCCCCCAAGACTCCCACCCAGGGCCCCCCAGGTAACTGCTGCCGGCCTGTGGCCGTGGTCACATGACTCACTCGCCGGCTCTCCCTCGGCGTCCAGGGCCCCTGCCTTGCTTCTGTGCTGGCGTTCTGTTCTCTGACGTCAGCTCCCGGCCGCGGGCTGCACCGTCCCGGAGAGCAGGGCGGGCCGGGCGCGGGGCGGGCGGCCGGAGGGGCGGGCCAGAGCCAGGGGGACGCGGCTGCTCCCTCAGGTGTGACGTTCGCGTGTCTTTCAGTCTCCAGCCTCTCCCTGGCGTCACTGAACACGGGCGACAGCGAGAGCGTGCTCTCCGGCAAGAGGACGCCCAGGTAGTGCACCGTCTGTCTGTCTGTCCGTCCGGCTGTCCGTCCGTCCGTCTGTCCGTCCGTCCGGCTGTCCAAGGGGAGGGACGGGGTGCAGTCACAGCCGCCGGCTGTCACAGGCTGTGCGGCCGGAACAGAGCGGCTAGGACGTGTATACCGGGTCTGCCCACCTTCCAGTGAGCGAGTCTAGAGCCGGTGACACTGACGAGACACTTCTACAAACCACAGACACGGCAGCAGGGTCATGGCAAGGCCACAGGCTGTGGACCCTAAAGGCACCGGCCTTGAGCTGTTTTCTGCCAAATATAAAGCACCCCCCCCCCATTGGCCCCGAGCCACTGCCCTCTCCCTCGAACCCAGAGCAGCACACTTCTGCGTCACCTCCTGTCGCCATCTGGTCATGTTGGTGGCGTTTCCATGTGGGAGGGGCAGTCTCGCCCCGCACTCAGCCCCTGGGTGCTGTGGCTGCAGCTCCCGAGCCCCGGCCACGCCCCGTGTCTGAGATGTGGCCACGTGGCTTGCTTTCAGGTCGGAGTCGGTGGAGGGCTTCCTGTCTCCGAGCCGCTGCGGCAGCCGCAACGGAGAGAAGGACTGGGAGAACGCGTCCACCACGTCCTCCGTGGCCTCGGGGACGGAGTACACAGGTGGGCGCTGTGCTTCAGCCGAGGGGGACCCCACGCGGAGCTCTGGGGGGCAGGCTCTGGCCCGCCGTGGGTGCAGCGGGTGGGACCAAGGGAGTGGAGACAGACCCCAGGGGAACTGCTCCTCTGCCGCTCTGGGCTGTCGTGGGGCCAGAGACACGCTCTGTGGGACCGGGCAGCTCCGGTGGACTGAGGATGAGGGCTTCGGCCCCGGGCCCAGCCGCCCGGTCCTTCGGCCCCCGCCCCGGGCCGGCAGGCGCTGCTGGACTGGGCCTCACGGTGCGGGGAGGGGTGGCCGCTGGCCGGGGAGGGACGGCACCGTGTGGCATCAGGCCTGTGGCCGGGCCGGGGTGTCGGGAGCGGGCTGTCCCCGGCTCGGTGCCATCGTCGTCACCAATCCCCCCGCAGGACCCAAGCTCTACAGGGAGCCCAGCGCCAAGTCCAACAAGCACATCGTCCAGAACGCGCTGGCCCACTGCTGCCTGGCGGGCAGGGTGAACGAGGGCCAGAAGCAGCGGGTCCTCGAGGTGAGCGAGCGCGCCCCGGGCGGGGGGACCTTCCACTGGGAGACCGCGGGCGGCGCACCCTGGAGGACACCGTGGCTCCGCTCGGCGGGGAGGGTCAGGATGCCGTGCGCGGTGCTCAGCAAGCTGTGTGCCGTCCGCAGGAGATGGAGAAGTCGGACGCCAACAACTTCCTGATCCTGTTCCGGGACTCGGGCTGCCAGTTCCGGGCGCTGTACACGTACTGCCCCGAGACGGAGGACATCGCCAAGCTGACGGGCATCGGGCCCAAGGCCATCGCCAAGAAGATGATCGAGGGCCTCTACAAGTACAGCTCGGACCGCAAGCAGTTCAGCCACATCCCCGCCAAGACGCTGTCGGCCAGCGTGGACGCCATCACCATCCACAGCCACCTATGGCAGAGCCGGCGGCCCGGCACGCCCCGGAAGCTGCTGCCCGCCAAGGCATAGCGGGCCGCCGGACGCTCGTGGCCGCCGCCGCCTCCGGGAGCCTCTGGGTCGCCAGGGGACTCTGTTCGCCGCCGGGCGGCTGCTGCTGGCGCCGGCGCTCCGCCGGGCGGGGCCGGTCCTCCTCGGCCGGGGCCACGGTGATGGACGCCGGGTCCGTGGCTGGGGCGTGGCCGCACCAGCGTGGCCAGGGGCCCGGGCACCGCCTCCCACCCGGGTGGACTGCAGGCGGAGACAGCGAGGTCCGGAATGGGGTTTACTGTTGCTTTTTTAAACACTTTCCATTACGTGCTGTCCTCAGAGGGTTTATTTTGATACCTTTCTCCCTGTGGTTTCCGGAGACCACGGGGACGTGGCCACGCAGGCCGCCCGCCTCCTGCGACTGGGGACGCGGTGTCGGGCCGGCGGGCCGAGTGTTACGTCTGTGTTCCTCCGCTCTAGTGTTAGTGCTTCCCGCTCCGGGGGAGGGCGCCGTGGGCTCTCAGCCGAGGAAGGCGCTGCGAGAAGTAATCAGTGTTGTCTGCTCTCTGCCCGGGGCGGGGGCGGGGGCGGGCCGAGGGGGCCGGCTCTCCCCCTTGTTTTATTTGTAACCGACGTCCAGGCTCCGTTAGAACTTACACTTGGGCAAGGGCTACCCTTTTGTTAAAGCGGCTTCCCCGGTGTTACTCCGTCCCTTTCCTCACCCACCCGAGCGGGCTCAGCCCGGCGTGGGGTCTCTGGCAGCCCCGTCTCCGGGAGACGCGGGCAACCGGACGACCGTGCAACCGGACGGCCATGTGACCGTGCGACCGGACAACCGTGCGACCGGGCGCGTGGGCACAGCGGCCGTGGCCCAGGGCAGCGTCAGCGTGTCAGGCAGGAGGGTGAGCCTCGCGTGCTCACGTCTCTCGCTGCGTCGTTACGCCGCCCGCCTCGCCGGTGACGGAAGCCCGTGGTCAACCAGAGCGGCCGATGACCCCGGGACCTCCCTGTCTGTTACCAGCGTCCTCAGTGCTGTCCATACCGTCCTGTATTTATGTCCTCACGTTATTTATGTATATTTGTTAAAGCTGTAAAGAGCTCGCCGGCTTCCCCCAGTGTCTGTGCAAGATGTGTGCGTAGCTCTCAAACTACTCCCGACCTGCTGTCTGCATGTGAGAGGGGCCGGCGGCTCTCGTGTTGTACGTGTGTAACATGCGCATTAAAACGGGGAAACACGCGTGGCTGTTCAGTGTATCATGTTAGGGGGACACGGCTAGCAAATGGCGTTTAGATTTAATAAACCAAATTAAAACGTGGTCAGTAGTCATCAGAAAGAGAATTAGTGAGCATTTTACGTAACTACGTTTGGTCTTTTTTTTTTTGTAATGTTATTTTTATTGATGCCAGAGAGGAAAGGAGAGGGAGAAGCATCAAGGTGAGAGAACCCTGGATCGGCTGCCTCCTGCAGGCCCCCCACTGGGGATGGAACCCACAACCTGGGCGTGTGCCCTGACCGGGACTCGAACCCGGACCCTTTGGTCTGCAGGCCGAGCGCGTGGCCGCCTGAGGACAGGTGGCTTTGCCAGGGGTGCCCCCCACTTGCCTCAGTCATTGTCGACCGGCAGCAACTGAACTGGCAGCCGTCTGTCCTTTGGCCCGGGACCCCGGGCCTAGTGAACTGTGCGACCCCTAACACCCACTGTGTGCAGAGAAAGCGACCACCCACTGTGTGCAGAGTGTGTCCTGGAGGCGGGAGCAGCAGGACAGGGTCACTGAGTGGCGGCCACGGCCCGGGGCCCCTACAACCCAAAGGCTTCCACCTTCTAACCACACGGGTGACCGGCACAGCAGAGTAAAACCACACAGGCCAGGGCGCCCCGGCTCACGGGCTGAGCTCTGACCTAGGAACCAGGAGGTCAGGGTTCTATTCCCGGTCAGGGCACAGGCCCGGGTTGTGGGCTCCATCCCCAGTGTGGGGCGTGCAGGAGGCAGCGGATCCATGGTCCTCTCTCCTCGTGGATGTTTCTCTCTCTCTCCCCCTCTCCCTTCCTCCCTGTAAAAAAAAAATAAATATATTAAGAAAAAGAAACATCGATGAGAGAAACACCCATCAGCTGCCTCCTGCACGCCCCCCTACCAGGGATGTGCTCGCCACCGAGGCCCGTGCCCTTGACCGGGATCGAACCCGGGACCGACGCTCCATCCACTGAGCCAGACAGGCCGGGGCAAATACATATACCTGTATTTAATTGGAGGGGAGAGCCGTGAGTAAACAAGGGGCGGAAGTAAAGCAAAGCCACCCTGAAAGTGCGGGTCGGGCATCAGCTGCCTGCGTCTTGGGTGTGTCTGCCCCACCTGCCAATCACCGTGACGGACAGAGAAGCCCTGGGGGGGGGGAAGGCAGAGGAGGGGAGGAGAGGGCCCTCCCACTTGGCTTTGCTGACCCCCGCCAGCAGACGGCCCAGCACCCTGGATCTGGGACGGGTGTCTCTGATGGGTTTGCTTCTCCTCCCTTGGGGGAAGGAGGAAGCCGGCCGGGGTCCCTGGACCCCAGCTGGGCCCCCCCCTGCCCCCCAAGGAGGCCGGGCGCCCCGCTTCCTGCCCTCACCCAGGTCCTGAAAGGCCCCGCGGGGAGAAGCCGCGTGCGCCCTGGGCCCCGACTTCCCTTGGGTGCCAGACCACAGCCCAGGAAGCAAGAACCTGTGTTTTTAATAAACAACCCATTTCCACTTCCCCACCCCGCTCGCCCCCCAGGCCACCAGGATGTGGGTGCCACCCCGGCACCTGTGGGGGGGGTCAGACCTCAGGGCAAGGTCCCCGAATCTCCCAGCCCTCAGACCTCCCCGCCCTGGGTGTGGGGGGCATCGGGGGGAAACCCAAGCCTGGCGGCTGGAACATTCCGGAGGGGGGAGCAGACACCCCATGGTTCCCCCCAGCCTGGGCCACGGGGACCCCCACCCCGAGGGCAGCGATCTCCGCCCCCAGGACAGGCCTGGCTCCGGCCCAGGCGGAGGGCGAGGACGATGCCCCGCAGACGCTCGGGCGGCCCTGGTTTGAATCGCACACGGCTCCGGCCCGAGGTCGGCAAACTCCCCCGTCCGCAGAGCCCAATACCCACAGCACCACGACGGCCATGTCTGTGGAGAGCCACAGTGTTTAAACGTGAACGTCTTCTGACGCCACGTCTTCCACACGGACTCGCCCAGGCCGTGGCGTTCTGTGGAAGGGCCGCCCTCCAGGGCCCAGAGAGCCGCACGGGGCTCTCGAGCCATGGTTTGCCGACCACGGCCTCAGACCTATGAACCAGGGGGTCACGGATCGATTCCTGGCCAAGGGCACAGGCTGGGGTTGTGGGCCGGAGGGGAGGGGGGGGGGCGTGCAGGAGGCAGCCGACCAGTGATTCTCTCTTCAGGGATGTTTCCCCTTCTCTGGAAGTAACTTAAAAAGCCATATATATATGTTTTTTAAAAATATTTTTTTATTGATTTTTTTACAGAGAGGTAGGGAAAGAGATAGAAACATCTATCAGCTGCCTCCTGCACACCTCCATGCCCTTGACCGGAATCGAACCTGGGACCCTTCAGTCCACAGGCCGATGCTCTATCCACTGAGCACAGGGGTCAGGGCTATATATGGTGTGTGTGTGTGTGTGTGTGTGTGTGTGTGTGTTTAAATATATTTTATTGATTTTTTTACAGAGAGGAAGAGAGAGGGATAGTTAGAAACATCGATGAGAGAGAAACAGCCATCAGCTGCCTCCTGCACACCCCCCACTGGGGATGTGCCCGCCACCAAGGTCCATGCCCTTGACCGGAATCGAACCCGGGACCCTTCAGTCCGCAGGCCGACGCTCTATCCACTGAGCCAAACCGGTTTCGGCGGTGTTTTTTTTTAAGCCACTCTGCATTCAGACGTTGAACCCCACATGTCCAGGGTAGGGAGGGAAGGAGGGAGGGAGGGAGGGGGGGGGAAGGGAGGGGGGGTCTCAGGGAGGGCTCAGCGGTGCCACACTGTGGCCGGCTCAGCGGAGAGCAGTTAGGGCCGGGCCTGGGCTCCCTGAGGACCGACTCCCTGCATGTCACCCGGGCCCCGGAGGCCCGGACCACGGGGAGACCCGGCTCGAGGTCCGATGCACCTGAGAGCTCTGGTGACCCACCAGCCCCTGGGTCCCGGGCAGGTCTCCACGCCCCCTGCCCCCACACCTGCGCACACAGCAGCCAGCAGGGAGCCTGGGGGCCTCCGGGGCACCCCCGCTCTTGCACCGGCCCAGCAGGCGCCCCCCGTGGCGCCCAGGGGGGCATCCCAGCCCCGAGGGAGCGAGGACTTATCTTTTTCCCCCCCAAAAAAATATATTTTATTGATTTTTTTACAGAGAGGAAGAGAGAGGGATAGAAAGTTAGAAACATCGATGAGAGAGGGACATCGACCAGCTGCCTCTTGCACACCCCTCACTGGGGATGTGCCCGCAACCAATGCACATGCCCTTGACCGGAATCGAACCCGGGACCCTTCAGTCCGCAGGCCGACGCTCTGTCCGCTGAGCCAAACATGGAGACCTCTCCATTCCTTGCACCTGGGAGCGGCCCCTCCCCACACCCCTTCCTCCCTCCCCTTTCCCTCCTCCCCCTTCTCCCCTCCCCCTTTCTCCCTCCTCCTCCCCCGCCACCTTCCTGCCCACCCACCCCCTGGGCCCGGGCGGCAGGAAGCGAGGTGCGCGGGGCACCCACAGAACCGCCGGCCCCGCCACCTGCGCCCCGATCGCTGCGTCCTGGGCGCGCACCGGCCTCGGTTCCCCCCGGCCGCCGCCTCCATGCCCCCCGCCGCCGCCGCCGCCGCGCCCTGGAGCCCCAGCCGGGGCCCGGCGCCCTGGGAGTCCTCGGGGTCCGGGTCCGGGTCCGGGTCCGGGTGGGGCGCCGAGGAGCTGGCGCCGTGCTGGGTGGAGGCCGGCACGGAGCTGCCCGGCGCCCGCGCCCTGGTGCCCGCGCTGTACCTGGCGGCCTGCCTCCTTGGCCTGGCAGGCAACGGGCTGGCGCTGCGGCTGCTGTCCCGGCCGCGGGGCCCCGGGCGGGGGCGGGGGCGGCGGGCGGACACCTTCGCCCGGCACCTGGCGGCCGCCGACCTGGGCCTGGTGCTGCCCCTGCCGCTCTGGGCCGCGGCGGCGGCGGGCGGCGGGCGCTGGCCCTTCGGCCGGGCGCTCTGCAAGCTGAGCGCCTTCGCCGTGGCCGCGTCCCGCTGCGCGGGGGCCCTGCTGCTGGCCGGCCTGGCCGCCGACCGCTACGCCGCCCTGGGGCGCCGGGTCCGGGTCCGAGCCGGGCCGCGGGGCGCCCGCTCCATGTGCCGGGCGGCCTGGGCCGCGGCGCTGCTGGCCGGGCTGCCCGCCCTGGCCTCCTGGGACCTGCAGCCGCGCCCCGGGGGCGGCGGGGACGCGGGCAGCCAGTGCGGGGAGCGGCCCTCGGACCCGTGGCAGGCGCTGGGGCTGCTGCTGCTGCTGCTGACCCTGGCGCTGCCCCTCGGCGCCTCGGTCTTCTGCTACGGCCGCCTGGCCTGCCGCCTGCGCCGCGCCCCGCGCCTCGGCCGGGCCCCCCACGCCCCGCTGCGCATCGTCTGCGCCGTGGAGGGCGCCTTCGTGTGTGCCTGGCTGCCCTTCGGCGCCCTGCGGGCCACCCTGCACCTGGCGCACCTCGGGGCGCTGCCGCTCACCTGCGCGCTGCTGCGGGCGCTGCGCTGGGGCCTGGCCCTCGCCACCTGCCTCGCCTTCGCCCACGGGGCCGCCAACCCGCTCATCTACCTGCTGCTGGACCGCTCCTTCCGCGCCCGCGCCTGGCGCCTGGCCCGCCGGCTCGGACCCGGGGCCTCCCGCTGCTCCTCCTCCTCCTCCACCTCCTCCTTCTCCTCCGGGGACCCCGGCGGCGTGGGGAGCCGGACCCTGGCCCGCGCGTAGCGGCCCCCCGGGGGGGAGGCGGCCGGATGCCCGCCGACCAGCGCGTCTGTCTCCTCTGCTGGAACCGCGGGCACCGGGCACGGGGGACCGCGTCTCCTCTCCATCGTCGGTGGCGGCGGCTTCTCCAAACCTCAGCGCTCCCCGCACCCCTCCAGCCCGGCTCCCCAGCCCCTGCAAGACCCCGGGAAGCCAGCGGACAACGGCGCGGACACCCCCCGCAGGCTCGCCAGGTACAGACAGGGCAGGGGAGTGGGTCCCCCGCGGCACCCCGGAATGTCCAGCTCGGAGCCCCAAAGCCGAGGTCTTCAGCTGCAGTGCCTCCGGCCCCTCCGGCCCTCCAGACCTCGGGCCTCTCCAGGAAAACAAAAAACAAACAAAAAAACCACGCCAAAAACCTCCCACCGGGGTCTTCTCTGGCGATCTCGCCCCATCATGATTCACCATCAGTTCAAGATTTTCGCTTTCAACGTTCCTCCCCCCAAAAAACCCTGGGAACCGGATGGGTTTCCCCAGAAGCGCCGCCCCTGAGACCCCAGGAGCCGGGGTCTCTGCGTGCGTCCCCACCCGCCCTCCGGCCCCCAGGCCTGGCCTCTGAGCTCCAGCAGCGGAGGCGGTGAAATGAGCGTCAGGAGGCGGCTGGGCTGAAACGGGGTCAGACCACTCTCTGGGGGGCCCCTGAGGTTGGCCTCAGGCCCCAGGCCCCTGAGGACTTGGGGTGATTCCCCCACCCCCACCCCCACCCCACCGTGGGCGTCAGCCGCATCTACGCGGGCGATCCCCCAGGGCAGCGGATCGGATGCCTGTCTGTGCTTCTTATTTTAAAGGACGTTTGTTTCCCGTGATGAAGGTCACAGAGGAAAAACAACAAACAAACAAACAACAAAAAACCAACAACACACAGATGCAAGGACCCTGTCTGCTGTGGGTTCCGGGACCATGGGGGACAGGTGGAGGGATTACCCGCTCTCCCCGCATGCGGCAAATTGCCTTTGAGGTTCCCGGGGGGCCCTTGGAAATTCAGTGTTTGTGAAAAAAACCCAAAAAACACCTGTGTTAATGGAATCACTTCACAGTGAAGTCGGGGGTGGTCTCTGCCTTGGCTGTTCTTAAGCCTCAAACCTTTCCATGATGTTAAAACCCCCGCAAAAGAACCGAACCGCTGGGACTGGGCTGGTGGCAACACTGTATCTCTAAGATCCATTTGCAAAGGTAACAAAGCGGCAACTGTTGTATCTCTAGGAGCTTTTTGCAAATGTGACAAGTTTGCAGCATTGTATCTATATCTAAGATTTAGGTAACAAGTGGTGACATTGTATCTATCTCTAAGAACTAGTTGCAAAATGTGACCAGTGGCAACATTGCATCTCTAAGACCCATTTGCAAATGCAACAACTGGCAAACATTGTATCTATCTCTAAGAACCATTTGCAAAGGTAGCAAGTGGCAAACATTGTATCTCAAAGAGCTATTTGTAAAGACAGCAAACAAATGCTGTGGTTTTCGGGGACTGGAAAGGAAACCTTGCTTGGAAGGAGGGTCACTGCGATTTTCTGGGTGCCCCCTCTCCCCTCTTCCTCCTTCTCCTCAGAAATGCCCCTCGCCTCGGCCTCCTCAGCTCAGCCCTGTTTGGGTTTCTGCCCGAACCCGTGCTTGCTTCCGGAATCGGCTCCCCTTTGGATCTCAAATAATAAATGCTTGTTGCTTTCCACGCCGGCCTCTCGTTTTGTCGGGTTTGTCGGGTTTACAGGACGTTGGCGTTAAGAGGGTTTGCCCTAAAGGAGCTCAGGAATTTTCCCCAGGGGGGCAGGCCTGAGTTTGGGGGGACAGGAGTGGGGCCAACAGCTTCTCTCTCCTGCCTCAGGGCTCAGGCCTGGGGAGGAGGAGAAGGGACTCTCCCCGGAGAGGAATGGGGGTTTTGCTCAGCCTCCCCCGTGGCTCAGGGGTTGAGCCAGCAGCTGAGGGGAACCAGGAGGTCAGGGTTCGATTCCCGGTCAAGGGCACAGGCCCCGGGTGGCGGGCTCCGTCCCCAGGGTGGGGCGTGCAGGAGGCGGCCGGTCTGTGATCCCCCTCTCACTGTTGCGATGTAACCGCCATCTTACAAAGGACGGCCCCCCGGAAAAGTCCAATTAGGGGGTCGTTTGTTAAAAGCCAGCGGCTGCGTATGGGGGAGCAAGAGCGCCCCAGACCTCGCAGTACCGGACGGCTTGTGTGGCCAGAATTATCACAAAAGTGTCGATTCCATCTCTGGGTCTGGAATGAGGAATCTGTTTCTCGAAAAAAGCATTTTCTTTTTTTCTTTCTTAAATATATTTTATTGATATTTCACAGAGAGGAAGGGAGAGGGATAGAGAGCTAGAAACACCGATGAGAGAGAAACATCCATCAGCTGCCTCCTGCACACCCCTCACCAGGGATGTGCCCGCAACCAAGGTCCGTGCCCTTGGCCGGAATCGAACCCAGAACCTTTCAGTCCGCAGGCCGACGCTCTATCCACTGAGCCACACCGGTTTCGGCTAAAAAATATTTTTTATTGATATTTTACAGAGAGGAAGGGAGAGGGATAGAGAGCTAGAAACGTCGATGAGAGAGAAACATCGACCAGCTGCCTCCTGCACACCCCCCACCAGGGATGTGACCGGAACCAAGGCACATGCCCCCGACCGGGAATCGAACCCGGGACCCTTCCGTCCACAGGCCGACGCTCCACCCACTGAGCCACACCGGTTTCAGCCAGAAAAAAAAGCATTTTCACATTATCAGAATCCGAGCGACTTACCGTAGTTATCCGAGAGTCACTGAGTCGGCGGAAACACAGCACCGTCAGCGGGGACCCCTGGGGGGGGAGAGGGGGTGCGGTCCGGGTTCCGTGACCCCCGAGTTGTCGGCAGGGATGCACTCTCTGGAGCTAACGCGTGCTCCGGGGCCACCGAGTCCACGAAACACGTTCTCTGCAGCCACGGAGGCAACTCGGGATCCTTGGCCGGTTCTGGGTGCCAGGAGAATGTGCTTCCGGGACCAGTGAGGTCACAGTCCGTGGGACATCCAAACCGCCCCCAGGCGGGGAGCGTTCGATCCCCCCTACGTGTGCAGCAACCGAAACAACTTTTAAGCCGAAACCGGTGTGGCTCCGTGGAGAGAGCGTCGGCCTGCGGACTGGAGAGTACCGGGTTCGATTCGGGTCAAGGGCATAGGCCTTGGTGGCCGGCACATCCCCGGTGGGGGGCGTGCAGGAGGCAGCTGGTCCATGTTTCTCTCTCATCAGCGTTTCTAGCTCTCTGTCCCTCTCTCTTCCTCTCTGTACAAAATCAATACAAAATATATTTTTTAAAAATTTATCAAACAGCATTTTTTTTTACCCAAATGTGGTCGCTACCATACTTCATCCTCAGGGATGCTTCTCTCTCTCTCCCTAGCCCTTCCTCTCTAAAATCAATTTAAAAATTTGTTTTGAAATTAAGATTTTAGTTCACCTAGAGTCAGAGCCCCAGGAACCTCCCGCCTCACCCCCTCCAGGCCAGACGGCGGCGGCTGGTTTCGGGGTGGAAGCCGGGGTTACGCAAACGCGGAGAGAGAGACTGGGAAACCACACCTTTGAGCAGGCAGCCCGCGTGCCCGCTGGACGCCCCCGCGCCCGCTCGGGGGACACACGTCTGGCTGCTGCTGTCTTCGTGTTTGTAAGCGCCGCCGCCGCCTAAAAGTATCTCTCGCTCTTTCCGGTCTGCAAGCGGGCTTTTTTGTTGTTTGGGTTTTTTTTTTTCTTTCTTTGTTTTGTTTTTAACATATTTTATTGATCTTTTACAGAGAGGAAGAGAGGGACAGAGAGTTAGAAACATCGATGAGAGAGGATCATCCATCAGCTGCCTCCTGCACGCCCCTTACCGGGGATGTGCCCGCCACCAAGGTCCATGCCCTTGACCAGAATCGAACCCGGGACCTTCCAGTCCGCAGGCCGATGCTCTATCCACTGAGCCACACCGGTTTCGGCTCACCTCCATTTCTTTAGTCTCCTAATGTTCCATAAACTTTTTTTGTTGTTGTTGATTCCAGAGAGGAAGGGAGGGAGAGAGAGAAACACCCACGATGAGAGAGAATCACAGACCGGCCGCCTCCTGCACACACACCCCCACTGGGGATCGAGCCCACAACCCTGGGGCCTGTGCCCTGACCGGGAATCGAACTCTGACCTCCTGGGTCACAGGCCGATGCTCCACCCCCGAGCTTTTCATTTCCAAGGGCCTTTCCCGGTCCTGGGCCCCCCGTCGGCTGTCCCCGCCAGCTGCCTGATTCAGGGGGCCCCCCGCCTCCCCCCCCCCCTCCCCAGCCTCGCCGAGCAAAGGATCGGGGGTTCCGGAAAGTTCTGGCAAGCCGTGGTGTGTGGGCAGACCCGGCCCGGGACGGTCCTGGGGACCATCCATTCCAGCCGCCCCTGCCCCCCTCGTCCTCCCCTCCTCTTATCACCAGACGAGAGAGAGAGAGAGAGAGAGAGAGAGAGAGAGAGAGAGAGAGAGAGAGAGAGGAGCCGGGTGGGTTCTGAAAGGTCAGCCCTGGGCACCGTGGCTCCAGCGGGCTGGCATGGGTGTGACCCGATTCTCTGACTAATTCAGGGCTTCCCCCCACCCCCCACCCCGACCCCGAGCGCTCTCTCTCTCTCTCTCTCTCTCTCTCTCTCTCTCAGCGCAGTGTGGGAACCCGCCGGGTGCTGAGTGATCTGGGGAGTTCAGGGGGTGGCAGGGCTGGCAGAGCGGCGGGCGGGGATGACTCAGCCCCCGCCAGCCTGGGAGCCAGCGATCTGGGGCTCTGGGTGCCGCCGGTTCGCTCAGAGGTCATGGCAGACCCGCCCCTCGCCTCTGCCCAGTGGCCTGCACCCCCCCGCCCCCCATCAGGCCCAGCCTCAGTGACAGGGGGGATGGGGGGCACAGGAAGGGGGGACCCCGGCTGGGGGCTGTGCTGTGAATGCAGCCGGCCGGTGTGCACACCTCTGTGGACGGCACACACTCGGCTGCACGGTTCTCTGGAGCCCCGGGTCGGCGGGGGGCAGGGGTGGGGGGCCGTCAGACCCAAGGGCTCCGTCCAGGCCGCAGACACAGCCCAGCGGGAGGCAGCCCCCCCCGCCCCGCCCCCCATATCTGGGCAGACGCTCTGGTTTGCCCCCAGCAGGTGCCAGACAGACAGGGGCTGCCCAGCTGCTCCGAGAATGACTGTCCCTGAGGCACCTGCCCCCTCCCGTCCCCCCTCCTCCCCAGCCCCCCAATGCAATGCTTACCCTTCCCCCCAGACTTCCTGGAGGGGCAGGGGGTCCCCGGGGCTGGCTCCCGGTCCGGGGGTCTCTCCCTGCGTGCAGTGGAGTGAGGCTGGCTGGCTCCAGGCATTTGGCCCAGCGGCTCCCCCCCCCCCCCGGCTGGCAGCGCCCCCCGCCCCCCGCCCCCCTCCCTCCTGCCCCCCTGCCCCCCGCCGTGGGCTGCAGGATGCGGTCAGGAGGGGAAGAGCCGTGGGCTCAGCTCATTCTGGGGTTTCCCACGGGATGTCTCACCGCCACCGAGGGCATCGCCAGGGCACCGTCTGGGTCAGGGGCGGGCAAACTTTTTTTTTTTTTAGCTGTTGGCTTTACAATTCTTTCTTTTTTAAAATTTATGAAGGTATTATCTGTGTACATAGCTTACCATTGCCCCCCCCCCACCTCCCATACATGCCCTCCCTCCCCAGAGTTCTGTGTCCATTGGTTGTACTCATATGCATGCAGACCAGTCCTTCGGTTGTTCTCTTATCTCCCCCAGATCTCCCTACCCCCCTGTGGGCAAACTTTTTGACGCGAGGGCCACCGTGGGCTCTTACGCTGGACCGGAGGGCTGGGACAAAAGCAGCCTGACCATGCTGGCACTCTCCTCTTGGGCTGCTGGGGAAGGAGCGGAGGGGAGAGCAAGAGAACCCTCCTCCGCTCTCTCGGCTCTGCAGGCCGGAGAGAACAGCCGGACAGGCCGGATCCGGCCCCCTGAGGGCCGTAGTTTGCCCACGGCTGGGATAGAGCATCGGCCTTCGGACTAAAGGGTCCTGGGTTCGATTCCCGTCAAGGGCATGGACCTTGGTGGTGGGCACATCCCCAGTGGGGGGTGTGCAGGAGGTGGCTGATCAATGATTCTCTTATCCATGTTTCTAACTCTCCCTCTCCATTCCTCTCTGTAAAAAAAAAAAATCAATAAAAATATATAAATATATATTTTTGTTTGATTCCAGAGAGGAAGAGGGAGAGAGAGACACAAACATCCATGATGAGAGAGAATCGTGGATCAGCTGCCTCCTGCACGCCCCACACGGGGGTTCGAGGCTGTAACCCGGGCACGTGCCCCGACCGGGAATCGAACCCTGACCTCCTGGTCCATACATAGGTTGAGGCTGAACCACTGAGCCACGCCGGCCCGGCTGACGGCGACTTTTGCTATTGTGTGTCCACTGGGCCCGGCCCGTGGGACCCCGTGGCGTGGTTACACGTTATTCTAGATGTTTCTGAGAAGGCGTACCGTATTTGCCGGCGTATAAGACGACCCTTTGGCCCTGAAAAATATGCCTCCAAGTGGGGGGTAGTCTTATACGGCGAGTATATAACAAACTCTATATTTTTAGTGGAAATGTTAGGGGGTCGTCTTATACGCCCAGTCGTCTTATACGCCGGCAAATACGTATTTTTCAGGGCCAAAAAATCGTCTTATATGCCGGCAAATACGGTATTTTTTTTTTAATGAGACGAACATTTGTTTATTTAATTAAGTTGTTTCCTTATACGTGAGAATTAATTGCTCTCCCTTTTATTTATTTTTAAATGTTTTACCTTTTAAAGAATTGGTTTCAGGGAGGAAGGGAGAGGGAGGGAAACACCCACGATGAGAGAGAGTCATGGACCGGCGCCTCCAGCACGCCCCCTACTGGGGATGGACCCTCAGCCAACGTGGCTGACACTCAACCACCGATGATCCACACCAGCTGGGCAAGGTTAACATGTAAACGGCCCGGCCGGTGTGGCTCAGAGTCTGAGCGTCCACCTAGGAACCAGGAGGTCAGGGTTCGATTCCCCGTCAGGGCACAGGTCCGGGTTGCAGGCTCCGTCCCCAGTGGGGGGCGTGCAGGAGGCAGCCGGTCCGTGATTCTCTCATCGTGGATGTTTCTCTCTCTCTCTCTCCCCCTCCTCTCTGAAATCAATACAAATATATTTTAAAAACAAATTTAAAAATTTTAAAAATGAGCCGTAACCGGACTGAAGGGTCCCGGGTTCGATTCCGATCAAAGGCACGGACCTTGGCTGCGGGCACATCCCCGGTGGTGGTGGTGGTGGGGGGTGTGCAGGAGACAGCTGATGGGTGTTTCTCTCTCATAGAGGTTTCTAGCTCTCTATCTCTCTCCCTTCCTCTCTGTAAAACATCAATTAAAATATATATATATATATATATATATATATATATATATATATATATATATTGATTTCAGAGAGAGAGGGAGATTAGAAACACCCATGATGAGAGAGAATCACACGGATCAGCCGCCTCCTGCACGCCCCCCAATGGGGACGGAGCCCGCACCCCGGGCCTGTGCCCCGGGCGACCGGGAATCGAACCCCGACCTCCCCCGCGGAGCCAGGCCTGCAGGGCCTTGTCCCGCAGCTCCAGCTCCAGCGCCGCGCCCCGGCCTTGCGGCGCCCGCACCTCCCGGGCTGCGCGGCCCCCCCAAACCTCCCCATCCCCGTCCCCTGTCCCCTGCGCCAGGCGCGGCCCCCCCAAACCTCCCTCGTCCCCAGACCCCGTCCCCTGCGCCAGGCGGGGCCCCCCCAAACCTCCCCATCCCCGTCCCCCGTCCCCTGCGCCAGGCTCGGCCCCCCCAAACCTCCCCATCCCCGTTCCCCGACTCCTGCGCCAGGCGGGGCCCCCCCAAACCTCCCCATCCCGGACCCCGTCCCCTGCGCCAGGCGGGGCCCCCCCAAACCTCCCCATCCCGGACCCCGTCCCCTGCGCCAGGCTCGCCCGCCCCCCCCCCCCCCCGCGCCCTGGCTCCAAGCCTGCCTTCCGGACGCCGTGGCTGCTGCTGGGTCGATGTGGGGGTGCGGGAGGGGGAGGAAGGGGTTCGGGGGGCTCCCGGGGGGGACCCCGATCCGGCTTACGGCGCCGGGGCGCGCGGAGCGGCGGCGGGAAGGGATGAATGGGCGGCGGCACGTGGCGCGCGGCGCGCGGGGCCGGGGCCGCGGAGGGGGGCGCGCGGGCGCGGGGAGGGGCCCGCCTGAGGCTTGGGGAGCCCCCCCCGAATCCCCCCGCACCCCATCACTCCCTCCGCACCCCCATCGCCGCCTCGGTGTCGCTCCGGCCCCCCCAAACCCCACCCCGGGCCCCGGAGAGGGCGCGGCCCGGCCGGAGCGCGCGGACCCGGGGGCGCCCCCCCCCCCAAACCGAACCCCGCCGCGCCGGGAGGAGGGGGCGCGCCGGGCGCTCGGGGAGCCCCGAATCCGGGGTTCAGGGGTTCGGGGGGGGGGCCGCACACGGCCGGGGCCCGGGGCCGGGTCCGAGCGGATCGCGCGCCCCCCGCGCGCCCCCCGCCGCGGCCCCGCCCGGCTCGGGGCGGGTCTCCCGGCGCCGCCGCCCCCCGAACCCCCGAACCCCGGCCCCGCGCTCCGTCCGCCGGGGACGCGGCCGGGGCCCGACTGACCGGGGCCCCCGCCTCGGGGCGCGGGGGGCGGCGGGTCCTCCCGGGGCGCGGGCGGCGCGGCTGCCGCGGGGACAGGTAAGGGGGCGCCGGGGGGGACCAGGGGGGAGCCGGGGGGACCCCCAGACTGGAGGAGGGGGTGGTGGATGGGCCCTGGACCCCCCGCCCTCGGCCCCCGCGGCCGGGGACCCCGCAGGAGAGGGGGGTTCGCCCCCCGGGGCGCGGGGTGATGGGGACCCCGGGGTCCTGCCCGCACGCCCCCCCCGGCGCCGCCGCCTTCCTCCGGGGGGACCCCCAGACTTTGGGGGGGTGGGGATGGGGCCCTGGACCCCCGCCCTCGGCCCCCGCGGCCGGGGACCCCGCAGGAGAGGGGGGTTCGCCCCCCGGGGCGCGGGGAGGTGGGGATCCCGGGGTCCCCCCCGCCCCCGGCGCCGCCGCCTTCCTCTGGGGTCCCCCCCCCCGCCCCCCGGGAGCCCGGCCGGGTCCGGGGGCCCCGCGGGCCGCAGACAAAGGGGCCGCGTCCCCGCCGCCGCCGGGCGCAGGGGGCGGGGCGGGCGGCGGACAAAGGGGCCTCCGCGGCGCCGGGTCCGGTTTCGGGGCGCGGGGGGGGCCCCCCGGTTCCCGCCAACGCCCCCGGCCGGCGTGGGGGCGGGAGGCGAACCCCTGTCCCCGCGGGACGGGCGGGGCGGGGGGAGGGAGGCCGGGGAGGGAGCCCCCCGGCCCCCCGGCCCCCCAACCCCCGGCCCCCCGGCCTGCAGCGCCCGGCCTGTTGCGCTCGGGCTGACCCCGGGCGGGGATCCAGGGGTTCGGGGGGGGGTTCGGGGCGCCCCGGGGCCGGGCCTGGACCTGGGGAGCGGCCGTGGGGGGCTGTGGGCGACCCTTTCCTTCTGGGGGGTCGGCCCCGCAGAGGGGACCCCTCCCGGGGGCGGGGATGGGGGAGAATCAGCCGCTAGTTCTCTGATGGGGTTCAGGCAGCGGCGGGGTGCCCGGCCCTGGCCCCCCCCAGGTCTGCGCCAGCCCCCCTGGCATGCCCACCACCTCCCTGCGTATTTTTAAAAAATATATGTATGGATGCCGGAGAGGAAGGCAGAGGAACATTCAGGATGAGAGAGAATCGTGGATGAGCCCCTCCTGCACCCCCCTTCACCCCACTGGGGACGGAGCCCGCAACCCGGGCCTGTGCCCTTGGCCAGAATCGAACCCGGGCCCCCCTGGGCGTTTTGAGTGGAAGGACAGGCAGGCCAAGAGCCGTGGGCCTGGGGGTCGTGGGGAGCTGGTCTGCGAACCCCATCTGCCGCCGGGCAGGCGGGGGTCCCCTGCCTGTGCACTGGAGGGTGCAGCGGGGCGGGGTTCCCCAAAGGCGGGTTCCTCGGGGGCACCAGTGACACGGAGGGCCATGCACCGTGATGGGAAAGAAAGACGGTCCGGCCGTCACCGCCGGCCAAGAGCCGAGCCGAGAGCCGAGAGCCGAGAGCCGAGAGCCGAGAGCTGAGCCGAGCCGGACCTGGGCCCCGGGGCGGTGGTGGCCGCCGGGGGGGACACTCGCCCACACGCCCGGCGTCCCTGGCCCGGGCCACGGGAGATCCCGCACCCCGTGTCCACGCAGGCGCACGTGCCGCCGGTGGGCCTGGCGCGGTGGCCCCGGCGTGTCAGTACCGTGTTCCCCCCCAGGGATCCTCCTCAGGTGTTGCTATGCATCCCAGGAATGCTGCGGGTTCTAGAAACTTCCCTCGCTCCCACCTGGGGCTGGGGGATGGGCTGGGAGGGGGAGGGAGGGAGGGAGGTGGCGACTGTGTGCAAAGTCAACTAACCGACAGGGGAAGAATGTGGCCACCCGGCGGGGGTTGGGGGGTGGGGGGTGGAGGGCTGCAGGGGGGGGAGGGCTGAGGCCCCTTGGGCAGGGGCACCTTACCTAGGGAGGGGGGGGCTGATCAGCTCCGGGGGGGGACCTGGGCATGCATTGTCTGCAGAGACGTGTGTGCAGGAATGTGGGGGGCAGGGGGTCAGAGGGGAGGGAGCTGGGGGTCAGAGGGGAGGGGGTAGGGGAGCTGAGTGCAGGAATGTGAGGGGGGGGCTGCCTCAGGTCCGAGGGCCCCTCTGGGGTCAGGCTCCGTGGCCGCCGCCGCCGCCTGGCTTTCTGGGAAAGTGACCTCACTGAGCCCGGGGCCTCCCCTCCACCTGCCCGGGTGGGACCCGGGACCGGGCTCGGGTCCGGGGGGTGGGGTTTGGGCGGAGTGGGGGTGGGGATGGGGGGGGGGAAGGCCAGGTCTCAGGGGCCCAGACAGACAGACAGACAGACAGACAGACGTGGGCTCGCCCCGGGGAAGCCAGAGTCCCCGACCTTTGACCCCCGGGGCCCGCGGCGAAATAGCCCGAATTCCAGCGGCGTTTGCCGGAGGGTCAGCGGGTGGGAGACTCCGAGGGAGCGGCCTCCATGTTGGCCGCGGGTCCTTCGTGGTCAGGCATTCGGCCACGGTCACAGTGGCTCCGGTGGGGGAGGCGACAGGGTCGGGTTCAGTGCCCCGTGGACCCCCCTGAGGGGACCCCCCCTACCCGGGGAGGGGGGGACGGGTGCGAATAGGAAACCGGGAGGCCATGGCCCGCCTCCGGGGGGCGAGGTCGGGGTGGAGGGCAGGGCAGCCGGCCGCTGCCTCTGTGAGCATCCGAAGGGTCGCAGGTTCCGTTCCCGGTCGGTCGGGGCAGGTACCCAGGGGGTCCGGCGTGGTCCCTGGTCCCACGGGAGGCCACGGATCAGATACGTTTCTCTCTCTCTCCCCCCCGCCCCTTCCTTTCTCTCTAAAAATCAGTAAAAACACATCCTCGCCAAAAACAGTGTGGCTCAGTGGGCAGAGCGTCGGTCCGAGGACTGAAGGGTCCCGGGTTCGATTCCGGTCAGGGGCACGGACCTTAGGGGCGGGCACATCCCCGGTGGGGGGTGTGCAGGAGGCAGCTGGTCGGTGTTTCTCTCTCATCGATGTTTCTAGCTCTCTATCTCTCTCCCTTCCTTTCTGTGAAATATCAATAATATATATATATATATTTTTAAACACATCCTCAGGTGAGGGTTTAAAAAAAGTAATTAAAAGTTGGGATCAGTCTGGCCTTCTCAGGCCCCTAGAGCCTTCCTGAGGTTTAAAAAAAATTTTTTTTATTGTATTAATATTTTAAAATATGTCTTATTGACTTCAGAGAGGAAGGGACAGGGAGAGAGAGAGAGAGAGAGAGAGAGAGAGAGAAACATCAACGATGAGAATCACGGACCAGCTGCCTCCCCCTTCCTCCACCTTGGGGATCCAGCCCACACCCCAGGCGTGTGCCCTTGGCCAGAATCGAACCCGGGACCCTCCCGTCCCCCGGCCGACGCTCCGTCCCCTGAGCCACACAAGCCGGGCCTTCCTGAGGTTTTGGGGTGAGCTTCTCGCTGCTGCTCCCCGTGGACAGGGGCCCTGCACCCCGCTTCCGGGGGTGGGGTGGGGGGGAGCCCACGGGTGCCTCCGAGAGGGTAACGGGGGTACGGGGCGGGGGGGCCGTGACCGCCCCAGGGAGGAGCCGGGTCGGGGCAGGAGGGCGGGGGCCCCTCTCGGCCCAGTTCCCGGGTCCCGGCTGCCTCTCTGTGGGCGGAGGGACCCCCGGGGGGAGTCTGGGGGCAGGGGGGACAGTCTGGGGACTCAGGGGTCCCCCTCCCCGCCGAGCAGGAGGCCAGGGCAGGAGCGGCCGGGCGGGGAGGACTGTTCCGGGCGGGTCGGCTCCTCCCTCGGACTCAAGTCCCGACAGGCAGCCGGCTCCCGGGCCGGCCACGGGGGGAGGGGCCACGGGGCCGGGCTGTGGCCGTGGCCGGGACCAACGGCGGCGTGGGGACACAGAGCCGGGTCCGAGGCCGCGGCAGGAGGCGGCCCCGAGGCTGGGGGGACCCCAGGTGACAGGCGAGGCCGCGGGGCCCCCTGACCGGGGACACGGGTGTGTGTGTGTGTGTGTGTGTGTGTGTGTGTGTGTGTGTGCTTCCTCCCGGCTCCCGGACTCAGACGCGCTCGCCCGAGCAGGTGAGGGCGGGCCGGGGCGGCGCGGGCCGGCCTGGGGGCCTGGGGGTCTGGGGGTGCCCCGGGCCAGTACCACCGTCCCCCACCCCTCGGTCTGTGGCCTGCGGTGGGCTGGGCCCGGGGGCGCTGGGGCGGGGGGCGCTGGGGGGACCCCCGTGGGGAGCTGTCCCTGTCTTAGTGAGCCCTCAGTGTCCACAGGGCTGGGCCTGAGGGGTGCGGGGGGTCCCCCACATTCCCCCGGGCTCTGCCTTTCTCCGGGGACCTTGCTCGGCCGGCGGGGCTGGTGGGTGGAGGAGGGTCGAGGGCCGGGCGGATCCTGTGTGGGGAGGAGGTGGGGCTCCCGGAAGCTCCAGGGCTGGGGAGGGGGGGCCCCAGGGCTGTCGGAGGGGCCCCCCCGGCTCAGACCCCGCTCCTCTGCTCCCTGCCCCCCCCCCGAGGGAAAGGAGCCCCCAGAATGCCCGCTCGAACCCGGGCCTGGGCTGGCCCAACCCAACGGGGACCCCTCAGCGGGGTCCGAATCCGGCTGGGACCCCCACCCCCAGAGACCGGCACCTCCCCCCTGGACCCCGAGACGGGCGAGAGGCCTGCCTCCCCCCCCCAGCCTCGAACCCCGCACCCCGCACCCCCCAACGTGGGACGGGCCGCCCCGTCGGCACCACTTCCCCCGGCAGCTCCTTCCTGGTTAATCATTGATGAGCAGGTGTGACGAGCGAGAGTGAGCGAGCCGAGCGAGCCGCTCCTCTCGAACCCGACCCTCCCCGCCCCCAGCGGCCCTGCCTGGGCCCTGGCCTGGGGGGGAGGGGGGCGGGGAGGTTTGACCCTCTGCCCCCCTGCCCCCCGTCCCCGTCCTGCTCTCAGGGAGGATGCACGGGGTGGAGGGGGCCCCCCTCCAGGGCCCCCCAGAACGTGGGCGCCACCGGCTGACTCGGTCGGGGACGGTCTGCAAAGACCTCGCTCCCCTGGGGGGCGCACGGCTCGGGGGGGTAGCTCCCCCAGCCTCCTCCCTCCCCATGCACTGGGGTGAGCCCTGGTGTGTGTGTGTGGGGGGGGTCCCCCAAAACCCTCTGCTCTTCCGCCTTCCCCGGCACAGAGAGAGAGCTGCCCCGAGGACAGTCCCCGTCCCCCCTCCCCTCGCTTCCCTTCCTGGGGGCTGGTGGAGGGGGCCTCCTTCCCCCCGTGTCCCTGCGTGTCCCCCCCACCCTCGCCCCTGCTCTGGGGGGCTGGTGGAGGGCCCCCCCCCCGCCCCCCGTGTCCCTGCCGGGGAGACAGGATAAGCTCCAGACAGAAACTCCGGGGACCCGGCTGAGCGGGTGCCTCACGCTGACTCAGCGTGGAGGTGGCCGGCCCGCCCCGCCCCGCCCCGCCCCGCCCCGGCCCGTCCCCACAGCCCGCGAGCGGCTGTGGGTTCGAGGAGGAGGAGGAGGAGGAGGAGGAGGAGGAGGAGGAGGTGACAGGTGTTGGCTGCTGGCTGGAGCCAGCTGGGCCGACACCCACCCGGCCACCCTGTGCTCCCAGCCAGCCCCAGGGAGGCAGAGGCGGGCGGTCTTTGTGTCCCCGGCGGCTGCCACGCCAGGCCACGCCGCCTTGACTGGCTTCTGGGGCTCCCCTGGCCCCCCTCGAGGGGTCTCCTAGGCGTGGTAGGCGGCCGGGAGTTGGCCCGGGGCCCTGGGCACGCTCCGGCCCCTGCCCGGGTGGGCGCCGGGTCTGAGGGCGGGCAGCCTGGGCGTGGGGACAGCGGGGGGGGGGGGGGGGGCCTCGTGCCCCAGGGGTCCTGGCCCCCCCCCCCCAGCGGACACCGCCGCCTCTCACCTCCCTGCCTTATTCCTCTCCTGTTGCTTAAAAAAAAAAATATTTTATTGGTTTTTCACAGAGAGGAAGGGAGAGGGAGAGAGAGCTAGGAACGTTGACCAGCTGCCTCCTGCACGCCCTCCACCGGGGATGTGCCCATCACCAAGGCCCATGCCCTTGACCAGAATCGAACCCGGGACCTTTCAGTCCGCAGACCAATGCTCTACCCACTGAGCCACACCGGTTTTGGCTCCTTGTTACTTTTTAAAAACATGCTGATTGGAGAGAGAGAGAGAGAGAGAGAGAGAAAGAGAGAGAGAGAGAGAGTCATGGATTGGCTGCCTTCCGCACGCCCCCCACTGGGGACGGAGCCCGCAACCCAGGCCCGTGCCCTGACCAAGGAATCGAACCCGGACCTCCCGGGTCATCCATAGGTTGGCGCTCAGCCACGGAGCCACGCTGGCTGCCCATCCCTGTGGGCGAGAGGCCCCGGGAGGGAGGCGGCAGGGGGGCGGGGTGCGCTGGGGGACCCCCAGAGCTTCTCTCGTGCCCCCTCCCCTCCCCGTGCGGAGAGACCCCCCCCCAGTCCCAGCACCCCGCCCCCGCCCCTGCGGCGAACTCCTGAGCTCCGCGTGGGACCGGGGGTCACACCAGCTTTCCCGTGACGTCTCCTAACAGCTGGGACCCGCCAGGCCCCCCCAGGCGTGCGGCCCGCGCCCCGCCCCGTCCCGGGGGCCGCCATGGAGAGTAAGGACGAGGCCAGCGACACGGACAGCGGCGTTATCCTGCAGTCAGGTGAGCGGCCGGCGGCCTGAGCCCCGGCCGGCGGCGGGGGAGGGGGTGCTCTGGGCTGGGGGTGGGGGTGGGGGTGGGAGGGTGCCCCCGCTGGGGGTGGGGGGGTCATGCCGGGAGCCCCGGACAGTGTTTCTTTTCTCCTTTTAAAAAAATATATATTTTTGGCCCAAACCGGTGTGGCTCAGTGGACAGAGCGTCAGCCTGCGGACTGAGGGGTCTCGGGTTCGATTCCGGTCAAGGGCGTGGGCCTTGGTGGCGGGCACATCCCCGGTGGGGGGCGTGCAGGAGGCAGCTGGTCGATGTTTCTCTCTCATCGGTGTTTCTGGACCGGCTGCCTCCTGCACGCCCCCCACTGGGGACGGAGCCCGCAACACAGGCCTGTGCCCTGACCCGGAATCGAACCCTGACCTCCTGGTTCAGAGGTCGACGCTCAGCCACGGAGCCACGCTGGCCGAGCTGGGCAGTTTTTCTGGCCGGAGGGGCTTGGTTGGTCTGGTTGAAAAACCCACCTGTGTCCTGTGGGCCTAGGCAGGGAGCGGGCGAGAGAGAGAGAGAAGAGGTCACACGTGTGTGCATGCATGTGCAAGTGTGTACACGCACGTACACACCTATGCATGCACGTTCATCGCAGATATGTGTATGCACACACGCACACATGCCAAACCAGTATGCACACACACACACACACACGCACACACCTATGCATGCACGTGCATCGCAGATATGTGTATGCACACACGCACACATGCCAAACCAGTATGTGCACGTGCACACACACCTGCACATGCATGTGCAGTGCAGATATGTACACACACACGCACACATGCGAAACCAGTAAGCACACACGCGCGCACACACACATGCACACACCTGTACATGCGTGTGCGTGTACTGGTCCCCGGGCGGGGGTCGGGGTCCGGGTGAGCGGCCGGCCCTCCCTGAGCCCCCCCGCGCCCCCCGCAGGCCCGGACAGCCCGGTGTCCCCGCTGAAGGAGCTGAAGGAGGTGCGGGAGCTGACGCACGCCGTGCGCCGGCAGCAGCGGGCCCTGGAGCAGCGGCTGGAGGCCTGCCTGGAGGAGCTGCGCAGGCTCTGCCTGCGGGAGGCGGTGAGGCCCCCACACCCGCCCACCGGGGGGCGCCCGAGAGAGGGGGCAGAGGGAGGGGGGGGAGGCCCCCGCACACCTGCCCGCCGGGGGCACCGGAGAGAGGGGGGTTAGGGTTAGGGTGAGGGGTTACGGTTAGGGGTGAGGGGTTAGTATTAGGGTTAGGGTTAGGGTTAGGAGCTAGGGGTTAGGGTTAGGGGTTAGGGTTAAGGGTTAGGGTTGGGGTTAGGATTAGGGGGTTAGGGTTATGGTTAGGGATTAGAGTTAGGGTTAAGGGTTAGGGCTAGGGGTTAGGGGTGAGCGTTAGGGGTTAGGGGTGAGGGGTTAGGGTTAAGGTTAGGGGTTAGGGGTTAGGGGTGAGTGTTTCGGGTTAGGGGTGAGCGTTAGGGGTTAGGGTGAGGGGTTGGGGTTAGGGTTAGGCTGGGCCGGGCTGGAGGGGTTAGGGTTAGGGGTTAGGGTTGGGGGTTTGGGGTTAGGGTTAGGGGTGAGGGTTAAGGTTAGGGGGTTAGGAGTGAGGGTTAGGGTTAGAGGTTAAGGTTAGGGTTAGGGTTAGGGTTAGGGTTAGGGGTGAGGGTTAGGGGTTAGGGTTAGGGTTAGGGGTGAGGGGTTAAGATTAGGGTTAGGCTGGGTTAGGGTTAGGGTTAGGGTTAGGGGTGAGGGTTAAGGTTAGGGTTAGGCTGGGCCGGGCTGGAGGGGGCCCGCCTCACCTCGCTTTTCCCGCTCCCTCCCCCCCCAGGAGCTGACGGGCGTCCTGCCGGCCGAGTACCCCCTCAAACCCGGGGAGCCGGCCCCCACGGTGCGCCGCCGGGTCGGGGCGGCGTACAGGCTGGACGAGCAGGCCCTGCGCGGCGAGGTGAGGCGTGGGGGGGCTGGCGCCGGGCCCCCCGAACCGGGTCCCCGAGCCCGGGCCTCCCCCACCGGGCGGGGAGGGCGCTGGGCCCGGGGTCCCACCCGTCACGCCCATGGGTGCTGGCTCCCGTGGACGAGACACCCAGGACGGGGTGGCCCGGGCTGTGTGGGCAGGGGGTGGGGTCCCCGGGAAGCAGGACAGCGGGGTGCTCCGGGGGAGGGGGCTGGCTTTGGCCTCCGTTCAGGGGGAGCCACGGGCCCGGGGAGGAGCGGCCGGTTCAGACAGGTCTGGGGCCGGCCTGGGAGGGGGGGGGACGCCCTTTCCTGGGTGTAAGCGGCGGCGTTCCGCGGCTCCGCCCCCCCCTCACCCCTCCCCAGGCCCCCCCACCTCCGGGCTCCCCTGCCCAGCCCCTCGTCGGGGTCACGAGGAAATGTGCCCCACATCCCTGTGAACCCACCCAGCCCCGCCTGCCCGTGGGTGGGTGGGTCCCAGCCATTCAAGGTCACGGGCTTTGCTCCTGGCACCTCCTGGCCCTCCGCCCTCCGCCCCACGCACGCCGGGGGCCGGGCCAGGATCCAGGGCCCTGGGGGAGCCCCGGAGGCCTGCGTGGAGGAGGAGGACTGTCCTCTGTGGTTCAGGGTCCCGGGGTCTCCCGTGTCCCAGCTCACCGCCCCTCTTATCCCCCTCTCCGCCTTCCCCCAGGACCCCCTGAGCAGCCGGGGGCAGAGCTGGCCCTGCAGCTGCAAATCTCAGGGGCCTGTCTGGAGGAGGAGGACTGTCCTCTGTGGTTCAGGGTCCGGGGGTCTCCTGTGTCTCAGCTCACCACCTCCTCCCCTCTCCGCCCAGGACCCCCTGAGCAGCCGGGGGCAGAGCTGGCCCTGCAGCTGCAGATCCTGGAGGGCTGCCTGGAGGAGGACTGTCCTCTGTGGTTCAGGGTCCCGGGGTCTCCCGTGTCCCAGCTCACCCCCCCCCCCTCTCTCTCTCTCACACACACACACACAACCCCCTGAGCAGCCGGGGGCAGAGCTGGCCCTGCAGCTGCAGATCCCGGAGGCCTGCCTGGAGGAGGAGGACTGTCCTCTGTGGTTCAGGGTCCCGGGGTCTCCCGTGTCCCAGCTCACCGCCCCCCCTCTCCGCCTTCCCCCAGGACCCCCTGAGCAGCCTGGAGCAGGAGCTGGCGCTGCAGCTGCAGATCGCCGAGGCCTCGCGGCGCCTGAGCCGGGAGGAGCGGCTGGGCCGGCAGGCGCGGCGGCAGCGGAAGCACGCGGCGCTGCGGGAGGAGGAGAAGCTGCGGGCGCTGCAGCGCTGCCTCGGGGAGCAGCGGCAGCGGCACCACCGGGGCTCCCTGCCCCCCGACGCTGGCGCCGGCGGCCTGCCGCTGGGCCGAGGTGCGTGCCGGGTCCCCTGGGGGGCGGGAAAGGGGGGGACGGTGTCCGTGTGCACCCCGTGCCGACCCTCTGCCTCCTCCCCGCGCCCCGGGGAGACCCTGAGCCCCGGTTCCTTAGAGAGCGCCCCCTTCCCTCCTTCCTTCCTTCGGCTTCTGTCTCAACCACCCCCCCCTAGGCTGACCCATTCCGGGTGCCTCACCGGCGGGTGCTAGCCCACCCCCCGCCCTCCAGGCCGAACCAGAATGAAAGTCGGTCCTAGCCGAAGCCGGTGTGGCTCAGTGGTAGAGCGTCGGTCTGCGGACTGAGAGGTCCCGGGTTCGATGCCGGTCAAGGGCATGGACCTTGGTGGCGGGCACATCCCCGGTGGGGGGTGTGCAAGAGGCGACTGGTCGATGTTTCTCTCTCATCGACGTTTCTAGCTCTCTATCTCTCTCTCTTCCTCTCTGTAAAATATCAATAAAATATATGTAAAAAAAAATAAGAAAGTCGGTCCTAGGTCCTAGCTCCTCGCCTCATTTTCTTTTCTTTTCTTTCTTCTTTCTTTCTTTCTTTCTTTCTTTCTTTCTTTCTTTCTTTCTTTCTTTCTTCTTTCTTTCTTTCTTTCTTTCTTTCTTCTTTCTTTCTTTCTTTCTTTCTTCTTTTTTTAAAAAAAATATATATTTTATTGATATTTTACAGAGAGGAAGGGAGAGAGAGAGCTAGAAACGTCAATGAGAGAGAAACATCAACCAGCTGCCTCCTGCACACCCCCCACCGGGGATGTGCCCGCCACCAAGGTCCGTGCCCTTGACCGGAATCGAACCCGGGACCTTTCAGTCTGCAGACCGACGCTCTATCCACTGAGCCATACCGGTTTCGGCTTGCCTGGTTTTCTTTCTCGCCTCCGAGTCATAGATCCCCCTCCCGGGCCGGTTCACACGCAGCCGAGGGGCCCCCCGGGGAAGGGGCAGGGGCAGGGGCAGGGGCAGGGGCTGGGGCAGGGCAGGCCGGCTGCCCCGGGTGTGGGTGTGGGTGTGGGCGCGTGTGGATGGGGTTCCTCACCCCCATCTCCTCTCCCGCCTCTGCCCTCCCAGAGCTCAGCGTCTCGGACGACAGCTCGCTGTCCGATGGGCTTCTCCTGGAGGAAGGTGAGGGGGCCGGGGGGTAGGGGGTGGGGGTGAGGGTGGGGGTGAGGGTGGAGGGGGTGGGTGGGTGTCAGACAAGGCCCGGGGCTCCGGCCCGGCCGACGGGCGAGGGATTCGGGGGGGACAGAGGGGAGCAGCTGGGGGGGCGGCTGCCCCCGTGACCGACGCGGGGGGCCCTGCCCAGCCCCCCTCAGGGACGTGGCCGCCCCCTTCCCGTCTGGTCGCTCGGTCGCTCGGTCGTTTGGAACAGGAACCGGGGTGCAGGGGGGGTCAGCTCCCGCCCAGCCCCAGGCCTCCCCCCTCTCTTGTCCTGCACCTTTTTCTTTTTTTAAAATATGCATTTTATTGATTTTTTTTTAAGAGGAAGGGAGAGGGAGAGAGAGAGCTAGAAACATCGATGAGAGAGAAACATCGACCAGCTGCCTCCTGCAACACCCCCACCTGGGGATGTGCCCGCCACCGAGGTCCATGCCCTTGATGGGAATCGAACCCGGGACACTTCCGTCCGCAGGCTGACGCTCTATCCACTGAACCACACCATTCAGGGCTTTTTAAAAAAAATATATATAATCAAGAGTATTTAGTATTTCCTGTGTGTGTTCTATTTTTTTAAAAAATATATATTTTATTGATATTTTACAGAGGAAGGGAGAGGGACAGAGAGCTAGAAACATCGATGAGAGAGAAACATCCACCAGCCGCCTCTTGCACACCCCCCACTGGGGATGTGCTCGCCACCAAGGCACGTGCCCCTGACCGGAATCGAACCCGGGACCCTTCCGTCCTCAGAACAACGCTCTACCACTGAGCCACACCAGTTTCGGCTTTTTTTTTTTTCTTTTAAAAATATATTTTTATGGATTTCAGGGAGGGAGGGAGAGGGAGGAGAGAAACGTCCACCATGAGAGGGAATCACGGACCAGCTGCCTCCCGCACGCCCCCCACGGGGGACGGAGCCTGCCACCCACCCGGGCCTGTGCCCTTGGCCGGGAATCGAACCCGGGACCTCCTGGTTCACAGGCCGAGGCCCAGCCCCTGAGCCACGCCGGCCGGGCCCCGTGTGAGCCGGAGAGCCCTGTGGTCAGTCCCTGCTGCAGGGGTGCAGGGCGGAGTGCAAGTCCTAGATTGGGGACCCCCGTGGCGAGCCCCGAGGAGGTGGGGGGGTCAGGGTGAGGGAGGTGCGCCGCCCCGCCCAGGGCGCGCCCGGGCCGATAAGGAGCCGGCGCAGCGGGCGCGGCGTTACGCTCGGTCAGACGCCGCGGCAGGAGCAAAGGTCGGGCGTGGAGCGTGTGAGCCCCGAGAGTCCGTCGGGACCGGAGGAGGGGGACGGGGTGGGGGTGGGGTGTGGGGAGATTCCGTCCCAAAGGAGAAGTCATTTCAAAGAGAAACAAAAAAAAATTTATTTATTTTATTTTATTTTATTTTTAAATATATATTTTATTGATTTTTTACAGAGAGGAAGAGAGAGAGATAGAGAGCTAGAAACGTCGATGAGAGAGAAACATCGACCAGCTGCCCCTTGCACGCCCCCCACCGGGGATGTGCCCGCAGCCAAGGTCCATGCCCTTGGCCGGAATCGAACCCGGGACCTTTCAGTCCGCAGGCCGACGCTCTGTCCGCGGAGCCACACTGGTTTCGGCAATTTTTTTTTTTTAATTGATGTCAGAGAGGAAGGGAGAGGGAGAGAGAGAAAGAAATATCCACAGTGAGAGGGAATCACCCATCGGCCGCCTCCTGCACGCCCCACATTGGGGGGGGTGGGGGTCGAGCCTGTAAGTCAGATGTGTGCCCCAGGAATCAAACCCAGGACCCTTCTGTCCATGGGCCAATGCTCTGTCTACGGAGCCGAACCCACGAGGGCAAGAGTAAGTCCTTTTATTAAAAAAAAAAAAATCACATTTGTATTGATTTCAGAAAGGAAGGGAGAGGAAGAGGAAGAGAGACATGATGAGAGAGAATCACGGATCGGCCGCCTCCTGCACGCACACACACACACACACCTCCTCGTGGGGCTTGGACCTGCACCCGGGCCTGTGCCCTCATCCGGAATCAAACCCGGGACCCTGCAGTCTGCAGGCTGGCGCTCTATCCACTGAGCCACACCAGCCAGGGCCAGAAACCATTTTGAAAAAATCATATATATATATATATATATATATATATATATATATATATATATTTTAAATTGATTTTTACAGACAAGAAGGGAGAGGGATAGAGAGTTAGAAACATTGATGAGAGCCGAAACCGGTGTGGCTCAGTGGATAGTGCGTCAGTCTGCGGGCTGAAGGGTCCCGGGTTCGATGCCGGTCAAGGGCATGTACCTTGGTGGCGGGCACATCCCCGGTGGAGGGCAGCTGGTCGATGTTTCTCTCTCTCATCGATGTTTCTGGCTTCTCTATCCCTCTCCCTTCCTCTCTGTGAAATATCAATAAAATATATATATTAAAACAAACCAAAACATCGATGAGAGAGAAGCATCCATCGATCAGCTGCCTCCTGCACGCCCCCCAATTGGGGACGTGTCCGCAACCCAGGCCCATGCGCTTGACTGGGATCAAACCTGGGACCCTCAGTCCCCGGGCCGGCGCTCTATCCACTGAGCCACACCGGCCACGGCCAGAAGTCACGTCTGAGCGGCTGGCTGGGCCCAGAGCCCTGGCCCGGCCCGGCCGGCTCCCCGGTGGGCGGCGGCTGCCTTCACCGAGTCCCTCCTCCTCCCGCAGAGGAAGCCCCGGCTCCCCAGCCCGCCCCGGCGGCGTCCGAGCCCCCGAGCCCCGAGGGGCCGCCGCCGCCGCCCGCCGGCCCCGCGCCGGGGCCCCTGGACCCCGCGCCGATCCAGAACGGGCCCTGGAAGGAGACCAGCCTGGACCAGCCCTACGAGAAGCCGGCCAAGACGCCCGCCGCCCCCGAGCCCGGCAGCGGGTCCAGGTGAGGGCGGGTGGGCGGTCCGGGCGGTCCGGGAGGGCGGGAGGGAGAGAGGGAGGGCCGGGCAGAGCCGGCAGACAGCCCCGGGGATTCGGGGGGCCCCAGCGAACCCCGAGAACCCCCGCCCTGACCCCCACCCCCCCTGTCTCCGGTCTTTCCGCAGCAGCACGGCCTCCACGCCCCAGGACGGGCCCAGCACCTCCGGCCCGCGGCTGCCGGAGCCCCCCTCCTTCCTCGGGGTGCCCCCCGGCGTCCCGGGGCCACGGCGGGGCCGGGCCAGCGCCCCCGCCACCCCCACCACCCCCACCGCGCAGGGCCGGCGGGCCCAGACGCAGGCTCTGAGGTGAAGGCGGGACCCGGGGCGGGAGCTGGCGCGGGCGGGCCGTGGGTCCTGGGGAGGGTGGGGCCCCGGGGGGGGGGAGGGGGGCGGGCATGTGGCCAGTGGCTTCCGTGGAGGCTGAGCCACGGCCTGGGAGCCACGGGCGAGGAGCCCTCGTATTTATTTTGTTTTTATTTATGTATGTATTTTTTTATTTAAAAAAATATATTTCATTGAATTTTTACAGACAGGAAGGGAGAGGGGTAGAGAGCCAGAAACATCGATGAGAGAGAAACACCCATCAGCCGCCTCCTGCACGCCCCCCACCGGGGATGTGCCTGCCGCCAAGGCACATGCCCTTGAGCGGAATCGAACCCGGGACCCTTCAGTCTGCATGCCATGCTCTACCCACTGAGCAACACCGGTTTCGGCTGTATTTTTTATTTTTTAAAAAAATATATATGTTACTGATTTTTTTCACAGGGCGGAAGGGAGAGGGGTAGAGAGCCAGAAACATCGATGAGAGAGAAACACCCATCAGCTGCCTCCTGCACGCCCACCACCGGGGATGTGCCCGCCGCCAAGGTCCATGCCCTTGACCGGGAATCGAACCCGGGACCCTTCTGTCCGCAGGCCGGCGCTCTATCCACTGAGCCACACCGGTTTCAGCTTTACTTTATTTTAAAATATTTTTTAATTGATTTCAGAGAGAGAGAGAGAGAGAGAAACATCCGTGATGAGAGAGCATCACGGACCGGCTGCCTCCTGCATGCCCCCCACTGGGGATGGAGCCCGCCACCCGGGCCTGTGCCCCGACCGGGAATCGAACCCTGACCTCCTGGTTCCCAGGTCGACGCTCCACCCCGGAGCCACGCCGGGCAGCTGGGATTGAACGGTGTCTTTTTGGGGGGAGATCTGAGCCAGGACCCGGCCCAGCCTGGCCTCTGTCCCCCCCTCCCCCCCTTTCCCCCCCCAGACTCAGGTGTCTGTCTCCCCCCCCCCCAGGGCCGACTCCTTCCGGGCCGGACCCCGCCGCCGCCCCACGCACTACACGGTGACCGTGCCCAGCTCCTGCTGGCCGCCCAGCGGGCCCCCCCGGCCGCCGCCCGCCCCCCACTCCTGCTCCGAGGACAGCGGCTCCGACGCCTCCTCCGGCGTGTCCCACGCCACCTCCCCCGCCAGCAGCAGCCCCGACCTCTACGCCCTGCGGCCGCTGTCCCCCCCGGGAACCCCGGGCCACCGCCACCTCGGGGGGGCCTGGATCCCGGCCGCCCCCCGCCCGGCCCTGCTGCCGCCGCTGCCGCCGCCCCCCGGACCCCCCCCATTCCCGGGGGCGCCCCCCTTCCCCGCCGGCCGCTACCTGCTGGTGGCCGAGGGCCGCCTGCCGCCGCCGGGCGGGGCCGAGCCGGACCCGGGGGCCCCCGGGGGGCAGCCGGAGCCGGAGGAGGAGGAGGGGGGCGGGGGGCTGGCCCGGCGCCTCCAGCAGCTGCAGCCGCTGCAGCCGCACCGGACCCCGCGGGGCCGGCTGGCCCGGGCGCCCTCGCTCCGGGACTGCCCGGCGGGCCGGGCGCTGAGCCGGGCGGCGGTCACCCAGGAGCTGCAGTCCTGGCACCAGCGCGTCCGCCTGCGGGCCGCCCGCCCCCCGTCGCTGGACCGCCAGGGCGCCCCCCGCGGGCGCAGCCTGCCCCCCGGGCGCGGCCTGGGGCCCCGGGCGCAGGTGAGGGGCTGGACCAGGCTCGGGGGGCTCGGGGAGGGCAGACTCGGGTAAGGGGGGGCCTGGTGAGGGGGGGCACAGTGAGGGTCTCCGGGCCTCCAGTAGAGAAGGCGGCCAGGCCAGCAGCCCCAGGAGAAGAGTGAGGTGCCCCAGCACCCCAGTCCCTGCAGGCCCGCCCCCCCCCCCCCCCGCCTGCCGCTGCCCAGGTCCGGCCGCACCCTCAGCCCCGCCCTCTGCCAGCTGGGACTTGTCCCGGCCCCGGGCCTGCCCACCCCAACCCGTCCGACCGGGACCGGGAGGGGCGAGGGAGAGGGAAGGCGGGCGGAGGTCGGGGTGCGGGCACGCCCCAGCGGCGGCGGCCGGCGGAACGTGGGCGAGGGATGTCTGGGGGGACTCGGCCCCCACGGGGCCTTTTCCTAAATCCTCCCCCGAGGATCTGCCCCACCGATTTTTATTTTATTTT
Source organism: Vespertilio murinus (assembly GCA_963924515.1). NCBI lineage: Eukaryota > Metazoa > Chordata > Mammalia > Chiroptera > Vespertilionidae > Vespertilio > Vespertilio murinus. The sequence continues at coordinate 859,587 of OZ004721.1, read as the reverse complement.
ATTTATTTTATTATTTTATTTTTAAAATATATTTTATTGATTTTCTTGCAGAGAGGAAGGGAGAGGGATAGAGAGTCAGAAACATCGATGAGAGAGAAACATCCATCAGCTGCCTCCTGCACAGCCCCCAACGGGGATGTGCCCGCCACCAAGGTCCATGCCCTTGACCGGAATCAAACCTGGGACCCCTCCGTCCGCAGGCCAACGCTCTGTCCACTGAGCCACACCGGTTTCGGCTGGGCAAACTTTCTGACTTAGGGCCACAATGGGTTCTTTTTTAAAATATATATTTTATTGATTTTTTTCACAGAGAGGAAGGGAGAGGGATAGAGAGTTAGAAACACCGATGAGAGAGAAACATCGACCAGCTGCCTCTCGCACACCCCCCACTGGGGATGTGCCCGCCACCAAGGTCCATGCCCTTGACCGGAATCGAACCCGGAACCCTTCAGTCCACAGACCAATGCTCTTATCCATTGAGCCAAATCGGTTTCAGCTGGGCAAACTTTCTGGCTCGAGGGCCACTGTGGGCTCTTACACCGGACCGGAGGGCCGGCACGAAAGCAGCCTGACCGTGCTGGCACTGTCATCCTGGGCTGCTGGTGAAGGCGCGGAGGGGAGAGCCAGAGAACCCTCCTCCGCTCTTCCGGCTCCGCGGGCTGGAGAGGACAGCCGGACGGGCCGGATCCGGCCCCCGCGGAGCCGTAGTTTGCCCACGGCTGCTCCAGCCACTGGGGCCGCCGGGAGGACCCAAAGGACAGGGGGGGCCCTGGGTGGGCTGCCAGGTGCCAGCACCCTGCCTCTCGTCCGCTCACCCTCCCCCCTCTCTGCCCGCAGGTGCCCGCGGTGTGCGTGCTGCGCCGGTCGCCCGAGGGCGCCCCCGTGCAGGTGTTCGTGCCCGAGAACGGGGAGATCATCAGCCAGGTGTAGCGCCCGGGGGGGTACCCCCCGCCGCCGCCCCGGGCCCCCCGCCCGCCCTGTGCCTTCTGCAGCTCCCCCGCCCATCGCAGGCCGATGCCCGGAGCTGCCCTTCACGCTCGCCCCGAGTCCGTGCCGACGCCCCCCCGGGGGGGGGGCTCTGTGGCCGCCGGTCCCCGAGTTCCCTGTCGGGGGGTCACGCCGGGGGCCTCGGACCGGCCGGCGGGGTCCCCCCCTGAGCCCCACGGAGCATCTCCTTCTGCGAGACGAGAGGCGAACAGAGGCAGACGTGGCAGGGGGGCCCCCCTGGGGTCCCCGATGCTCGCTCTCTGATTCCCAGGTCGGCCCCCCGAGAATGGCAGGGGCCCCCGTGGCTTGTGGACGCCTCCCCTCCTCCCCGCTCCCCAGCTCTCGGGGTGCCGGCTGGGGGGCGCCCCCCTACCATGTGCTCTGTGATGCACGCACCAAGGGAGGGTCGAGGACTGTCTTCCCCGATGACCCCCCCCCGAGCCTCACGCAGGGGGCCCCCCGTTCCCCCACCCCTGCCCCCCGCCGGCTGGTCACTGTCCACCCTCGGGGCCCGTGGGCTCCCGCACCTCCTACCTCTGACAGAGCCCCGGGTTCGAGGCTCGGCCCGGGACCCAAAAGCTGCACAAACGTGGCAGGGGGAGGGGGCACCCCCTCTGTGGCGCGGGGGGCGCAGAAGGAGCCCCGAGAATGGACTTGCTCGTGGTCGCAGGCGGGGGCGTCACAGGCTGGGGCCGGTCTGGGGGCCGCTGGGCTCAGACCCTCGGGGTGGGGGGTCGCCCGGGGGTGACTGGCCGGAGCCCCAAGCCGCGGCTCAGAGCTGCCCCCCCCGGTCGGGGTCGGGGTCGGGGGGCCGTCCCTGGTTCTGATTTCGCTCCCCCCCCAAACACACACACACACAGACCCTCCGCATCCCCTGGACGCGGTCAGCGGCGGCCGCCGACGCACCGGAGGCTCCGAGAAGAGGGTGCCTGACCCCTCCCAAGAGGGTCCCCCCTAATTCTCCCAGCTGGACAGAGAGCCGGGGGGCTGATGGAGGAGCCGGGGGGCGGGCAGGGCGGCGCCTGCATGTCCGACGTCCCAGTTTGGATGCTGTTCTTGTCCGTTGGTCCCCGAGCCCCCCCCCCACCCGCTCCCCCTCTCCCTCCCGGTCCCCCCACCCCCGGGTGCCGAGCCCGGAGCCCCCCACACCCCCCGTGTCCTCGCTGTTAAGTTATTGGTCGCCGTGTGCTGCCGGCCGCGCCGTGTGGAATATTCAGTGCCAAACGCTCCAATAAAGTCTGGTTTCTCCCGTGATCGCCTCGCCTCGGCTGGTTGGCTATCGGGTGTTGTGTGTTTTTTTGTGTGTGTTTGGTTTTTTTAAAGACACACGTCTTTGCCGAAGCCGGCGTGGCTCCGTGGGTAGAGCGTCGGCCTGCGGACGGAAGGGTCCCGGGTTCGATGCCGGTCAAGGGCATGGACCTGGGTGGCGGGCACATCCCCGGTGGGGGGTGTGCAGGAGGCAGCTGGTCGATGTTTCTCTCTCATCGATGTTTCTAACTCTCTATCCCTCTATCTTCCTCTCTGTGAAAAATCAATAAAATATATTTTTTAAAAAATAAAAAGAAATACATCTTTGTTCGTTTCAGAGAGGGAGAGACAGAGAGCAGCGAGCATCCGTGAGGAGAGAGCATCGCGGGCCGGCGGCCTCCTGCACGCCCCCCACGTGGGATCCCGCCCCCCAAACCTGGGCCTGTGCCCCGACCTCCGGGAATCGAACCCGGAACCTCCTGGTTCTTGGGTCGTCGCTCCCCCGCGGAGCCCCGCCGGCCGGGTTCTGAAAGGGGCTCTGTGCCCGGGTGGCCCCGTCCCTGGAATCGGGGAGCCGGGGAGCCGGGGGCTGGACGGGGCGTGAGGGGGCCTCTCGGGCATCGGCTTCCCCTTGGGGAGGTCAGAGGTCTCCCCGACTCCGAGCCGGGCTCAGAGCCACTTCCCTGAGGCCAGGGGGCTGGCGGGGGAGAAGATGGGGGGCCCGGGGGGTGAGGTGGCAGCCTCAGAGGGGGTCCCCCACTTTCCTGAGGTCGGGGGGCTGGTGGGGGGAGATGGGGGGACGGGGGGGAGGTGGAGGCCTCGGAGGGGTCCCCCACTTCCCTGAGGTTGGGGGGGCTGGTGGGGGGAGATGGGGGGACGGGGGCGAGGTGGAGGCCTCGGAGGGGTCCCCCACTTCCCTGAGGCTGGGGGGCGGGGGTGGGAGATGGGGGGCCCGGGGGGTGAGGTGGCGTCCTCGGAGGCCCCCAGGCGGGTGGGAAGAGGGGGACCCCCTCTGAGGGATTGGGGGGAGGTGGCATCCTCGGAGGCCCCCAGGCCGGTGGCCGGGCTGTGGCCCTGGGGGGTGCGGCTCCTCCGGCTCCTCCGGCTCCTCCGGCCCAGCAGGGGTCTCCCCGGCCCCCCGCACGGCGCCCCCTGCAGCCGGGCCGCCTGTGGGAGGAGCCGCCGGCTGAGGAGCCGCCTGTCAGGTATGGGGGCCCCGGCTCCCCGGGCGGATGGGGGCGGATGGGGGCGAATGGGGGGCCGATGGGGGGCCGGGCTCACCCGAACCCGAGCCCAGCCCCGGACGGGGGCCCCTGTGGCTTTGGGTGGGGCCTGGGGCTGAGGCCTGGGGGGTGAGGGGGGGAGAGAGAGAAACACGGACGTGAGCCGAGGCCCGTGTCCCGTGTGGCCCCGCGGACAGAGCGCCGGCCTGCGGACGGGAGGGTTCCGGGTTCGATCCCGGCCGAGGGCATGGGGCTTGGCTGCGGGCACGTCCCCAGGGGGCGGCCGAGGGAAGGGGGGCCCAGCACCAGGGTCCTGGGGAGCTGGGGGGCCCGGGCCCCTCCGTCCAGCTGCATTCTGGGTACCGGGGCGCGGGTTCAAGTACTTGAGACGAATGTGACCGGCAGCCCCCCAGCCACAGGCCGGGCCGCGGCCGGATCCGGGGGGCGGGAGGGAGGGGAGCTGGGGGGACCCCACACGAGGGGTGTCTAAGGCGGGTGGGGGAGGCCCCCCCAATCCCTCGTCCGGCTCCTGCTTTTTAGAAAATATTTCTATGGCCGAAGCCGGTGTGGCTCAGTGGTAGAGCGTCAGCCTGTGGACGGAAGGGTCCCGGGTTCGATTCCGGCCAAGGGCATGGGCCTTGGTGGCGGGCACATCCCCAGTGGGGGGCGTGCAAGAGGCAGCTGGTCGATGTTTCTCTCTCATCGGTGTTTCTCGCTCTCTATCCCTCTCCCTTCCTCTCTGTGAAAAAAAAAAAAAAAAATCAATAAAATATATTAAAACAAAACAAAACATAAAACCTCGATGTGAGAGAGAGACACACATCCATCAGTTGCCTCCCGCCCGCCCCCTGACCTGGGGTAGCGGAGGGATCAAGTTCATAAGCAAGGTCCATGTTCTTTTTTTTTTTTTAAAAAAATATTTTTTATCGATTATTTACAGAGAGGAAGGGAGAGAGATAGAGAGCTAGAAACACCGATGAGAGAGAGACATCGACCAGTTGCCTCCTGCACGCCCCCCACTGGGATTGTGCCCGCCACCAAGGTCCATGCCCTTGACCGGAATCGAACCCAGGACCCTCCAGTCCGCAGGGGAGTCGAACCCAGGACCCTCGGGCCTGCGGGCCGACGCTCTGACCGCAGAGCCGCCCGCCGGCCAGTCTGAGGGCCCCGGGGTGGGGGTGGGGGAGCTGGGGGTGCCCCGGGGCCCTGGGAGGGGGCCGTGTCCCCCGGGGCGGGGGGGGGTACAGGGTGGCCCTCAGCGGCGGGACCCGGGCCCCGGGCAGGGCTTAGCCGGGCCCTCTCCTCGCCCCCGCCGCCTCCCACACCCTCGCCTTCCCCGAAGGAGCGTCCGCCCGCCCGCCCAGCCCCCGGCGTCCGCCGCCCGCCCGCCGATGAACCAGGACCCGGGCCGGCAGAGAGCCGGCAGGGTGTCGTTCTCCAAGCCCCGGAGGCACACGCCCTGCCTGCCCAACCTGACAGGTGAGCGTGGGCCCCCCCAGCCCGGGGCAGGGGTCCCCCAGACCCCCCCCCGAGAGAGGACCCCCGGCGGGAAGTCCCCCCGGCTCCGGCCTCCCCGGCAGGCCGGCAACTCCTGGTGCGGGAGAATCTCCGATCGGCTGCCTCCCGGGGATCGAACCCGCAACCCGGGGCCTCCTGTGCCGCGGCCGAGCTCCGTGGGGACCAGGAGGCCGCCTGGGCTCAGAGGGACACCCCCGCCCAGCCGCCCAGCCTTTTGGGGGACCCACGTGCACCCCGCAGGGTCCCCCAGGTGCCCAGAACGCCCACGTCCGCGGCGGAATCCCAAACTCTGGTTTTTTAAAAAAAATATATATTTTATTGATATTTTACAGAGAAGAAGGGAGAGGGATAGAGAGCTAGAAATGATGTCGATGAGAGAGAAACACCGACCAGCTGCCTCTTGCACGCCCCCCACTGGGGATGTGCCCGCCACCAAGGTCCGTGCCCTTGACCGGAATCGAACCCGGGACCTTTCAGTCCTCAGGCCGATGCTCTACCCACTGAGCCACACCGGTTTTGGCTGTTTTTTTTTTCCCCATCCTCACCTGAGGCTGTTTTCTCCCCACTGATTTTTAGAGAGAGGAGGGAGAGGAGAGAGAGAGGAGAGAGAGAGAGAGAGAGAGAGAGAGAGAGAGGTCCACGATGAGAGGGAATCACGGACCGGCTGCCCCCTGCACGCCCCCCCCCAACAGGGGACGGAGCCCCCCAACCCGGGCCTGTGCCCCGACCGGGAGTCGAACCCCGACCTCACGGTTCCCAGGTGGTCGCACGCTCCGCCACGGAGCCACGGCCGGCCAAGCTGGGTTGGGGTTTGAAGCCCGTCCACACTTGGTGGCCCCCGGGGTGACTCGGGGTCGCCCTCTTCCTGCTCCCCCATCCCCGGCCGGCCAAGCCTGCCACCCGAACCCCCAAACCCCCTCGAACCCGGGCCCCGTGTCCTTGTCTTTCCACGGAGCTTCTGCGTCCACACGGGGCCACAGGCCGGAGGAGCTTCTTCTCGGAGATGGGGTGTCCCCTGCACCCCGGCACCCCGGCCCCCGGGTCCCCGCTGGTCCCCGGGACTCCTGGGCAGAGGGTGGGATGGGGGGGGAGGCTCGGGTTCAGGGCGTCTCGGGGGGCAGCCGAGCCCGCCCTCCCGCCGACTCCCCTCCGCAGCCTTGCGCCAGTCGGAGCGAGAAGCCTACCAGTGCATCCTGGGATCCCTCCGGGCCGGAGAGATGGTGAGGGCGTCCTCGGCGCGTCCGAGCGGAGAACCCGCCGCTGCTCCCGGCTCTCGTGTGTTTTTAAAAAAACATATATATATATATATTTTATTGATTTTTTTTGTTACAGCGAGGAAAGGGGAGGAATAGAGGGTCAGAAACGTCGATGGGAGAGAGAATCATCGACCAGCTGCCTCCTGCACGCGCCCCACTGGGGATGTGCCCGCCACCGAGGTCCATGCCCTTGACCAGGAATCGAACCCGGGACCCCTCAGTCCGCAGGCCGACGCTCCATCCACGGAGCCACGCTGGCCAGGGCTCTCTTGATGGTTTTTTTGTTTGTTTGTTTTGTTTTGTTTTTTAAAATCCTTATATATATATTTGATGTTAGAGGAAAAGAGAGAAGGAGAGAGAGAGAAACATCCACGAGGAGAGAGAATCACGGACCGGCCGCCTCCCGCACGCCCCACACTGGGGACGGAGCCCGCAACCCGGGCCTGTGCCCTCACCGGGAATCGAACCCGTGACCTCCTAGTTCCTAGGTGGACGCTCAGCCCCTGAGCCACGCCAGCTGGGGCCCGAGGATATTTTTTTCCATTGATTTTTTTTTTTTTTAAGACAGTGCAGGGGGCGGGGGAGGGAGAGAAAGAGAGAAAGAACATCGACGTGAGAGAGACACACACACATCCACTAGTTGCCTCCCGCCTGCCCCCTGACCGGGGCAGGGGGATCGAGTTCGTAACCACGGTCCATGCTCCTGACCAGGAGTCGAACCCGGGACCCTACTTCGGTCTTCGGGCCAAGGCTCTAACCACTGAGCCGCCGGGCCAGGGCAGGTTGTTTCTCACAGACCCTGAGCCCCAGGGGCCCAGCGGCGGCCGAGGGGCCAGGGAGCAGGCCGGGGGGTGGGAAGGGGTGTGGGGGGCAGGGAGCAGGCTGGGGGGTGGGGAGGGGGCATAGAGCAGGCTGGGGGGGTCGGGGGGGAGCAGGCTGGGGGCTGTGGGGGGCGGGGAGCAGGTTGGGGGGCCGGGGGGGAGCAGGCTGGGAGGGGGTGTGGGGCGGGAGCGGCCCCGGGCGGGAAGGGAAGGGCGGGGCAGACGGCCGTGTGCCCCGTCCAGTCCGAGATGGAGAAGCTGACCTTCCTGCGGGCCGTGGACACGCTGGCGGGCGCCGTCCGCGGCCAGGGCACCGGCTCCATGAGCGACTACGTCTGCAAGACCCTGCTGGCCAAGAAGATCGAGGTGGGGGCGGCCGGCGGCCCCCGAGGGAGGCGGCCCCCCAGGGAGGTGGGCCCCCCGGCTCCCCCCGGGCCCGAGGCCAGCGCCCCCTGACGCCCCCCGCCCCGCCCGCCCGCAGGCCCTGATGCTGCAGGAGGGCGGCGGCGGCGAGCTGACCAGCAGCGTGCGCCAGCAGGCCATGCTCTCCGTGGTGGCCCTGAGGTTCGCCCCCCGTCCCCCCCGTTTCCCCTCCACCCGTCCCCCCTCCGCCCGCGGGGTCCCCCCGCTCGGAACCCGGGGTCGGGAGGAAGGGTTTCGGGGCGCCCCCTGACCGGCCCCTCATCTGCCAGCACCCGGGGTGGGGGGGTCTCACTCCCAGGAGCCTCAGAGGACGTGGGGGTGAGGGGAGGGCTCCGGAGGGGGGGGCGCCCACGAGAAGGGGTTTGGGGTTCAGGTCCCCTGTGTCCCCCCCCCAAGACGGCAGCTGGGAAGGTTCCTCCTCAGGGTCCCAGGCCCCGCGCCGGGCGCCCCCCCCTCAGCCCCCCGTCCTTCCCGCCGCCCCCCAGCCAGGTGGACCCCGCCTTCCCCCTGGACCAGAAGCTGGACCTGGTGAACGCCGCCGTGGCCTGCGTGTTCTCGCTGCCCCTCATCGTCCCCAGCCAGGACCGCAAGGACAGCGCCAGCCTCTACCTGCAGGTGAGCGCGCCCGCCGCCTCCGGGGGCACCCCGACTTCCAGGGCGGGCACCCCACTTCCAGGGCGGGGGGGGCCCCCCCGGGGGAGGAGCGGCTCCCACCGGAGCGGTCGGTCCCCTAAGAGCTGGGGCTAGCCTGGCCGTGGGCACACTACCCCCCGTGGGCAAACTCTGGCCCCTGGAGGGCCGGACCCGGCCCGCCCGGCTGTCCTCTCCGGCCCGCGGAGCCGAGAGAGCGGAGGAGGGTTCTCTTGCTCTCCCCTCCGCGCCTTCGCCGGCAGCCCGAGAGGAGAGTGCTGGCACCGTCAGGCTGCTTTTGTGCCGGCCCTCCGGTCCCGTGTGAGAGCCCACGGTGGCCCTCGTGCCAGAAAGTTTGCCCACGGGTGGTCTAAGGCCTCTCGGATGGACAGATTACCGAATCCCCCGGTTTTTCCAATAGAAATCCCCTCGGTCTGGCAGAAGCGCTCTTCTGGGGGGGGGGTCCCGGGGTCTGTGTGTGTGGGGAGGACCCCGACATGCCCCCCTTCCCCCTCCTTTGAGGGGAGCCCCCCAACCCCCGTCCAGCCCGCGTGGGGGGCCGGGAAGGCCGGCGCTGGGGGAGACTTGAGTGTGGCGGCCGAGCTGGACCGGCCCCCGAGGAGGGTCTGGGGGGCCGGGGGGGGCTGCCCAGGCGCCGACGGGGACACCGCGGCTGTCCGGCCCCCACAAAACCCCACGCGCCCCGTTTGGCAGACGGTGCAGGCCTTGGACGACATGCTGCAGGCGCTGGTGATGGAGGGCCTGGACCCCAGCATGGCCATGCTGCAGAGGATGCTGGAGGTGCGTGTCGGGGGGCCCTCCAGCCCCGGGTCGGGGGGTGGGCGGGGGGCCTTGGTTCCGCCGGGAAGCCGAGCCCAAAGGGAGCCCAGGCACCCATGTGGGTGAGGACGCGGAGCGGCCGGACGGTGACGATGACCTCTGGACGCATACTGACCTGGCCACTCCGTGTGTGTGTGTGTGTGCGCGTGCGTGTGCGTGTGCGTGTGTGTGTGTGTGTCAGAGGCCCGGTGCATGAATCTGGTGCATGGGTGGGGTCCGGCCGGCCTGGCCAGGGGGAGGGGACGTGGGCGGCCATCCGGCCTGCCTGCTGGTCCAACTCCTGGTCGAGGGGACAGTTTGCCTATCGCCTATCAGCCTTTTATTCTATAGGATGGAAACTCCTATAGAATGGATTATTCTTTTTTTAAAATATATATATTTTATTGATATTTTACAGAGAGAAAGGGAGAGGGATAGAGAGCTAGAAACGTCGGTGAGAGAGAAACACCGACCAGCTGCCTCCTGCACACCCCGCACCGGGGATGTGCCCGCCACCAAGGTCCATGCCCTTGGCCGGAATCGAACCTGGGACCTTTCAGTCCGCAGAACGATACTCTACCACTGAGCCACACCGGTTTCGGCTAGAATGGATTATTCTATAGGAGTGTCCATCCTATAGAATAAAAGGCTAATAATATATTGGCCAGATTATTATGCGTTCAGAGATCATCCTCCTCTGGCCACTCCCCGTGTGTGTGTGTGTGTGTGTGTGTGTGTGTGTGTGTGTGTGATTTTACTTATTTTTATTTTGTTAACCCTCACCCAAGGGTATTTTCCCCACTGACTTTTAGAGAGAGCAGGAGGGAGAGGGAGAGAGAGAGAGAGAAACGTCGATGTGAGAGAGACGCATTGATGGGCTGCCTCCTGCAAGGCGCCCGCCCCGGGGAGGAGCCTGCAACCGAGGTCCGAGCCCTGGGACCGGAATCGAACCCGGGACCCTTTCGTCCGCACGCCGGCGCTCTATCCACTGAGCCACCCCGGCCAGGGTCCGGTCTGTGTGTGTCTCTCTGGCTGTCTGTCAGGGGTGGTGCGGGTGCAGGCCGCGGCGGGAGGGGCCGCGGCGGGAAGAGGCTGACGCCGTTCCCCCCCCCCCCCCCCCCAGATCATCCTGCCGTGGCTCACGATGTCGGACAAGGAGCAGGAGCAGAGCCGGGCGGCCTACACCATCGCCCACATGCTGCGCTACATCTGCAACTTCCCCGAGCTGCTGGTGAGCGCGGGCGGGGCGGCGGCGGCGGGGTCGGCGGCCTCTCTGCGGGCACTGCCCTCGGCTGAGTGAGCCCCAGGGGGCAGACGCACGGGTGGGGGACCCTGCCCGGGGCCGGGGGTCTGCAAACTCCTCCGTCCGCAGAGCCGAACACCCACCGCACCGCCACGGACGTGTCTGTGGAGGGCCACGTTTTTTTTAAACTTGAACGTCTTCTTCTGACGCTGCCACGTCTTCCACCGAGACGCGCCGGGGCCGTGGCGTTCTGTGGAAGAGCCGCCCTCCAGGGGCCAGAGAGCCGCAGGTGGCTCGAGAGCCGCGGTGTGCCGACCCACGGGCCTTGACCTAGATCCACAGCTAGTGGGTTTCAGGGTGTTCTTGTTTTAGGTTTTTTTTGTTGTTGGTGGTGGTTTGTTTTTTTATGGATTTCTTGGTGTGTGTGTATGTGTGTGTGCGTGTTTAAAAATATATACTTTTTATTGATATTTTGCAAAGAGGAAGGGAGAGAGACAGAGAGCTAGAAACATCCATGAGAGAGAAACACCGACCAGCTGCCTCTTGCACACCCCCCACCGGGGATGTGCCCGCAACCAAGGTCCATGCCCTTGACCGGAATCGAACCCGGGACCTTTCAGTCCGCAGGCCGACGCTCTATCCACTGAGCCAAACCAGGTTTTGGCTGTGTGTGTGTGTGTGTTTTTTTTTTTTTTTTTTTAATTGTTGTTAATCCTCACCTGAAGATAGTTTTCCATTGGTATTTATTTATTTTTAAATATATTTTATTGATTTTTTTTTTTTACAGAGAGGAAGGGAGAGGGATAGAGAGTTAGAAACATCGATGAGAGAGAGAGACATCGACCAGCTGCCTCCTGCACACCCCCCACTGGGGATGTGTCCGCAACCAAGGCACACGCCCTCGACCGGAATCGAACCTGGGACCCTTCCGTCCGCAGGCCGACGCTCTGTCCACGGAGCCACACCGGCTTCGGCCTCCATTGGTGTTTGGAGAGAGAGAGGGAGGAACATGGATGTAAGAGAAACACACCCATGGGTTGCCTCCTGCACACGCCCCCCCCCCCCCACCAGGGCCCCCGGCCTGGTAGGAGCCTGCAACCCGGGCATGTGCCCTTGACCGGGAATCGAACCCGGGTCCCCAGGTCCGCAGGCCGACGCTCTATCCACTTAGCCACACCGGCCGGCGCGGTTTCCGGGGTCCGGCAGCCCCATCCCCCTGGGGGCTGAGGCGGGAGGGCCCTCCCGGTGTGGAGCCGGCCGTGGGGGCCCCCTCGGGCGGGTGGGGGAGGGCCGGTTTGGGGGGGGGGCCGTCCCGGTGTGGGGGTGGCCGGGGGGTGACCGGGGGGCCGCCGCCGCCGCCTCTCCCCGCAGCACCTGGGCGAGTTCTCCATCAGCGGGCGCATGATGGGCACCCTCGGCATCTTCTGCATGAGCCCCAGCCCCCAGGTCAGCGCGGGGTCCTCTGAGGGCCTGCACTACCTCTTCAAGGTGCTGGTGCTCCACAGAAGTGAGTGGGGGGCCCCCCGGGGCGGGGGGCGGGGCTGGGGCACCCGGGACTGCAGTGGGCTGGGGTGGGGGGGAGACCCACCGACTGACCCACTGGCCCGCCATCCCCCCCGCCCCGGGGGCTCGCTGTGCCCCCCCCCCCCGGAGGCCCCGGCCCTCACGGCTCGCGGCTGCCCGGGTGGGTCCAGGCGCGACGCACAAGGTAGAGCTGATCCTCCGGGACCTGCAGAAGCACTTCCGCGGCGAGTGGCTCGTCTACATCGAGGACCTCACCATGGTAACCGACGCTCCCGCCCCCATGTAATCACACACACACATGCACACAGAGGCGGGGGGGGGGGCGTGTGCAGGGGAGGGGGGGGCCTGGCTGGGGCTGCGGAGGCGTACCCCCCCACATACACACACATACACACACACACACAGACAGACACACACACATAGACATACACACACACAGATACACATACACACAGAGACACACAGATAGAGACACACAGAGATACACACAGAGAGAGACACACAGACACACACACACACAGACACACAGACACACACAGACACACAGACACACACAGACATACACACAGGCACACACAGACACACACAGATAGAGACTCATACACACACACAAAGACACACAGATAAAGACACACAGATAAAGACACACAGAGACACACAGAGACACACACACACAGATAGAGACACAGAGATACACACACACAGAGACACACAGAGACACATATACACAGAGAAACACACACACAGACACACACAGATAGAGACACACGCAGACACACAGATAGAGACACACACAGACACACACAGATAGAGACACACGCAGACACACAGATAGAGACACACACATACACACACACATACACACACGCACACACACATATACACGCGTGCACACACACCCGGGCATGTGCCCTGACCGGGCATCGAACCCTGACCATAGCCTCCTGGTTCATAGGTCGACGCTCAAACACTGAGCCACGCCAGATGGGTATAGCCCCTGATTTTTTAAAAAATTTATTAATTGATTTCAGGGAGGAAGGGAGAGGGCAGGAGAGAAACATCCACGATGAGAGAGAATCGTGGACCAACTGCCCCCCTCACGCCCCCCACTGGGGACGGAGCCCGCAACCCGGGCCTGTGACCGGACCGGGAATCGAACCCTGACCTCCTGGTTTCTAGGTCGACGCTCAGCCCCTGAGCCAGGCTGGCCGGGCCAGAGCGGGTCACTTTACAGCCAAGTCTTTTTTTTTTTTTTTAATATATTTTATTGATTTTCTCTCTTTTTTTTACAGAGAGGAAGAGAGAGAGAGAGAAAGAGAGAGAGAGAGAGAGTTAGAAACATCGATGAGAGAGAATAGCATCATCGACCAGCTGCCTCCTGCACACCTCTTACTGGGGACGTGCCTGCCACAAAGGTCCATGCCCTTGGCCAGCATCGAACCCAGAACCCTTCAGTCCACAGACTGGCGCTCTATCCGCCGAGCCACACCAGTTTCGGCAAAGCCAAGTCTTCAAGAACCACGTGCTTAAGAGGGAACTTGGAAAACGTTTCATTTCTACCCACGGGCAGACCCCCCCACCCCACGCCCCCAACCCGCGCCCCCTCAACCCCCGGCCGCTGCCACGGCACCGCCGCCTCTCCCCAGTTCTTCAGGGAATTCCTGACCCCCGAGGAGCGCACGGACGCCATCATGGTGTTCATGGAGGCCATGACCAACGCCGAGGAGGACAACGTCCGGGCAGCGTCCAAGATCCTGAGGATGATCCTGAAGTCCTCTGTGCCCGAGATCGGCAAGGTAGCCGCCGCGGGGGCGGACGAGGGTTCGAGGCCAATGTCAGGGAGCCTCCTTCCTCGTCACCTTCTTCTTTAAAAAAAATGTTTTTTAAAATATATATATTTTATTGATTTTTTACAGAGAGGAAGAGAGGGGGATAGAGAGTTAGAAACATCGGTGAGAGAGAATCATCAATCAGCTGCCTCTTGCAGACCCCCTACTGGGGATGTGCCCGCCACCAAGGTCCATGCCCTTGACCGGAATTGAACCCGGGACCTTTCAGTCCGCAGGTCAACGCACTACCCACTGAGCCAAACTGGTCTCGGCGAAATATATATATATATTTTAAATTTATTTTTCAATTTCCATCGATGTGCAATATTATGTGACCTTCAAATCCTCCTCCTGGTGCACCCCGCCCTCCACAGGGGGAGACCGGTTATGGGGGTGCCCAGCTATGGGGGAGACAGGCTATGGGGGTGCCCACTATGGGGGTGCCCACTATGGGGGTGCCCAGCTATGGGGTGCCCGGCTATGAGGGTGCCCGGCTATGGGGGAGCCCGGCTCTGGCTCTCCGATGAGCGGGGTGGGCTCGCAGGAAGGAACCTCTGTCCCCCCCCCACCCCCCGCCCCAGGTCCCGGAGATCGTGGAGTTCATTTACCACAACATGAAGCGCATGGCGGAGGCCACGGCCCAGGAGACGGTGCGGAAGGTGCTGCAGCTGCTGGCCCAGGCCTACGCCGACGACGTCATCCTGACGCTGCTCAAGGTGCAGGACCAGTCCCACAGGTGGGCGCCCCCCGGCTCCCCCGCCCGCCCCCCGTCCGCCCCCCGTCCGCCCGCCCCCCGGCTCCCGAGCCCCTCCTCCTCACACGGGCCCCCTTTCTCCTCCCTCTCCGCCCTCTTTCCGCTGACTTGTCCACCATTGATTTTTATTTCATTTTATTTTTAAAATGTATTTTGTTGATTTTTTTTTTTACAGAGAGGAAGGGAGAGAGAGAGAGATTTAGAAACGTCGAGAGAGTCATCGACCAGCTGCCTCTTGCACGCCCCCCACTGGGGATGTGCCTGCCACCAAGGCGCATGCCCTTGACCGGAATCGAACCCGGGACCCTTCCGTCCGCAGGCCGACGCTCTGTCCACCGACCATTGATTTTTAAAAAAACATATATTTTATTGATATTTCACACATGTATTTTACAAATGTATTTTATTGATATAAACACATCGGCTAAGTTGCCTCCTGCTTGCGCCCCGCCCAGGGTAGGTGGCCTGGGCTGGAATCGAACCCGGGACCCTCGGGCGCCCAGGCGGACGCCCCATGCGCGGAGGCCAGGGTTCTGGTTCTGGGTTCTGCCCCAGGGGGGGCGGGGGCCCGGTTCTGCCCGGCGGGGGGTGAGGCCCGGTTCTGCCCCAGCGCGGGGTTGGGGGGCCGGTTCTGCCCCGGCGGGGGGCGGGGCCCGGTTCCGGGTTCTGCCCGCCTGGGTTCGGCCGGGCCGGGAGGGGACCAGCCGCTCGCTCTGCCTCAGCAGCGGGAACCGCAAGCCCTGGGAGATCCTGGCGGCCCTGCCGGACAGCTACGTGGCCATCATGGAGCACCTGCTGCGGAGGCTGACGCCGCACCTGAAGCTGCGCGCCCCGGAGGCCGGCGACCGGGCGCACATCTCCCCGCTCATAGTAGGCGGGGCCGGGCCGGGCTGTGTGGGCGGGGCCCTGTGGTTGGGCGGGGCTTTTTGGTTGGGGGGCTCTGTGGTTGGGCAGGACCCTGTGTGTGGGCGGGGCTCTGGGGCTGGTAAGGGACGCTGTCTGGGCGGGGCCTTGTGTGGGCGGGGCCCTGTGGTTGGGTGGGGCCCTGTGGTTGGGTGGGGCCCTGTGTCTGGGCGGGGCTCTGTGGTTGGGCGGGGCCATGTGTCTGGGCTCTGTGGTTGGGTAGGGCTCTGTGGTTGGGCGGGGCTCTGTGTGTGGGCGGGGCCATGTGTCTGGGTGGGGCCCTGTGGTTGGGCGGGGCCCTGTGATTGGGTGGGCCCTGTGTCTGGGCGGGGCTCTGTGGTTGGGTGGGGCCCTATGTCTGGGTGGGGCCTGTGTCTGGGCGGGGCCCTGTATGTGGGCAGGGCTCTGTGTCTGGGTGGGGCCTGTGTCTGGGCGGGCCCTGTGTGTGGGGGGGCCTTGTGCCTGGGCGGGGCCTGTGGTTGGGCGGGGCCCTGTGATTGGGTGGGGCCCTGTGTCTGGGCGGGGCCCTGTATGTGGGCGGGGCTCTGTGGTTGGGCGGGACCATGTATGTGGGCGGGGCTATGTGTCTGGGCGGGGCCTTGCCTGGGCGGGCCCTGTGTCTGGGCGGGGCTCTGTGATTGGGTGGGGCCTGTGTCTGGGCCGGGCTCTGTGTCTGGGCGGGGCCCTGTGATTGGGTGGGGCCCTGTGTCTGGGCGGGGCCTGTGTCTGGGCGGGGCCCTGTGATTGGGTGGGGCTCTGTGTCTGGGCGGGGCTCTGTGGTTTGGCGTGGCCTGTGGTTGGGCGGGGCTCTGTGGTTGGGTGGGGCCCTGTGATTGGGCGGGGCTCTGTGTCTGGGCGGGGCTCTGTGGTTTGGCGTGGCCTGTGGTTGGGCGGGGCTCTGTGGTTGGGTGGGGCCCTGTGATTGGGTGGGGCTCTGTGTCTGGGCGGGGCTCTGTGGTTGGGCGGGGCCCTGTGATTGGGTGGGGCTCTGTGTCTGGGCGGGGCTCTGTGGTTTGGCGTGGCCTGTGGTTGGGCGGGGCTCTGTGGTTGGGTGGGGCCATGTGTGGGCGGGGCCCTGTGGTTGGGCGGGGCCCTGTGGTTGGGCAGGGCCTGTGTCTGGGCGGGGCCCTGTGTGTGGGCGGGGCCTTGTGTGGGTGGGGCTCTGTGTCTGGAAGCTGGTGCTGGGACGGGGCGCTGGGGCGGGCGGGCTCCTCCCTGCCCGGGCCCTGCTGTCCGGAGCGCCTCGGGCCTCTCCCTCCTCCTCTCGGTGTTCGGTGGGACATCCCGGAGTCTGGGGTGCGATCCTGGAAGGGTTTCGCAGTCCTCGGTGCCTCGGAATCGAACCCGGGACCTTTCAGTCCGCAGGCGGACGCTCTACCACTGAGCCAAACTGGTTTCGGCTGAAATCAATAATTTTTTAAAAAAATATATTTTATTGAGTTTTTACAGAGAGGAAGAGAGAGGGATAGAGAGCTAGAAACATCGATGAGAGAGAATCACTGACCAGCTGCCTCCTGCACACCCCCCATTGGGGATGCGCCCGCAGCCAATGTCCATGCCCTTGACCGGAATCGAACCCGGGACCTTTCAGTCCACAGACCGACGCTCTATCCACGGAGCCACACCGGTTTCAGCTGAAATCAATAATTTTTTTTAAAAAAGCACACACATGCTAAAGAAAAAGAGAAAAAGGAATAAACAAATGAAAATAATAGCATTCTGAGCCGAAACCGGTTTGGCTCAGTGGTAGAGCGTTGGTCTGCGGACTGAAAGGTCCCGGGTTCGATTCCGGTCAAGGGCATGTACATTGGTTGCGGGCACATTCCCGTTAGGGGGTGTGCAAGAGGCGGCTGGTCGATGTTTCTCTCTCATCGACGTTTCTAGCTCTCTATCTCTCTCCCTTCCTCTCTGTAAAAAATCAATAAAATATATTAAAAAAAAGAGAAAATAATAGCATTCTAGGCATTTCCCTCGATTTTCCCTGGCCCCCTCGCCTGGGGTTTCCAGACCAGCCGCCCGTGGGGGTCGCGGTTCGGTGGGCGGCGGCCGGGAGCCGGACCCGCGGTGCCAGACGCCGGCTCTCCGCCCGCCCCAGGCCACCCGGGCCATCCACGAGCTGCTGTTGGAGCGGAGCCGGCGGATGGAGGTGCAGACGCTGTTCCCGCCGCTGTTCATGGCGCTGCTGATCCAGACCTCCTTCCTCGTGCTGCAGGGCGGGGCCCGGGCCGCCCAGAGCGACCAGCAGGTCACCGCCTGGATGGACCCCGCCAGGTACGGCTGGTCCCCGGGGCCCGCCCTCTGAGCACCCCACCCGGGGTCCCCTGCCCCTCCGGACCCGCCACGCCCCTGGCCAAACCCTAACAAGTTTCACTGGGCTTTAAAAACTTTTTAATTTTTTTAAAAAAATATATATGTTATTGATATTTTACAGAGAGGAAGGGAGAGATAGAGAGCTAGAAACGTCGATGAGAGAGAAACACCGACCAGCTGCCTCCTGCACACCCCCACATCGGGGATGTGCCCACAACCAAGGTCCATGCCCTTGACCGGAATCGAACCCGGGACCCTTCAGTCCGCAGACCGACGCTCTACCACGGAGCCAAACCGGTTTCGGCAAATTTTTTAATTTTTAAAAAAATATATTTTATTGATTTTTTTTTTTTTTACAGAGAGGAAGGGAGAGGGATAGAGAGTTAGGAACATCGATGAGAGCCGAAACCGGTGTGGCTCAGCGGCTAGAGCGTCGGTCTGTGGACTGAAGGGTCCCGGGTTCGATTCCTGCCAAGGGCATGGACCTTGGTTGTGGGCACATCCCCGGTGGGGGGTGAGCAGGAGGCGGCTGGTCGATGTTTCTCATCGACGTTTCTAGCTCTCTATCCCTCTCTCTTCCTCTCTGTTAAATATCAATAAAATATATTTTTTTAAAAAGAAAAGAAACAGATGAGAGAGAAACATCGACCAGCTGCCTCCTGCACGCCCCCTACTGGGGATGTGCCTGCAACCAAGGTACATGCCCTTGGCCGGAATCGAACCCGGGACCTTTCAGTCCGCAGGCCGACACTCCATCCACTGAGCCACACCGGTTTGGGCAGGCCAATGCTCTATTATCCACTGAGCCAAACCAGCTAGGGTGGCTTTTTATTTTTATTTATTTTTTATTTCGTTGTTAAATCCTCACTCGAGGATATGTTTCCATTGATGTTTAGAGAGAGCGGAAGGGAGAGGGAGAGACGGAGAGAAACATCGATGGGAGAGAGACACCTCGATGGGTGGCCTCCTGCACGTGCCCAGACCAGGGCCCCGGGGCCGGTGAGGAGCCTGCCACCGAGGTCCGTGCCCTTGACCGGGGGGATCGAACCCGGGACCCCTCGGTCCGCAGGCCGGCTGGGCTCAGCGGCCATCGGAGGAGATTCTCACTCTTGCTACGGGGCCGAGGCCGAGGCTCTGTGGCCACAGCCCCGGGCTCAGGCCTGCCCCCTGCTGGCTCCCCGCCTCCCCGGGCCTGGTCCTCGGGTGCGAGCCGGTACCTGCGTCCCCCGCTGGTCTGAGGGCGTTCCCGGGGGGCCGGCGGGGAGGGGAGGGGATCGGAGTGGCAGCTGACCACCCCCCCCCCCGTCTGCTCTCGGCCCCTCAGCTCCACGGTGGAGGCGCTGAAGGCGCTCCTGTGGAGCGCGGGCTACCGGGAGTGCGTGGCCACCGTGCAGAGCCTGGGCGGCTGGGACCTGCTCACCAGCCCCGAGCGGCACTACGAGGCCGTCACCGGGCTGGCCAGGTGAGCCCGGACCCCTGGGTGCCCCTGGGTGCCCGCCCTGGACCCCTGGGTGATCCTGTGTGCCCGCCCTGGACCCCTGGGAGCCCCTGGGTGCCCACCCCGGTCCCCTGGGTGCTCCTGTGTGCCCGCCCTGGACCCCTGGCTGCCCCTGTGTGCCCGCCCCGGACCCCTGGGTGCTCCTGGGTGCCCCTGTGTGCCCGCCCTGGTCCCCTGGGTGCCCCTGTGTGCCTGCCCCAGACACCTGAGTGCCTCTGGGTGCCTCGCCTGGTCCCCTAGGTGCTCCGGGGTGCCTACCCTGATCCCCCAGGGTGCCTCTGGGTGCCCGCCCCAGCCCCCTGGGTGCTCCTATGTGCACAGCCTGGTCCCCTGAGTGCTCCTGTGTGCCTGCCCTGGTCCCCTGGGTGCTCCTGTGTGCTCACCCCGGCCCCCTGGGTGCCCCTGGGTGCCTGCCCCAGCCCCCTGTATGCTCCTGTGCACCCGCCCCGGCCCCCTAGGTGCCCCTGGGTGCCTACCCCGGTCCCCTGGGTGCCCCTGTGTGCCCGCCCCGGCCCCCTGGGAGCCCCTGCTAAGCCTGGGTGGGTCCCTGGCCCGGGCCCTCCCTGGGCGCCCCTGCAGCCAGGCCTGACCCAGCCCCGCGCCCAGGGCCATGGTGAGCCAGGCCTGCTGGCACAACCGCCCCGTGTTCAGCCTCATCGTCCAGATGCTGCAGGAGCAGGACTACCGGGACCACCTCACGGCCCTTGTGCTCCTGACCGAGGTGGGCCTCCCGCTGTCCGCCACAGGTGCCCATGCCGCTGCCACGGGGGTCACGCGTGGGACCACGCGCACGTGCCCGCCGGGGTGGGTCCGGAAGCCAGCGCAGCTGGTCTGGACGTGCCCGGTTAGCGTTCGTCTTTTTATTTTATTTTTAAAAATATATATATTTTGCCCGAAACCGGTTTGGTTCAGTGGCTAGAGCGTCGGCCTGCGGACCAAAGGGTCCCGGGTTCGATTCCGGTCAAGGGCACGGACCTCGGTGGCGGGCACATCCCCAGTGGGGGGCGTGCAGGAGGCAGGTGGTCGATGTTTCTCTCTCATCGATGTTTCTAACTCTCTATCCCTGTCCCTTCCTCTCTGTAAAAAATCAATAATATATATATTTATAATTGATTTGTTCAGAGAGGAAGGGAGAGGGTCCCCCCGCCCCAGGCCCGTCCCCACGCCCAGCCAGGAGCCAGGGCTCCCGCCGCCCTCCATGCCCACCGCCCCCGCCCCCCTCGCCTCCCGCCAGCTGCTCCAGAGCCGGGACGTGGCGGCCGCCGTGGACGAGGACGTCACCCGCGTGCTGGCCGGCTGGTTCCAGTGCCAGGAGCCGGCCACCGTGCGGCTGCTGCTGCGGGCCACCGAGACCTTCGCGCTGCACAGGGACATGGTGAGGGTGCTGGGCATGTGAGGGGGCGGGGCCTGGTATGGTGAGGGCGGGGCCTGGTGATGGGGCGGGGCCTGGTGAGGGGCGGGGCCAGGGACATGGTGAGGGGCGGGCCGGACATGATGAGGGGGCGGGGCCGGGCACGGTGAGGGGCGGGGCACGGTGAGGGACATGGTGGGGGCGGGGCCTGGACATGGTGAGGGCGGGGCCGGGCATGGTGAGGGCGGGGCCTGGTGATGGGCCGGGGCATGGTGAGGGGCGGGGCCAGGGCGTGGTGAGGGGCGGGGCATGGCGAGGGGCGGGGCATGGCGAGGGGCGGGTCCGGGACATGGTGAGGGGCGGGGCGTGGTGAGGGGCGGGGCCTGGCATGATGAGGGGGTGGGACCAGGACATGGTGAGGGTGAGGGACATGGTGAGGGGCGGGGCATGGTGAGGGGCGGGCCCAGGGCATGGCGAGAGGTGGGGCATGGCGAGGGGCAGGGCCCAGGATATGGTGAGGGGCGGGGCCAGACATGGTGATGGGCGGAGCCTGGTGAGGGGGCGGGTCCTGGTATGGTGAGGGGGCGGGGCCTGCGCGGTGAGGGGCGTGGCCTGACCGCGGCACCAGCGGCCCGGCCCCGCCCCCGCAGAGCCAGCAGCTGCGCCTGCTGCAGCCCCACCTGCTCGCCTGCCTCCGCGCCGAGGACGGCGGCGTGGTCTCCGAGACCTTCCGGGTGCTGCGCTCCGTCGTGGAGCACCTCGCCCGCCGGAGGGCGCCCTCCCTGCTGGTGCAGCTGGTCTGCGCGCTCCGGCCCTTCTTCGAGGCGGTAGGGCGCCCCCTGACCCCTGACCCCTGACCCCTCACCCCCGACCCCCAATCCCACGGCTGGTGGGCGAGGGGGTGGGAGGAATGATGCGGAACGCCCTGCTGCCTTGGGGTGGCCGCCGTTCTCTGGGGGGCGGATGACTTACGTCCCCTCTCATTTTTTTCTAAAATAGATTTTTTTAAAAAAATATATTTTTTATTGATTTTTTTTTTTTTTAACAGAGAGGAAGAGAGAGGTAGAGGGAGTCAGAAACATCGATGAGAGAGAATCATCGACCAGCTGCCTCCTGGACGCCCCCCACCGGGGATGTGCCCGCAACCAAGGTCCACGCCCTTGGCCGGAATCGAACCCGGGACCCTTGAGTCCGCAGGCCGATGCTCTGTCCACTGAGCCACACTGGTTAGGGCCTAAAATAGATTTTTATTGATTTGAGAGAGAGAGAGGGAGAGAGGAGAATCATGGACCGGCTGCCTCCTGCACTGGTGATCCGGCCTGCAGCCCCAGCGCGTGCCCTGGACCGGAATCGAACCCGGGACCCCCTGGTTCCCAGGTGGATTATGTGCTCCGGCCCAGGGACTATAACCGGGAGGAGGGGACCGTGTCGGGGGGCTGGGGGTCCGGGGGGCCATGCGGCCAGCCTGTGGGGGGTGCAGGGGACTGAGGTTCTGGGGGGCCAGAGGCAAGGGCGTCTCCTCGCTCAGGAGTCGGAGCACCGGCGCCTGATGGCCTTGGAGATCTTCGGGGCGCTCCTGGTCAAGGTCAAGAGGTCGGTCCTGGTGCCCTCGCTGCGGCAGCAGCTGCTGAGCTCGCTGGTGCCCCTGGTGCTGCACCTGGCGGACGAGGACAAGCGCGTGGTCCAGGTGAGGCCCGGGGTTATGGGGGGACGGGGAGGGGGGCTGCGGGGATGGGGGGGCCCCCACGGCCCTGCATCGGCCCCAGGATGGAAGGACACTTGCCTAAGGTTGCAGGTTCGATCCCCAGTGGTGGCGTGCAGGAGGCAGCCGATGGGTGTTTCTCATGATTGACGTTTCTTTCTTTTTTAAAAAAAATATATATATTTTATTGATATTTTACAGAGAGGAAGGGAGAGAGAGAGAGAGCTAGAAACGTCGATGAGAGAGAAACATCGACCAGCTGCCTCCTGCACACCCCCCACCGGGGATGTGCCCGCCACCAAGGTCCATGCCCTTGACCGGAATCGAACCCGGGACCCTTCCGTCCGCAGGCTGACGCTCTAGCCACTGAGCCACACCGGTTTCGGCTCATTGTTGATGTTTCTAACTCTCTCTTCCTCTTCCTTCTTTTCCGTAAAATTATATATATAAAGTAAATCACCTTAATGGGTTTGGCTCAGCAGATGGAGCGTCCATCTGCGGACGGAAGGGTCCCGGGTTAGGTCCTGGTCAAGGGCGTGTACCCTGGTTGCGGGCACATCCCCAGTGGGGGGCGTGCAGGAGGCGGCTGATGGGTGTTCCTTTCCCATCCATGTTTCTAGCTCTCCATCCCTCTCCCTTCCCCTCTCTGCGGGGAATCAATAAAATCTATATATTTAAAAAAAAAATGAAAAACTAAAGTAACACCCCCCCCGAACCCCTGCCAGTGGGAAAATTGCCTGGAGACCCTGCCCTCCTCCCAACCCCAGTGCCCCCCCCCCCCGCCCAGCGTCTGCCCCCTCGGCCCCCTCCCAGCCCCCCCACCCCCCCTCCGGCACCCCCCCTGGCCCCCTCCCCGCCCGCTCCCCGCTCCCAGCCCGGCCTCCCCCCAGGTCTGCCGGCTGGCCCTCCACAGAATGGCTTTCCTCCTGGGCTGGTGGCGGCTGCGCCCCGTCTTCGCCCGCGGGGACCTGTGGACGATCCTCAGAGTCCTGGTGAGCGGGGGGCCCGGGGCGGGGGGGCCGGGGGGGGTGCGCCCCTGCCTGCCTGCGGGGTCCCTGCTGACCGGCGGCGGCGGCGGCCTGTCCGTCCCCCCCCAGCTGAAGCGGGAGTCCGGCCGAGGCCAGTGGCTGCTGCCGCCCAGCCTGGCCCTGCTCCAGAGCCCGCAGGCGCCGGTCCGCCAGGCCGCCGTGTGGTTCACAGGTGGGTGCCCGCTCCCCGCCGCGTCCGTGTCCGTGTCCTCGTCCCGGGGTCCCCCCCCCCCGGAGGTCAGGGCTGGGTGCTCCGGGGGCAGCTCAGAGCCCATGGGAGCACAGGGGTCCCCTGTCCGCCCCCCCCCCCCGCCCTTCCGAGAAGCAGGGACGGGTCAGCTTCCTGGGAAACGTCCAGCAGAGAGGGTGGCGTCCATGTCCGGTGTGGGTGCGAGGGACAGACAGGGGAGGGAGGGAGGGTCCAGGGAGAGGAGGGAGGGGCCCCTGTAGGTGTGGCCAGCCCCCTCCCCCCCCCGCCTCCGTGGGGCCCTGAGGTGCTGTGTCCCCCCCCCCCCGCCCCCCAGGCCAGGTCATCCAGAGCCTCGCCGTGGCCAAGGCCAGTGACGTCGCTGAGGTCTGCGAGGGTGAGTGGCAGAGGGGCCCCCGGAAGCCACCCCCGCAGAGGAGGGACGGGAGGGGCCCCTCCCCAAGGCGCTGGGGTGCGGGGTGCTGGTCAGGGCCCTCCTGGCCCCCACGCCCACTGGCTGACCCCCCTCCCGCGGAGCCGGAGGCCGTCCATCGGACCCAAAGGCTGGGCGTGGCCGTGGGAACCCCCCCTCCCCCCGTGGCAGGAACGTGGTGACCGAGCCACGTGGCCCCGGAGGAACCGAGGCTCCCGTTTCAACGTCACCCGCCCCCCCAATTCCCGCTTCTGTGCACAGCCTCCTGGGGGCCCCGTCCCCCGCCCAAGGCCTCCCCCCTCCTGTCCCCCAGCCTGGCAGCGTCTCTGGGCCAAGTGCCCGTGTTTCTTTCTTTCTTTTTAAAAAATATACTTTATTGATTTTTTTTTTTACAGAGAAGAAGGGAGAGGGATAGAGGGTCAGAAACACAGATGAGAGAGAAACACCCATCAGCTGCCTCCTGCACGCCCCCCACTGGGGATGTGCCTGCCACCAAGGTCCATGCCCTTGACCGGGAATCGAACCCGGGACCCTTCCGTCCGCAGGCCGACGCTCTATCCACGGAGCCACACCGGTCAGGGCTTTATTATTATTATTATTTTAAAAATATTTTTATTGATTTCAGAGAGAAAGGGAGAGGGGGAGGAGAGAGAGAGAGAGAGGATCATGGACCGGCTGCCTCCCGCACGCCCCCCACGGGATGCAGCCCGCACCCCGGGATGGAGCCGCCGCCTCCTGGCTCGACCCCTCAGCCACGCGAACCCGGCGCTTCCGTTCCAGCCCTGAGGTCCACGAGCGAGGACCCCGACCCCGCGGTCAGCTGCCTGGCTACGCAGACCCTGCACGTCCTGGAAGCCAGCAGGGGCCGGCCGGCCCAGGCCCAGACCCGGACCCCGACCCGGATCCCCTGGCTCTGCCGCTGCTGGAGACCCTGAGGCAGCCACAGCGGGCAGGCGGACGGATGGACAGACGGGCGGACGCAGGGCCCGCGGCCGGCTCCTGAGCCCCCTCTGGGCTGGGGGCAGAGGCGGGGGAGTCACGTGCCACCTTCACAATAAAAGGAGGAACTTCTGCCCTGGCCGGTGTGGTTCAGTGGGTAGAGCGCCGCCACCGCCGGCCCAAGTCCCGGGTTCGATGCCAGGCGAGGGCGCGCGTGCTCGGGGACCTCGGCGGCAGGCTTGATGCGTGGGGGAGGCAGCCCGTCCCCGAGTCTCTCACATCAATGCTCCTCTCTCTTTCTCTCTCTCTCTCGCCCGCTTCGTCCCACTCTCTCTAAAAATCAGTGAAAAGTATCCTCAGGTGAGGGTTAACATCAGAGAGGAGGGACAGCTGGGGGGCAGGCCTCCTGGTCTTTCCAGGTGAACCCGCCCCCAGGGGGAGGGGGAGGGGGAGGGCAGCCACCCCTCAGCCCAGCCGTGGGCAAACTACGGCCCGCGGGGGCCGGATCCGCCCCGTCCGGCTGTTCTCTCCGGCCCGAGGAGCCGGAAGAGCGGAGGAGGGTTCTCTGGCTCTCCCCTCCGCGCCTTCACCAGCAGCCCAAGAGGAGAGTGCCAGCACGGTCAGGCTGCTTTTGTGCCGGCCCTCCGGTCCAGTGTAAGAGCCCATGGTGGCCCTCGGGTCAGAAAGTTTGCCCACTCCTGCCTTAGCTCAGTGGTCCCCTGGGCCCAGGCCTCTCCCAGCCACCCCTCCGCCCTCGCCCGCTCCGCCCTGCGGCCCGCCCGCCTGCCTCCCATCCTGGGAGCTGGGGCGTCCCAGCTGAGCCGGGGGTTCTGGGCCCGTGGCCGGCACACCGCGGCTCTCGAACCACCGGCAGCTCTCCGGCCCCTGGAGGGTGGCTCTTCCACAAAACACCACGGCCCAAGCGAATCTGTGTGGAGGACGTGGCGTTATAAGACGTTCACACGTTTAAACACGTGGCTCTCCGGAGACACGTCTGCCGTGGTGCTGTCGGCATTTGGCTCCGCAGACGGAGGAGTTTGCCCACCGCTGTCCCGGGCCGGAGAGGGGTCTGTTTGTCTGTCCAAGGGCACAGCGAGCTTGCACAGAACCCCGGGGAGGCCGGACCCCCCACGGGAGAGAGGGGCCCCCAGGAACCACACCCACGGGCCACGGTCATTCCGGTTTTATTCCGACGACGCCCGGGGGCACACACACACCGGTCGGGGACAGAGCTGTACAGAGGGGCTTAAATAACTCTCTCGTACACTATGTACAGTGCGGGCGGAGGTACCGGGCGTTCGCACGCCTTGTGCTGGCCACAAGGGAGGAGGGGAGCCCACGGGACCGTGGCCTGGGAGAGCCGGCGGGCGGGGCGGAGGCTGGTGGGCGGGGCCGGCCCGGCTGGCCGCAGAGGTCTCCTCGGACCCTCCGGCTCCTCTTCTCTTCGAGGGGCAGGTTCCGCTCCAGGGCGCGGGCCTCGGGGCGCAGGGGGGGCCCCCAGGACTGGCCTGGGGTGTGGTCGGGCTCATGAGTGCAGGCAGGGGTGGGGGGGGGCGGATCAGAGCAAAGATGCCACGGAAGAGAGAGAACGTTCCTTGTCCACGGGAGGGCTGCCAGCCCAGGGTCTGGGGGTGAGGCTCGGGGTGTGTGGGGGGGAACAGGGGGCTGTGGGGGGGTTGCGGCAGCCGAGCGAAGAGTGACAGGCAGCTTCCAGTTGGCCCGGCAAGGGGGGCTGGGGGGGCCCCTTGTTTGGGCCGCCCCCCCGGGAAGGAGCTCGGGCACAGAATCAAAGGCCGGGGCGGGGCCAAGGCAGCCGGAGGGGCGGGGTGGTGCCCACACCCGCCCACACCGCCCAGGAGGGAGCCCCGGCCAGCTTCTGATGGAGCCGGGCACCCCCTGCCCCCCCAAAATCCCGGCAGCTGCCACCTGGCTCCCCAGCGGGCCCGCGGGAGGAGACGGGGTGAGACGGCTCGGCTTGCGGCAGGTGTCTGCTGTTGTCCGTGCCCCCGCCCAGCCCGAGGGGGGCAGGCGTCCTGGGCTGCAGCTGGTGGGGGGTCGGGGGTACCCCAGCCTCTGCCCCCCCTCCTGCCAGGGCAGCCTCCAGAGCTGAGGCCAGCGAGGGCTGCTGGGGGGGGGGTCTCTCCGCTGAGGCCAACACTGAGCGGTTAATACGGTCCACACGGCGGCCGGGACTAGGCCAGGGCTGTGCCGAGGGGGCCCCGGGCATCGGGGGGCAGGAGGGGGCGGGACAGTGTCCTCCGTGCACCCCCACCCCCTCTGCTTGCCAAGTGGTTTCAAAAGCACTCGCAGGGGCCCGGCCGGCGTGGCTCCGTGGCTGAGCGTCCACCTAGGAACCGGGAGGTCAGGGTTCAATTCCGGTCGGGGCCCAGGCCCGGGTGGCGGGCTCCATCCCCAGGGTGGGGGGTGCAGGAGGCAGCTGGTCCGTGATTCTCTCTCATCACAGATGTTTCTCTCTCTCTCTCTCTCTCTCTCTCTCCCTTCCTCTCTGAAATGAACATTGAAAAAGCATTCACAGGGTTCAAGAGATGCGGGCTCAGACTCACAGGGACCCCCCAGGGGCTCAGGCAGGGAAAGATTTGGGGTGCGGGGTCCAGTCCCGGGCCCACG